>NC_069416.1:10637698-10654215 GCF_026875155.1 Cherax quadricarinatus | reverse complement strand
TTGTCCCTCCAGTTATTTTTGCAAACCATACCGCCACCGTCCCTGTTCCTACCAGTGCCCTGAAAACTTGAAATTTCCTATCTTGCCCTCCACCTCCCACCAGTCAAGCAAATCCATCTCCCCATCCTGCCATCCAGAAATGTGTCCACCATTCCTCAAGGAAGACCCAACATCCCCTCCTGCAGTAGCCTCACATTCAATTTCCAATCCCAGCATATATACGTTACTTTCCACCCACCCGCAGATCAGCTATCCCCGCCTATGATCCAAAAAACCCGACATCGAAAAGTCTACCCTCTCCACACCTATCCCCTTCATTACATATATCCTATCTAACCTCGCCTCATAATTTCCACGCCTGAACGTGTGCTCCCCCCCTTTACTCCCCCTCCCACCACATCGACAACTCCTACATCCCTTAACACATCCCTTAGCGCCCCCAAGACACATCCCGCCCCCCTCGGTGAGACATCCCCATACCTAATCACACAGTTCCAGTCACCCCAAAGAACAGTTATGGAATTTAGCCCCCCAAAATTTAAATACATTCAAAAACATCACGAACAAAATCAACTTTACTTAACATTGTTGCTTTTGGCCGGCATAAAAAATCCAATGAAACATACTCTCCCCACCCCCCAAGTGCCATTACCCTCACGACCTCCCCCTCCCCCTCTCCAACCATGAACGCAATGGGTGGTTCATTTACAGCCACTGCCACCCTCCTTTTAATTGCAAAGCATTACTGACAAAAGGTTAAAAACCCCCGCAAACGAATTCACACCCTAACCTATGGTAGCTCCTGCAAAAAACTTTACATCTACATCAAACCTTCGTATAAAAAACCATTCTAACCAACCCTTTTTGACCTCAGATTTAAGACCATTTACATTTATTGTGACAACTTGAACTTCCAAAAAAGGCGGCTTACCTCTATGCCGCTGTGGTTACTCAATTGCCTTCATGGTACCCATACCATTTTTATCATGTTTCTAACTTTTCCACCACACCCCTTGCCCTCCCCACCGAGCTTCCCGGCACACCCCCTCCCCCGGGTGCCTTTCCCCCCCATCTACCCATGACTTCTTCCCCGGTCTCTGCCAGGTGTTAAAACCTATCAACGTCCAAGGCACCCCCCGTCCGTTTGCGTGAGCTCTCACTCACACACATATTACCTCATGCGAGTCCCCCTGATGGACTTCCACCACCACTTCCGTGTCCACTCTGTCATTCCTCGAATCCTCGACCTGTCCCTGCTGCTTATCCATCAGCTGCACCTCACTTAATTCTCGGGTCCGTCCTCCCGTCCACCCGGGTCATCCAAGAAAATCCCGCAGCACTGCTTCCAAATCCTCTCCTGGGTAGACTCCTCCACGTCCCCCTTCCTCAGGCGATGGGGGGCTCTCCCCTGTCACCCCCGGGAGGGTAAAACGTCCCCATCACCTCTTCCACCTTGTCCACCTCCTCACTCCAGAGATTCGTTTTTTGTCCATCTGCTACCCCAACTCCACATCCACAGTGCACGGTTGCTGATCCACCATCCACGATAACGCCATCCTAGGGGCTTGCCTGCGAGGACACTGCGCCGCCATGTGCTCATAAGAATCACATAATCGGCAAGTTTTCCTCTGCCCGCATAATGGACAAAATACCGGGGTTTCCTATAGTTTGTCAGCGTTACATACGAGGGTATTGGCCGCCTCAATGACATCTTCAGGGTGCAGGACCCTCGGGCACCCCTTCAAAGGCCCGTCCCTCCACCCCCCCATATTGGGCCGTATGAACGTTCCATAATCGCTGAAGGCTTCCTAAAATGCCATACGACGTTCCCTCAAATGGTACATTACGCACCTTTACCCATGTGTAATTTTTCGAAACATCATGTGACACACCTCTACTGCTGAAATTAACACTCACCCTCCTTTCCTGGAATTCATCACAATCCTGGAGTAAAAGGGCTCTTGTAAACTTCAAAAAAAACCCTTGACTTCCCAATTAGGGCCCACACCATACAATTCATCGTTCGATAAACCCGTAGACGTCTCTAATGATGGCCGATAACAGTACATGCATCGTCGCACTGCTTAACGTTCCTCGTACTAATTCAATACAGACAGTATTCACTCTCCTGTTGATACGATCCGCCATGTTGGTGTCTAAGGGCCCGCAGTCACCACCAGGTGGCGTGTAGGGAGACTCAAGAAGCGTCCTCTCTTCCCAGTGGTCGAGAGACGAATGCTTTAGTTGAAATACTAGTTTAAAAAAGTATAGAATAAAAATGGTCAATAAAAGAAGTTTACAATAAGTTTGGTCAATATAGTTTAAAGCAAAATTGGGAATAAGGAGGGATTTTAGAATAAAATTGGGCAATTGAGTATTTCTTAAAGTGAGGTAGAATTATTGAGGACAAGTTATGGTTAGTTTATAATAAAATAAGATAGAACAGTGATGTGGTAAGTTGTAAAAAGGAGATAGATTCTGTAGATATTAAACACAATTAAGACTGAGGTAGAATGGTCGTTGAATACAACAATGACAATAAAAAGTAGGGGGGGTATTAGATTTTAGGGGGGCACAAATTTATGACAATATAACACAAACGGTGGACTATGGGTATTATCTGCACTTTACTCTGATTCTGTTAGTCCAGCCTCACTTAGGAATGTTTTAAGGTCATGTTCTGTAGAGATGAAGTATCTCTTCCCAGTGGGCTGTTTCCTAACTGCGTTTTTTCCCAAACTGGATTGTGTTTTGTCTTGTGCACTCCGAAGAAATACTCATCAACCCCACAACATAACCCTCAGAACACTGTTAATAAAGTTGGTGCTCCCAAGCAATCATACTTGTGAGTTAGATGCCACCATAATATGGCAGTAAAAACGAAGAGATTGTCTTCTATCCACTTCAGATGAGATATTTTTTTGTTTTTATAGTCTGTGACAAAGTGGCATTGTTTAGGGCGCACTCCATATTCATTCTGTGAATGGTAGCGTAGGAGCATATGGTTACACAAAAAACTAAAAGATAACCTCCAAAAGGGTTAACAGGAGAATATCTGGATTACATCTGTGATTTGTCTTATGTGTTGCAAGCAAATTTTGAATGTTCCCTTAATATGTATGGTATCCTATTTTCATTAACAAGATACCATGATATACCGTTAAAGTTTATATCCCTTAAAAAGTAGAAACGAAGCACATAGTGTTCAAGATAGTGACCAATGGGCTGACTACTGACTACATACTTTGCATTTAGGTTGATCATCTGTGTGTCTGCCAAATTGCCAGAAGTACTTGTAACCAAGCCTAAGCTTGACCTGGTTGCTCCATAAATATTTGTCTACGTTTATGTTATAGTGAGTGATGGATCTACTCAGGCTTTAACTGTATTCCTATGACATTCTCTTCATTATTTACTTCTCTCCACACATTAATCCTAAACTAGACACATATATACCAAAGTTATATTTTACATTTTCCTTCAGGAAACAACAAAATACCTTTCATCCGTGCACTGCTTACAGAGTCAAACGCAATCTTCGCAATCACTCTGACAATGAAATATGGATCCCGGGTTATAACCTATACAGATGCGACAAAATGAACTACTAAACGCCTCAAATGATAAGATAAGATTTTTAAGATAAGATTTCGTTCGGATTTTTAATCCCCGGAGGGTTAGCCACCCAGGATAACCCAAGAAAGTCAGTTGCGTCATCGAGGACTGTCTAACTTATTTCCATTGGGGTCCTTAATCTTGTCCCCCAGGATGCGACCACACCAGTCGACTAACACCCAGGTACCTATTGCTGCAGGTGAACAGGACAACAGGTGTAAGGAAACGTGTCGAAATGTTTTCACCCCCGGGAATCGAACCCGGGCCCTTCGTGTGTGAAGCGGGAGCTTTAACCACCAGGCCACCGATCAAGGAACCAAAAACCTATCATGTGGTTGTATACAAGCCTCCGGATGCAACTTCCCAACAATTTCAGGAACAGCTTTTGAAAATAGATCACTGTCTGGAAAATCTTCCAGCTCCTGCTCCAAACATCTTGTTCTTGGGGGATTTCAACCCAAGGCACCTAAAAGGAGGAACGTAGCAAAATAATGCTGTAGCAAAGATAACCCCAGGAGGAAGTTCAGATGAAAACTCGCACACACACGAGCTTTTAAATCTCTGCACCAAATTCACCTTAAACCAGAAAATAATAGAGCCAACAAGATTGGAGAATACACTGAACCTCATCTTCGCTAACAATGATCTGATACGAAATATTATAATATCAAAAACAATACTTAGATCACAACCTAATAGAGGTTCAGACATGTATGCGCGGAGCCCCAGACCAAAAAAATGTGATCAGTCACGAGGGAGCCTTCACCATATTCAACTTCAATAACAAAAACAAAAGGTGGGACCAAGTTAACCAGGTCTTAAATGATATAAACTGAGAAGATATCCTAAGCAACACGGACCCAAACCTACGTCTAGAACAAATTAACTCTGTGGCACTCGAGGTATGGTCAAGGAAAAAGGAAAAGATGTAACTAGAAAGAGAAAGGCGCTCCCTATACAAGCGAGGCAAAGAATAACAGAGCGGCTAAAAGAGGCGAATATATCTGTATACGAAGGGAAGCACTGGTCAGAGAAACAGCAAACATTGAACTTAAGCTAAAGGAAACTTACAGGAGTCAAGAAGTGCGGGAAAAACGAAAAGCCATAACTGAAATTGAAGGAAACCCAAAATATTTCTTTTCTTATACCATATCTAAGTCGAAAACAACACCAGTATTGGACCGTACTTAGACGAGATGGGTCCTACACAGATGACAGCAGGAAATGAGTGAGCTACTCAAGTCCCAATAAGACTCGGTTTTTTAGAGGCGAGCCGCTAACCACACTGAGAGTCGAAGACCTAAATGATTATATTTTTATCAGACATAATTTGGTAGACTCAAAACCTATCTGATAATATCCTAACTCCAAATGACTTCGAAAAAGGCGATAAATAATATGCCCAGACTCATGGAACTGCAAGAAACCACTATCATATGCTTTAACATCCTATGGAGAGGGATCATGGACACAGGGGTCGTCCCACAGCTGCTAAAAACAACAGACATAGCCCACACTCCAAAAAGAGGGCAGTAAAGCAATAGGAAGGAACTACAGATCGATAGCGCTAACATCCCATATCATAAAAATCTTTGAAGGGTTCTAAGAAGCAAGATCGCCACTCATCTAGATACCCATCAGTTACACCAACCCAGGGCAACATGGGTTTAGAGCAGGTCGCTCCTGCCTGTCCCAACTACTGGACCACTATGACAAGATCCTGGACGATCCAGAAGACAAACAAAACGCAGATGTAGTATACAGAGACTTTGCAAAAGCCTTGACAAGTGTGACCATGGTGTAATAGCACACAAAATACGTGACAAAGGAATAACAGGAAAAGTTGGTAGACGGATCTATAATTTCCTAACATACAGAACACAAAGAGTCGTGGTAGTAAACAGACTAAAGTCTGAGGCGGCTACTGTGAAAAGCTCCTGTTCCAAAGGCACAGTACTCGCTCCATCCTGTTCCTCATCCTCATATCTTCCATAGACAGGGATGTAAGCCACAGTACCGGTCTTCCTTTGCAGATGACACCGAATTTGCATGACAGTGTCCTCCACTGAAGGACACTGCAGGGACTCCAGAGCGGACATCAACAAAATCTGTTAAATGGGGCCGCAGAAACCTTTATGAAGTTCAATGATGAGAAATTTCAATTATCCGATATGGAAAAACGTGGGAAATTAAACTATATCGGATATAAAACAAATTCCAACACACATAGAGTGAAAAACTAATTTAAAAGACCTGGGAGTGATAGTTCAGAGGCTCTACTTTCAAAGGACCCAACATTGCATTCAATCGCATCTGCTAGAAAATTACAGGATGGATATTGAGAACCTTCAAAACTAGGGATGCAAAGCCTATGATGGACACTCTTCAGTCGCTTGTTCTATCTAGGCTGGAATAACTGGTGCACACTAACAACACCTTTCAAGGCAAGTGAAAACTGCTGACCTACAAAATGTACAGAGAACCTTTCACGGCACATATAACTGCGATCAAAACACCTGTTACTGGGATCGCCTGAAGTTCCTCAATCTGATTCCATTGAAAACGCATGGCAGGGAGGTACATGATTATATACCTGGAAAATCCTAGAGGATTAGTACCCAAACTTGCACACGAAAATTACTTCTTATGGAAAGCAAAAGAACTCGCAGATGATTGCAACATTTCCCAATGAAAAGCAGGGGGCGTCACTAGCACGATAAGAGACAACACAAGTAAGTGTCGGGGCCCAAGAATGTTCAATGCCTCCCAGCCATAATAAGGGGGGGATTACCAACAGACCCCTGACTGTCTTCAAGAAGGCCACTGGACAGGCACCTTAAGTCAGTCCCAACTAGCCGGGCTGTGGTTCGTTACGTCGGGTTGCGTGCGGCCACAGTAACAGCCTGGTTGACAGGCCTCGATCCACCATGAGGCCTGGTCACAGACCAGGCCACGAGGGCATTGATCCCTGAAACCCTCTCCAGGTATACTCAGGGTAATTTATGAACTTTATCATGTAGGAGTAATTCAGTGTGATAGAATCCATAAGAATTGTACTTTGAATTTTCTTTTCTCTGATATTTTGAGTTTTCTATACCCGGCTTTTCAATGAGCATGTTGTTAAAATCATTTTGTGGATCAAGTGCCTTCAGTGATGACATAGGATGAGAATAATCAAGGAGTCAAGCTCAGTGTCATAGTTAACTTTAGTGTCATTTCTATGACAATTCCGTTTGCAGTGTCGACGCCAGATTTTAAATTTTATGCCTAACTGAATAGTTGCAATAATGCTAAACTAGGGATATAAAAAGACAGAATTTAATTTTCTGATTAGACTGTTGAAAAAAATAACTACAGTAGGACCCATTTATATGGCAGGTTAGGTTCCAGGTACCGCAGGAAAGCAGACATCGCTGGAGATCAGAACGCCATTTTTTCAACTTATAAATACATATAAATGGGCCCGCTAACAAGTTTTACACTTACATATATTAAGTTGCAACAGAATAGGCATTTTAAAACAATAAAAAGTAGAAAACACACACACAGTACACTCATTACTTACCTTAAAATATTAATATAAAATATGGTTGATACCCGTTCATCTACACGTAATATCTCATATTTATGTTAAATTATTCTACTGTGGGGTGTATTTATCATGTTTATATGTTACGTAGCGCGTTTATTACATAATTTTGAAAAAAAAAAAATATCATAACTCGATTAATGAAAATGTTTATATTTTAACATAATATACGACATTTAATGCGCCTCAGAGTGATTATTAGTTTACCTGGAGAGTTCCTGGAGTCAACGCCCCCGCGGCCCGGTCTGTGACCAGGCCTCCTGGTGGATCAGTGCCTGATCAACCAGGCTGTTACTGCTGGCTGCACGCAATCCAACGTACGAGCCACAGCCCGGCTGGTCAGGTACCGACTTTAGGTATTATTATTATTATTATTATTATTATTATTATTATTATTATTATTATTATTATGGCGTCCTCAAGACTAATAAGACACTCTTAGTAGTGTGTACATGTACGCCAGTTTGGGACCTAGTAACTAGGCCCCAAATGGATTAACAGCCATACATCCAAATTTATATCTAAAATTGTCTTGCCTGTTGTAAGCAAATCAAGGATATCTGCTTAAAATGTCCGATATTTTTGTTATCATTAATAAGATACCTTGAACATATCACATAGGTTTATTATACTATCCCTATATTCTTAATAGGTGGACAAAACAATGACATGACCATAAGACTGACCACATACTTTGAATTTAGTTGAACACCATCGTACCAAACTGTCAGAGGTACTTGTAACCAAGCTTAAGCCAGACTACTACAATTTAGTTAATCTGTTCACGTTATAATAATGAGTGATACAGCTACTTAAGCTTCTATAACTGCATTCCAATGACATTGTTTCATTATTTTACTTCTCTCCTACTATTATTACTAAAGCTAGACACAGATTATACCAAGGTTATATTTTACATTTCTTTTGCAAACTTACCAACTTTACCATGAAGGAGTAATTCAATGAGTGAGGGAATCCATAAAAATTGTAAATTCGTTCCACTTTTTCTGATTTTCGAGTATTTATACGTGGCTTCTCCAATGATCGTGCTGTTAGTGTCATTATGCGTACCAAATGCCCTCATTATGACAAAGAATTAGTAATAATCATAGTCAAGAACAGTGTCAGAAGTTAACTTTAGTCCCAAATTAGGAATAGGTTTGACAAACAATTCAATTTGTCGTGCAGACGTCCATATGTTTATTTTTATGCCTAATTCAACAAGGATGCTATATTTCTTACCTGAAGGCATGACCTCAGCGAGGAATTTTTTGTTTTAGTTTGCATAACTCTCGGGAACTCACCGTCAAGTATCGCTTAGTGCTCACACACATGCACACGAATACATTTATGTTACATGTATACATATGCACACGTGTACCTACGCTAGCATATACATGCGCACACACATACACATTACCATCCAGACAAGTATACATTCACATGTCCATCCATACACATGCATGCATATGCACATGAATATATAAACACAACCTATACACGTATAAATATAAAATGTCGTGCCGATATGTAAAAACTGGTCAATTAGCAAGAACTCTTTTAAAAAATTATTCCTTTCTGAAATTTTCTCTTATACGTTTCAAGATATATATTTTTTCAAATTTAAAGTTAATGTAAAAACTTATAATTTTGCACCAAAAGAATCTTAGAAAAACTTACCTAACCTTATTATAACAAGAGCAATTTATTTTAGCCTAACCCAAATAAATATATTTTAGATTTGTTTACAACAATTTAATATTCAACAAACCCAATGAAACATATTTTTTTTTCGTTAGGTTCAGAATATTTTGGCGAA
The DNA here is from genome assembly GCF_026875155.1 of Cherax quadricarinatus. Classification (NCBI taxonomy): domain Eukaryota; kingdom Metazoa; phylum Arthropoda; class Malacostraca; order Decapoda; family Parastacidae; genus Cherax; species Cherax quadricarinatus. Next base: position 10,645,192 of record NC_069416.1, on the reverse strand, counting down.
ATTATTGCATACACAAATTTTCACTTGTCCTATTATGGCAAGATGGGGCGTCGCTATTTAAGCCAAGATCGCAAGTTCTGCCTTTTTCGGCACGACCCCACACACACACACACACATATATATTATATTTTTTAATATATATTTTATATATATATATATTTATATATAATATATATATATTATATATATATATATTATATATAATATATATTATATATAATATATATATATGAAGCAATGTAAAAAAGAGAGCAAATGAGAGAGTGGGTGAGATGTTATCAAAAAAATTTTGTTGAAATAAAAAAAAGTTTTGGAGTGAGATTAACAAGTTAAGGAAGCCTAGAGAACAAATGGATTTGTCAGTTAAAAATAGGGAGGAGAGTTTTTAAATGGAGAGTTAGGGGTATTGGGAAGATGGAGGGAATATTTTGAGGAATTGTTAAATGTTGATGAAGATAGGGAAGCTGTGTTTTTCGTGTATAGGGCAAGGAGGAATAACATCTTGTAGGATTGAGGAAGAGCCAGTTGTGATTTGTGGGGAAAGTTCGTGAGGCAGTAGGTAAAATTTGAAAGGGGGTTTAAGGCAGCGGGGATTGATGGGATAAAGATAGAAATGTTAAAAGCAGGTGGGGATATAGTTTTGGAGTGGTTGGTGCAATTATTTAATAAATGTATGGAAGGGGGGTAAGGTACCTAGGGATTGGCAGAGAGCATGCATAGTTCCTTTGAAATAAAGGCAAAGGGGAAAAAAGAGAGTGCAAAAATTATAGGGGGATAAGTCTGCTGAGTATACCTGGTAAAGTGTATGGTAGAGTTATTATTGAAAGAATTAAGAGTAAGACGGAGAATAGGATAGCAGATGAACAAGGAGGCTTTAGGAAAGGTTTTTTTTATATTTTATTTAAACCATGACATTACAAAATATAATATGTAAAACTCATTTAAGTCGATAATTAACACAATCCTCCCTACAGCTAATATTACACACCACACTTACAACTCCGTGTGGGGTTACACCCCCCTCCCTGCTCCCTCATCCTATCACTTAACCCAAACCTGTTGGAGCTACCCAACAGAATTACATGATATGAACAACACTTTTATATACACATCCCTCGAAATGGTACTTAATAATCGACTACAGACCATACAATGCATTGCACTGAACATATTATACAGACATATTACCCCCCCCCTCCGTGGTTATCCAACCACCCCACTATTTACAACCTAACATACTATAAAAAATGAATGTTGCCTAATCTAAAGTCACACAGCAATGATCCAACATTAATTTATGTAATTGTCCTAATGGTTCATTTTACATAACAATATGTATTACATAACAATGGTGATATAGAAAAGTCAAAAAAGACATACAAAATTACTACAAAACCATAAGAATAAACTTAGTCTCAAAATCCAACACATGTAAGCCTTTACACATTTAAACATGCAATTCCAGTGTTAAAACAATAACAAAAGCTTCAAACTATGACATTCAAGCTCTATACAGCTTATATGGACATTACTTTGTACAAATTGACAACAGTACAATACAACATAAAATATAACCATGACAAAAGTAACACATAAAGACTGTGCCTAGCACGCACCAAACCACAAAAACCTATAACACCACTGTTGCCCAACTTTATTACACTATCTGACGTGCTTAACCTCTTTACTCTCAAAAAAAAAACTGAATTGCGAACACCAGTGACGAACAATAATGCAACAGACATTAATACAAACATATCACATCATATCTCTGGAAAACCGTGCATGATCACAGCATCAACACTATGCAGTGCAAGGCACCTAAAAAAAACAAGTTGGAGCAAATACATGCAATTATTATAGCAAATCTCCAAATTACAATGTCATTACCGTAAATCAATATTACCACACCAATATGTATAATAAGTATAAAGTCCAGTCACACAAAAAACTGGCCAGCTCCAAGTGCGCACCCGTGGTCCACATATATTCATCATGCATCACTAAATCCAACACTCTCGCAAAATTTTTGTTATCCATTACCAGGGAGGCAACCCTGTTTTCACCCCTGACTTCCCTACCCCAGCAAAAACTTTTCCAATCATACCCTCCCCTCCCTCGTCTATTACAAGTCTAATAAAACCTGTAACTTTAAGTTGCCTATATCCCTCTGAAAAATCCTTCACCCACCTCCTCCCATAAATTTCCTTATTTCTACATACCGTTTTATAGAACGTTAACGCTAACACCCCCCTCTTCCCCTCAGTAACCTGTTTGCCCCGCAAATCCCCACACTATATAGTTTTAATCTGCCATAATGTACCCCACAGCTCTGATTACACTTTCCTCCCAACCCCCCACGTCGAGACTTAATGCTCTCAATACAGAAATTCCTTTACCTCCTATCCTTTTTTATCACCCTTTTTAAAACCACCCTTGACACTCCTCAGTCCATCACAAAAATATACTACATGAAAAGCCGACTCCTCCCCCCCAACATATCCCACACTCCCCCCGTCAACGACTCGTCAATCCCGTAGAACCACCACCCGACGGTAAAATGCCATGCAGAAAAACGAAAACATTTACACCCCGAACACGAGGTTGCAACCTCCCTACTCAACCTATTCCATATACTTCCCCAGCATACAGGGGGAAAAATTTCCCCTCTACAGGCGCTACAACCCTCCCGGCTAACAATCTACACAACTACCTTTTTTAAACCTTTGCTGGCTCCGATCCCACGCCAGACCCCTCAAAAACATTTTTCACACTCATGCAACTAAAACGCCTGTATACATCCGTTGAAATTTCTGTTATGGATCCTGGCCAAACCCCCCCACCCACATTTTCCCCTCATCACCTCCCTTTTAATGAAGACACATTTGACCTCCGCTTTAAGGGTCCAGCAATCCCAGCCCCCCTTACTTACGGGTTTAAACATTACCACATCCCTTTTAAATTTCCAATCACAGCTCGAACCCCACAAGAATTTAAAAACCTTCCTAAGTATGTTCGTTATTGCTGGCCCAGTTAATGGGAACACGGCTGCCACGTGCCATATTTTGCTATACAGTAAGATATTAACAACAATGGCACGCTGCACAAGGGCCCAAATGATAAGGTCGCAATGCACCCAAGCGTCCCTGATCCTTTCTACCATCCTAAGCGAGTTTTCCATGCGTTCCCACAGGTAGATCGTCTGATAAATAAGACCGCAGATTTTTAACGAATGCACCTGCCCCCTCACAACTGCACTCCCCCAATAAACCCCTACCCGCCCAAGCTCCTAACCCCATGACCATCGATTTATCTGAATTTACCCTCATACCAGTTGCCCCTGCGAACATTTGTACAAACCCGTCTAATGTGTCCATTGACATCCCCTCCTGATCAAAAACAGTTGTATCATCCACATACCAATTAAAACTGGCCAAACCCTCGCAACCTCACACCCTGGCCCTCTACGTGACCCATACGCTGCTCCATCAAAACTATAAAAGGGGTCCGTACGCACGCAAACAATACTTGTGACTTTGGGGCACCCCTGCCTAAGTCCCCTACCCTTACAATCTTCCCAACCCAATCGACCCTTAATCTGTACCCTCGCCATTGCACCTCCCCTACAACGCCTCAACCCAGCCCACTATTTCTTCCCCAAACCCCTGACCCCCGAGGATGGCTTTCAATGCTTTCCGATCCACTCTATCGTATGCCCCTTGCCAATCGAGCGCCACCAAAACCTCCCCCCCTTCCCCCCCCCTTTTGCCTCCACGAAATCCCCAAGTAACCCATGCCCCTCCACATAGGGCCTCCCTGGCAAACAAAACTGAGTTTTTGATACTACCGCCCTACCACACACTTGACCCGATTTCCCAAAATCTTCGCAAACAATTTATTTAATTTTGCGCATAACACGAGATCGCCCGATAATCCCCAAGCGTTTTGCTGCCCCTTACCCTTCGGTACCAATACAACGACAGCCGTTTTCCTGCTTTCACCCGCTCACCTCTCTCCTTCATGCAATTTAATAACTAACCAGAAAATGCCTCAATAATTCCCAATGCTGCTGATAAAAAATCTGCCGGGAGTCCATCATTCCCGGTGCTTTGCCCTTTCGCATTCCACTTAAAGCCCTCCATATTTCCCCCTCAGTTATTTCCCCACCCAGTGCTTCCCTATCACTGTTACGCAACTGACATACCACACTTTCCCCCCACACCTGTTCTAAAACCCCATCCTCTACCCCTTCTCGTTGCCAGTACTTCTCATACCACTTGTCAGCAAAAGCCCCCATTCCTTCCGTGCTTGTATGACCTGCCCCCCCTGTACCCTCCTATCGATTCATGAACCTCCAAAACCCTGGAATAGTCATTGCCTGCTGTCTTTGTTTCTGCCTACGCAATACGCACGATGAAGGTCTATCGCCCCAAACACCTCTTCCACCCCCGCCTTTTACCCTCACCGCTTGGACCTCTCATCCTGTACCTCCGCAGCCTCCCTTTAATTGCCATAATTTCATCCATTGGATAAGTGCCCGCCACCGCCCCCCTCGCATATACAACCCCGTAATCTATCCTCCAAATAGTTAGCAAGCCCATATTTTAAAGAATTGATACGTTTCCCTTCCTTTACGTAATATTGCTTAATCCGTTCTTTAGCCCCACCATCCCACCACATCACCACATCCCCTACCCCCCTTTTTTCTCTTTCACGTAACCCCTCCCACAGCGTCGCAAATCCCCCTATTCCCCTCCTCATCACCTAACACACTTGTATTTAATTTTCCAATATCCCCTAGATATACCTGCTAGTGGGCTCCCACGCCACCTCTGCTACTACCGCCCGATGATCCGAATAAGCTACTTCTATTGTACGGAAAAATGTCAACCCAACCCCTTGAGATATATACAGCCTATCCAAAACCCAGCAGCGTAACCCCGTCTTACAAAAGTGTGCTCTACCTCCCACGCCCCTCCTCCAACCGCATCCCGCAACTGAATATCCCTCAAAAGATCTCGCAAGGCCGCCGACACGTGCCCCGCCCCTTTTGGTTTTCCCCGTCAGCCCTCCTAATAACGCAGTTCCAGTCGCCACCAACGAGGCCACTGCAGGTAAACCACGTAAGAAGAAAACTAGTTCTTCACATACAAAATCCCTTTTACCCTCACTCATTTTCCGCTGGTGCATACACACATACAAAGGAATACCCGCTGTCCCCTCCACCACCATCCACGCGCAATACTCTTCCCCCCCCCCCCCCCCCTCACTTCTTAGCAACACAAACGGGCTTGCCTCCCTGATCAATATACCCACACCCACCTTTCAGACGTGCAGATGGCAAAAGTATGACCTGAAACCCCTCCCCCTCGAGCACTCTTCCCTCCTTGAAATTGTGTTCTTGCAGGAACCCCTACATCCACCCTATATTTATACAGAAACATTCGAAACCATTCCTTCTTCACACTATACACAGTCCATTTACGTTCCAGTCATACACCTAAGGCCTCTTTATATTTCCAACCCTTCCTCCTCTCTTCATTCATCCCAGGGCCTCCTGCCCCAGAGCCAGCACAAGGGTTCACACCATCAACCCCCCCCCCTTTTTTGCGATGCCTCTTATCGTGACTGCTTCGACATTGCTTTCCTTCCTCCCAGACCTCTGCGCCGGCGTCAGGACATCATCTGAGTCTGACGCCGCCGCTCTCTTCCCCGTGTGCCCTCCACTTCCCTGTTATCTTTCAGAGGTTCCCTCACGATGAAAACCCCTACCTCCACCACGCCCCGTACCACAGCACACGGCGCAACTCTCTCTTACTAGTTGGCCCGTCAACCCTGCTATGTTTTTTATCCTTACATTCCTCTACAGGCACCGCGTGTCTCTCAACAGCTCAGGAACAAGTCCACTGCAGGCGGTGTCAATGTCCTTAAAAACTTCTGAAGCTCTTCCTCTAGAGCCTGCACCTCCTCCTGCACTTGCACTTCTGTACTTTTCCTGTGAGTAGTAAAAAGATCCTTTTACATCACAGCTTACCTCACACATGCCATTCTCCTCTTTGGAATCCTCCACCTCTTCACTCCACAAGCGCCCAGGCCCTTGCTTGCGCACTGGGCTCTCAACAGCTATCACGTGGTAATGGTGCTTCACCAGTTTGCGTGGCGCCCTCCTCAGCTTCACGCACTTTTGCCGCCATATGGTCGTACGCCCCACATATTCTGCACGTACGTCTCTGTCCGGCTTTCGATACCATAACTTGCGTCCTGAAATTTCCCCCAACACGACGTAAGCGGTATGGGATGTCTCAGAGTCATCTTCAGGGAAAAGGTACCCTCCGGACGTCCATGTAAGCACCTGCCGTCCACTTGCCCTTTTGTCCAGATGTACGTTTTCCCTATGTCTCAAAAACACTCCTTTTTGTCACCTCATCTGCCTCAAATTTGGGGCAAATTTCGTATCTTAACCCACGTTTAAAATGGCGAGATACGTCGAAACAAAAGCACCTTCACAGCTGGAGTAGCGTCAAGACTCACGTCTTGGAACCTTTGTCACCCAAAGACTCATACACGGACGTGGAATTCAGTTTGACGAAGATTCTATAAGCCCCATTCAGGGCTACACCTACACCTCATCGTTTCCCGGATTTTCCCTAGGTCTCCCTAATGAAATTTTTGGGAGTAAGACTTGCACTGAAGAGGGTGAAATCGCCCACGAAGCAGCTCAATACCTATGGTATTTACGCGCCTCCTCACACTCAGCGCCATGTTGATACAAGGTAGCTCGCCTGAACAGCAGAGGGGTGCAGCGCACAACCTCACTCGACCATGGTCAGGCAGCGAATGGCAAAAAGGGGGTAAAAGAGAGTGCAAAAATTATAGGGGGAAAAAGTCTGCTGAGTATACCTGGTAAAGTGTATGGTAGAGTTATTATTGAAAGAATTAAGAGTAAGACGGAGAATAGGATAGCAGATGAACAAGGAGGCTTTAGGAAAGGTAGGGGGTGTGTGGACCAGGTGTTTACAGTGAAACATATAAGTGAACGGTATTTAGATAAGGCTAAAGAGGTCTTTGTGGCATTTATGGATTTGGAAAAGGCGTATGACAGGGTGGATAGGGGGGCAATGTGGCAGATGTTGCAAGTGTATGGTGTAGGAGGTAGGTTATGAAAGCAGTGAAGAGTTTTTACGAGGATAGTGAGGCTCAAGTTAGAGTATGTAGGAAAGAGGGAAATTATTTCCCCGTAAAAGTAGGCCTTAGACAAGGATGTGTGATGTCACCGTGGTTGTTTAATTTTATTTATAGATGGGGTTGTAAGAGAAGTAAATGGGAGGGTCTTGACAAGAGGCGTGGAGTTAAAAGATAAAGAATCACACACAAAGTGGGAGTTGTTGTGAGGGAAAAGTAGGTGTAAGTGGGGGTTAAGGTTGTTCGGGCAACCAGGGAAAACCCTTAGAGAGTTACGTTGCGCGCGCACCACCCCCCCCCCTCTGGCGGGTG
>NC_069416.1:10602729-10637198 GCF_026875155.1 Cherax quadricarinatus | reverse complement strand
TTCTCGTAAGCATAGCTTGATTAATGATACTCAGCATGGATTCACAAGAGGCCGGTCTTGTCTAACTAATTTATTAACTTTCTTCAGTAAAGCTTTTGAGGCTGTTGACCACGATAAAGAATTTGATATTATTTACTTAGATTTTAGTAAGGCTTTTTTTTTTTTTTTTTTTCAATTCAAAGTTTATTCTCTATAAGGATTACAATGCTGAGTTTACAGAAATTTGGTTATTGTTTGGTTTACATGTAGTAAAATTGTGATTACAGAGTGTACCACTAGAACGCTTAGCATGGCTAGGCTTTTCGGGCATACTTAGTTTTATTCTTAATTGTAAAATATTACAAATTATGAGGTAAGTTGGTATTATGGCTAAGTGACTAAATACTAGTTTGTGAGTTTAGCAATGTGAATGCTTTTGTTTTGGCACAGTATATAGTTTCAGTATTGGAGTATCACAGGATTCATTATTTTAAGACTGAGATTAATATTTCTGTTTATGGTCAAATGAGTGAGCGAGTGTAAGTTTTGAACCACAGGTGGTATTCGTGTAGTTAGTTGACGGGGTGTATCAGGGAGATAAGATGTTTTCTAATGGTAGTTTTGAAGGTGATGAATGTGTCTGCATTCTAGAGTTCTCAGGTAGGGTATTCCAGATTTTAGGGCCTTTGACATACATTGAATTTTTGTAAAGGTTTAGTCGGACACGGGGAATGTCGTAGAGATGTTTGTTTCTGGTGTTATGCCTGTGGGTTCTGTCACAACTATCAAGAAAGCGTTTTAGGTCAAGGTTGATATTAGAGTTTAAGGCCCTGTAGATATAGATTGCACAGTAGTAAGTGTGGATGTACTGAACTGGGAGTAAGTTTAGATCTTTCAAGAGTGGGGGGGTGTGCTGCCAGGGATGGGATTTAGTGATTATTCTTACTGCAGCTTTTTGTTGGGTTATTATTGGCTTTAGGTGTGTTGCTGCAGTTGATCCCCAAGCACAAATAGCATAGGTGAGGTATGGATAAATAAGTGAGTGGTATAGTGTGAGAAGGGCATTTTGCGGCACGTAGTATCGTATCTTGGAGAGGATCCCAACCGTTTTGGATACTTTTTTGGCTATATGCTGGATATGGGTGCTGAAATTCAGGTTGTTGTCAAGGTATAAGCCTAGGAATTTTCCCCCATTATTTCTGGTAATTAGAGTTTTGTCAATCTTAATGTTAATTTGTGCATCTCCTGCTCTGCTACCAAACGTAATATAGTAAGTTTTGTCAGTGTTAAGCGTAAGTTTATTGGCTGTCATCCAAGTCGATATTTTAATCAGCTCCTCATTCACAATGGTGTTGAGGGTGGCAAGATTAGGGTGAGAGATGACATAAGTCGTGTCATCAGCAAAGAGAATGGGTTTCAGGTGTTGGGATACGTTTAGAAGGTCATTGATGTATATGAGGAAGAGGAGGGGACCAAGGACACTTTTGATAGAGTTCCGCACCATAGACTGTTAAAGAAAGTGGCAGCTCATGGCATTGGCGGAAAAGTGCTCTCGTGGATCGAGTCATGGCTCACAGACAGGAAACAGAGAGTGTCCATAAATGGGGTTAAATCCGAGTGGGGATCTGTATACCTGGAGTTTACCTGGAGAGAGTTCCGGGTGTCAACACCCCCGCGGCCCGGTCTGTGACCATGCCTCCTGGTGGATCAGAGCCTGATCAACCAGGATGTTACTGCTGGCTGCATGCAAACCAACGTGCGAGCCACAGCCCGGCTGGTCAAGAAGCGACTTTAGGTGCTTGTCCAGTGCCAGCTTGAAGACTACCAGGGGTCTGTTGGTAATCCCTCTTATGTATGCTGGGAAGCAGTTGAACAGTCTTGGGCCCCTGACACTTATTGTATGGTCTCTTAACGTGCTAGTGACTCCCCTGCTTTTCATTGGGGGGATGTTGCATCGTCTGCCAAGTCTTTTGCTTTCGTTGTGAGTGATTTTCGTGTGCAAGTTCGGTACTAGTCCCTCTAGGATTTTCCAGGTGCATATAATCATGTATCTCTCTCGCCTGCGTTCCAGGGAATACAGGTTCAGGAAGCTCAAGCGCTCCCAGTAATTTAGGTGTTTTATCTCTGTTATGCGCGCCGTGAAGGTTCTCTGTACATTTTCTAGGTCAGCAATTTCACCTCCCTTGAAAGGTGCTGTTTTTGTGCAGCAATATTCCAGCCTAGATAAAAGAAGTGACCTGAAGAGTGTCATCATGGGCTTGGCATCCCTAGTTTTGAAGGTTCTCATTATCCATCCTGTCATTTTTCTAGCAGATGCGATTGATACAATGTTATGGTCCTTGAAGGTGAGATCCTCCGACATGATCACTCCCAGGTCTTTGACGTTGGTGTTTCGCTCTATTTTGTGGCCAGAATTTGTTTTGTACTCTGATGAAGATTTAATTTCCTCGTGTTTACCATATCTGAGTAATTGAAATTTCTCATCGTTGAACTTCATATTGTTTTCTCCAGCCCACTGAAAGATTTGGTTGATGTCCGCCTGGAGCCTTGCAGTGTCTGCAATGGAAGACACTATCATGCAGATTCGGGTGTCATCTGCAAAGGAAGACACAGTGCTGTGGCTGACATCCTTGTCTGTGTCAGATATGAGGATGAGGAACAAGATGGGAGCGAGTACTGTGCCTTGTGGAACAGAGCTTTTCACTGTAGCTGCCTCGGACTTTACTCTGTTGACTACTACTCTCTGTGTTCTGTTAGTGAGGAAATTATAGATCCATCGACCGACTTTTCCTGTTATTCCTTTAGCACGCATTTTGTGCGCTATTACGCTATGGTCACACTTGTCGAAGCCTTTTGCAAAGTCTGTATATATTACATCTGCATTCTTTTTGTCTTCTAGTGCATCTAGGACCTTGTCGTAGTGATCCAATAGTTGAGACAGACAGGAGCGACCATGTTGCCCTTGGTTGTGTAATTTATGGGTTTCTAGATGGGTGGTGATCTTGCTTCTTAGGACCCTTTCAAAGATTTTTATGATATGGGATGTTAGTGCTATCAGTCTGTAGTTCTTTGCTGTTGTTTTACTGCCCTTTTTGTGGAGTGGGGCTATGTCTGTTGTTTTTAGTGCCTGTGGGACGACCCCCGTGTCCATGCTCCCTCTCCATAGGATGGTAAAAGCTCATGATAGGGGCTTCTTGCAGTTTTTGATGAACACAGAGTTCCATGAGTCTGGCCCTGGGGCAGAATGCATGGGCATGTCATTTATCGCCTGTTCGAAGTCATTTGGCATCAGGATAACATCAGATAGGCTTGTGTTAACCAAATTCTTTGGCTCTCTCATAAAAAATTCATTTTGATCTTCGACTCTAAGTTTGGTTAGCGGCTTGCTAAAAACTGAGTCATATTGGGACTTGAGTAGCTCACTCATTTCCTTGCTGTCATCTGTGTAGGACCCATCTTGTTTAAGTAGTGGCCCAATACTGGACGTTGTTCTCGACTTTGATTTGGCATAGGAGAAGAAATACTTTGGGTTTCTTTTGATTTCATTTGTGGCTTTTAGTTCTTCCCGCTATTCCTGACTCCTATAAGATTCCTTTAGCTTAAGTTCGATGCTTGCTATTTCTCTGTAACAAGTGGCGTTCCACAGGGATCAGTCTTGGGCCCGTTGTTGTTTATAATATATATCAATGATCTTGATGAGAGAATTACTAGTGATATGAGCAAATTCGCCGATGACACAAAGATAGGTAGGATAATTGATTCAAATGTAGATGCTAAGGAACTTCAGGAGGATTTAAACAAACTGTTCTTGGTCAGAAAAGTGGCAGATGCAGTTCAATGTAGATAAATGCAAGGTTCTGAAGCTCGGGAGTGTCCATAACCCTAGCACTTATAAGTTAAATGATGTAGAACTTAGCCATACAGATTGCGAAAAGGACTTGGGGGTTATGGTGAGCAGCAACCATAAACCAAGACAGCAATGCCTATGCGTACGTAATAAGGCAAATAGATTACTGGGATTTATATCAAGAAGTGTAAGCAACAGAAGTCCAGAGGTCATACTGCAGCTTTATACATCATTAGTAAGGCCTTACCTAGATTATGCAGCTCAATTCTGGTCTCCATATTACAGAATGGACATAAATTCATTAGAAAACATTCAGCGTAGGATGACTAAATTAATACATAGCATTAGAAATCTTCCTTATGAAGAAAGATTGAAGACTCTTAAGTTTCATTCACTTGTTAGACGAAGAATGAGGGGAGACCTGATCGAAGTGTATAAGTGGAAGATAAGTATTAATAAAGGGGATATTAATGAGGTCTTGAGGACATCTCTCCAAGAGAGAACCCGCAGTAATGGATTTAAATTAGATAAGTTTAGATTTAGAAAGGACATAGGAAAGTATTGGTTTGGAAATAGGGTAGTTGATGAGTGGAACAGTCTACCTAGTTGGGTTATTGAGGCTAGGACTTTGGGTAGTTTCAAATTTAGGTTGGATAGGTACATGAGTGGGAGGGGTTGGATTTGAGTGGGACTTGCACATCAGAGCTTATTTCTTGGGTAGCATTGAAAATTGGGTTGGGCAAATGTTTTGTTAGTGGGATAAATTGTAAAGGACCTGCCTAGTATGAGCCAACAGGCCTCATGCAGTGTTCCTCATTTCTTATGTTCTTATGTTCTTATGTATTAATTTAGTCATTCTTCGCTGAATGTTTTCTAACGAATTTATATCCATTCTGTAATATGGAGACGAGAACTGAGCTGTGTAATCTAGGTGAGGCCTTACTAATTATGTATAAAGCTGCAGTATAATAAGAACATAAGAAATTGAGGAAAAACTGCAGAAGGCCTACTGGCCCATGCAAGGCAGGTCCTTATCAAAACGACATCTACCTAAAGCTACCCAAGAAATAACTCCCGTACCCCATGACACCAATCAAACCCAGCCCTCCCACTCAATATATTTTGTCCAGTCTCTTCTTAAAGCTACCAAGGTCCTAGCCTCTACCACCCCACTGGGAAGACTGTTCCACGCATCTACAACTCTGTAAAGTAAAAGGACACAAGTGCAACTAATGTGACATTTATTGTGGCAACGTTTCGCTCTCCAGGAGCTTTATCAAGCCATTACAAACAATACATGGACACAGAGGGTATATAAAGGCTCAGAGTGAGGTGAATACTAGTGAGGTACCATTTCGATGTTCACTAGTGGTAGTAGTAGTAGTAGTAGTGGTAGTGACAAAAGCAATTAATTCGTACAATTAATGTCCAATTAATTGGACATTTCATGCAGACGTTATTTGGACACCCTTCTTCGTGCTCACAGCTATTGCAACAGACACAACTTCCTACAAGATTGCCTGGCAGAGAAGGTGATCCCTAAGTCTACTCCTGCACAACTCTCCAACTCCAAGCACCCCTTCTCTCCAGCTACCCAAGCTTACTTAACTGAATGTGCCGAAGAACTTTCTAACATCGCTAAGGAAACCTTTGAAACTGCAAGGAATATGAGGGCCAATCTTCAGATTGACCAACACACTGCTGAGCATATTCTCAGCACAGTCACCACAGCTAACCTCCAACAGAAGATCAAACTCAATCGCAAACTTCAGTACCTCTGCACTAACAGTCGGTGGAAGGATATGGGACGCGAATCCCTGATAAACAACTTATCGTCACGCACCTTAACCGACTACGAGAAACAAGCACTGAGTCTGGGACTCAAATTTACCACCAACATACGCAAACCTAACTATCAACTCAATCTTGTTACCAGGAACCATAGACACAGTGACAGCAACTTCCAGAAGGGTTATATACAGGGCCTTCTCACTGCAGCTTTATGTGAACCTTCTTCTTCTAATCTTCCTAGAAGATACATCACTGCCCTTAAGGACCTCGCCAACGACCCCAACATTATCGTCACCACCGCCGACAAAGGAGGTGGAGTCGTCATACTCAACACCAGTGACTACAACACTAAAAAGATGGACCTTTTGAATGATCAATCTACATACGAACCTATCAGCACTCAACAGTGGGAGACGCTCACCAAAGACTTTCTATACAAAAGCAGACAAATACTCAAACGCACTAGAGAAGGGAAGAAACTTCTGTACTTGTTACCAAGCAACCCTAAACCAGCACACATGTATGGTTTACCCAAGACCCAAAAAAACACAATATTCCTCTCAGACCAATCACGTCAGGAATAGGCAGTGCTCCACACAAACTAGCCGGAGTTCTTGCCAAACATCTTTCCTGCCTTCTGGGGACCATCAGCCCCGCTCATCTTAAACACTCAGGCGACCTTCTCAACCGCATCCGTAACCTCTCCATCCGTAACAAGAAACTAAGCAGTTTGGATGTGACTTCCCTCTTCACAAAAGTACCTCCCCAAAAAAGCCATCGAGGTTCTACGACGTAAAGTCAACCAGGACCTTAATCTTCCTTTACCTCCCGGAGATTTTGTTGACTTGATTGAACTCTGTGTTAACTTCAACTGTTTTTCCTTCAATAACAAGCTCTACAAACAAACCTACGGCATGGGAATGGGGTCCCCAATAAGTGCCGTCCTAGCCAACTTATACATGGAACACCTAGAGTCTGAACACTTCGCCAACATCATCCCTTCAAGCGTCACTTGGTTACGTTACGTGGACGATGTCCTCGTAATAACTCCAAAACGTTTTGATGTACGGGATCTTCAGGCAAGGCTCAACGCAGTTGAACCAGCGATTCAGTTTACACTAGAAGAAGAGTCCAATGACAAGCTACCTTTCCTCGACGTCCTCATTCACAAAGTAGACAACAACCTAAGATTTCAAGTTTATCGGAAACCACCAATAAAAATGATCTCACACACTTCTATTCCAGTCAAGATACCAAGACCAAAAGAGGCATCATCATCGGGTTTTTCCTAAGAGCATACCGAATTTGTAGTCCTGAGTTTCTTGACGAGGAATGTACTTACATTCACCAAACATTCACTGAGTTACAATTTCCTTCTTTTTTCATCAAAGACTGCAAGGGAAAAGAGCTCTTCAGATCATCAATTCTCCACGCATCAACACCGCTCCAACAAAGTTATAATTCTTCCCAACAGCCAGGTTGCACTAAACGTCTCAAAAGTACTTTCACAAGCTAACACCAGAGTCGCCATCGCTTCTACCACTTCAATAAAGGATCTAACCAGGACAAAACCCAAGCACCACGAAACCAGTCAATGCAGGAGTTTACACTATACCCTGTGGAGGCTGTGACAAGATCTACGTAGGTGAAAACAGCAAGAAACCTCGACACCCGCCTCAATGAACACATATACGCATGTAGGAACGACAACTTAAACAACGCCTGTGTACAACACCGAAATTCCCCCAATCATCTTATGAAATTCAGAGACGCCCAATTAGTGATAAAAGAAACTAATTTCCGCACACGCAAGTGCCTTGAATCAGCACTGATCGCTGTTTCGAATACAATTAAACAAAACAACGGCAGCTTCACCATCTCCGAAGTCTTAGCAAGAATCCTCCTGAAAACAGTAAACCCTGCCATCACATAGTCTCTCCTGTTATACTACACAAAGCACAGAGAGTGAACACTGAAACAACCTGCCTCATTCCAGTTTATATTTGTCCAACCTATTTTTATGTTACCCAAGTAATAGCTTTTATATCCTTTTACTCATGTACGAATTAATTGCTTTTGTCACTACCACTACTACTACTACTACTACTACTACCACTAGTGAACATCGAAATGGTACCTCACTAGTATTCACCTCAATCTGAGCCTTTATATACCCTCTGTGTCCATGTATTGTTTGTAATGGCTTGATAAAGCTCCTGGAGAGCGAAACGTTGCTACAATAAATGTCACATTAGTTGCACTTGTGTCCTTTTACTTTACATATTGTCGGTAATTCTACCAACTTTATTACAATCTACAACTCTGTTAGAAAACCAGTACTTACCTATGTCCTTTCTGAATCTAAATTTATCCAACTTAAATCCATTATTTCTGGATCTTACCTGGTTCGACACCCTCAGTACTTTATTAATATCTCTGTACTTTATTAATATCTCCTCTGGACTTCTGTTGCTTACACTTCTTGATATAAATCCCAATAATCTATTTGCCTTATTACGTACACTTAGGCATTGCTGTCTTGGTTTAAGGTTGCTGCTTACCATAACCCCCAAGTCCTTTTTGCAATCTGTACGGCTAAGTTCTACATTATTTAACTTGTAAGTGCTAGGGTTATGGACACTCCAGAGCTTCAGAACCTTGCATTTATCTACATTGAACTGCATCTGACCAAGAATAGAGTTTGTCTAAATCCTCCTGGAGTTCCCTAACATCTACGCATGAATCAATTATCCTACCTATCTTTGTGTCAGTAGCGAATTTGCTCATTTCACTAGTAATTCCCTCATCAAGGTCATTGATATATAATATAAGCAACAACGGGCCTAAGACTGATCCCTGTGGTACGCCACTTGTTACAGATCCCCACACAGATTTAACCCCATTTGAGCATACTCTCTGCTTCCTATTAGTGAGCCATGACTCGATCCATGACAGCACTTTTCCCCCAATGCCATGAGCTGCCACTTTCTTTAACAGTCTATGGTGCGGTACTCTATCAAAAGCCTTACTAAAATCTAAATAAACAATATCGAATTCTTTACCATGATCAACGGCCTCGAAAGCTTTACTGAAATAGGTCAATAAATTAGTTAGGCAGTAATGGCCCCTTGTGAATCCATGCTGAGTATCATTAATCAAGCTATGCTTATCCAGATGGCTTCTTATATTATCAGCTATAATTGACTCTAATAATTTGCCTACAATTGAAGTCAGGCTTATTGGGCAGTAATTTGACGGTAACGACTTGTTCCCTGCTTTAAAAATAGGAATTACATTAGCCATCTTCCACAAATCAGACACTACACCTGTTTGAAGAGAAATATTAAAAATGTTAGTCACTGGTTCACAAAGTTCCATTTTACACTCTTCAAGAATCCTGGAAAAAAGCTCATCATGGCCCGGGGACTTATTTTGCTTCAGTCGGTCTATCTGTTTGATAACCATTTCGCTAGTGACTTATGATATTGCATAATTTGTCATCTTCAAGCCCACTATAAAAATTTATAACTGGGATATTGTTAGTGTCCTCCTGAGTGAAAATTGAGAGAAAATAATTATTAAGAATAGAGCACATTTCATTCTCCTTGTCAGTAAGATGCCCCGAGTTATTTTTGTAAACCTGGAAAAAACTTCTTGGGTTAGTTTTCGAATCCCTAGCAATTTTAATTTCATAGTCCCATTTAGCTTTTCTTATCCCCTTTTTAATGTCCCTCTTAATGTCAATATAATAATTCATAAGATGACCCTCACCTCTTTTGGTGTGCCTATAAATTCCTTTTTTCTGTTTTAAAAGATATTTGAACCTATTATTCATCCATTTTGGGTTATTTCTATTTGATCTAATTTCTTTATATGGGATAAATGTTCTTTGGGCAGCATGTATAGTGTTTAGAAAACTGTCATATTGATAGCTCTCTTCGTTACCCCAGTCAATAGATGATAAGTGTTCTCTAAGCCCATTGTAATCTGCTAAGCGAAAATCTGTGGTTGCTAGCACCAAGTTCCTCTGAAATTTCTAAATTATTGACAAGTGATTCCTTGTTTGCCAAAACCAAGTCAAGCAGGTTATTACCCCTTGAAGGCTCTGTCACAAACTGCTTCAAAAAGCAATCCTGAACTACTTCTAAAAAGTCATTAGATTCCAAATTCCCTGTCAAAAAATTCCAGTCAATCTGACTAAAGTTAAAGTCTCCTAGAATAACAATGTTATCGTGCCTTGTGGCCTTAACAATTTCCTCCCACAGTAATCTTCCTTGGTCTCTATCCAAGTTTAGGGGACGGTATATCACTCCTAAAATAAATTTTTCGTGCCCTTCTGAAAATTCTACCCAAACTGACTCAGTATGTGTTTCGGACTTTATACCAGCTTTTATGCAACAATTTAAACGATCTCGGACATAGAGTGCCACCCCACCCCCCTTTCCGATATTTCTGTCTACTTGGAACAATTTAAAACTCTGAATGTGACATTCAGCAGGCATGTCCCTATTTTTCATATTAAACCACGTCTCAGTTATGGCAAAAACATCAGTGTTACCCGCACTTGTAACTAATCTCAATTCATCCATCTTATTTCTCGCACTACAACTGTTAGTATAATATATTTTCAGAAACCCTCCCTCCCATTTTTTTCTTCCTGCTGATTTCTCTTCCTCCACTATGCCTGTTACTCTCCTTATCACCTAATTCCACTGGCTTTCCTATGTTCACCAATAACTCTTCCTCAGTCTTCCTATAACTGGTTTCCTTAAAACTCACACTACCGCTACACTCAGAATACATTGATTTTCCACGAAAACCCGTACCACTATCTTTTTCTAGTTTAAAGACCTAACAGCTCCCTCCACTGCGTTGGCCAGTGCTCCCACCCCAAACCTAGATAAGTGAACCCCATCCCTGGCATACATGTCATTTCTGCCATAGAAGAGGTCCCAGTTGTCTATGAATGTTACTGCATTTTCCTTACAGTGTTTGTCCAGCCAGTAATTGACACCAATTGCCCTGGACAACCATTCATTTCCAACTCCTTTCCCAGGCAAAATGCCACATATCACAGGGTTCCCACCCTTCTTCCTAATTATCTCTATTGCTGTCCTATACTTACTAATCAGGTCTTCACTCCTACGTCTGCCAACATCATTGCCTCCCGCACTGAGGCAGATAATAGGATTACTCCCATTACCTTTCATGATGTTGTCCAGACGGCTAACAATATCCCCCATGTAATAAAGTTGGTAGAATTACTGACAATATGTAAAGTAAAAGGACACAAGTGCAACTAATGTGACATTTTTATTGTGGCAACGTTTCGCTCTCCAGGAGCTTTGTCAAGCCGTTATGGCTTGACGAAGCTCCTGGAGAGCGAAACGTTTCCTCAATAAAAATGTCACATTAGTTGCATTTGTGTCCTTTTAATATCCCCCATCCCAGCCCCAGGAAAACATATCCTCTGCTTCCTCTTCCTGTCCCTAAGACAAAATGCTTTATCCATAAATTTCACTTGACTATCTCCAACTAAAACAATGTTCTTACCTTCACTGGTGGAGTTCATAGTGACATTTTCGATGGTCTTCGTTGGGGTTTCAAGGGATGTCGACTCATCCTCCTCTGCCAATGATTCCTTGGTACTCATTGTGATGTTTCCAGTTGACAACACACATTCATCTGGTAACACCGAAAATGGGTTGGAAGTCTGCACAGCAGTCTTCTGGCTCTTCGTTGTTTCCGCCACTCCAACAGTCTTCTTGATTTTCAGCTTCGTTCCATGTTGGCTGGCCACTGACCAGGTTCCTCTCTTGACCTGAGGACTCACAACAGGAGGATTACTTCGAATCCTCTTGTTTTCCTCTGTCAGCTGCCGTATCTCAAACTTAGCAACCCTAAGCTCCTCTTTTAGCTGCTGGGAGAGTTGCTCAAGAGAGGACATCTTGTGCAAATTCACGGAGAACACACTGGACAGATCTTCACAGAGCTAAGTACAGGTCACCACTGAGGAAATGTTTCGCCACACAGTGGCTTCATCAGTCCATACAAAGGAGAAACGTGAAGAACAGGAGGAGAATGAGGTAATCATTCCCTCAACCTTGAGTCGATGTGGTCAGTCCATCAATCTTGAATAGAATACAGCATATCTGCAGAGAAGTAGCTTAAATACCGTAGGCAGGAGAGATGCAGCAGTAGGTGGTGTCACATTTGTGCCTGATGAAGCCACTGTGTGGCAGAATGTTTCCTCATTTAAGATACCCAAGAGTTGCACATGTGTCTAATTTATCAACATGTCGGTTCTCTGAACCATTCATCTACAATCCTGTCAGACACTACAACTTCTTGGGATCTTAATACTTGGGAATTCTTCGCTTGCCTAACCCTTGGGCACGACCTACTTCCACATGGAACAAATGTGACACCACCTACAACTGCTGCACCTCTCCTGCCTACAGTATTTAAGCTACTTCCCCACAGATATGCTGTATTCTATTCAAAATTGATGGACTGACCACATCGACTCAAGGCTGAGGGACTGATTACCTCATTCTCCTCCTGTTCTTCACGTTTCTCCTTTGTATGGACTCATGAAGCCACTGTGTGGCGAAACGTTTCCTCAATAAAGATACCCAAGAGTCGCACATGTGTCTAATTTATCAACGTGTCGGTTATCTGAACCATTCATCTAAAATTGCTGTCTTGGTTTAAGGTTGCTGCTTATCATAACCCGAAAGTCCTTTTCACAATCTGTATGGCTAAGTTCTATATTATTTAGCTTATAAGTCCTAGGGTTGTGGACACTCCCGAGCTTCAGAACCTTACATTTATCTATACTGAACTGCATCTGCCACTTTTCTGACCAGGTATTGAGTTTGTCTAAATCCTCCTGAAGTTGTGATGAATGGTTTGAAAAACCGACAAGTTGAAGATTAAGACACTTATGCAACATGTGGGAATCTATATTCAATAGACGTTTCGCCATACAGTGGCTTCATCAGTCCAATACAAAGCAGAAAGATGTAAGGAGAGGAGGAGTTTGAGGTAATCAGTTCCTCAGCCTGGAGTCGATGTGTTCAGTCTTGTAGAATGTACAGCATAGGGTCGTTGGCGTGGCTTATATACTGTAGTCAGGTGAGGTGAAGCAGGAGGAGGCGGGGTCATAGTGGTACCATCCACTAGTCAAAGTAGGTCTTCATCCAAAGGTTGGACAAGTGTTGAAGATGTTGTGCAAGAATGATATATAATACCGACAAGATGAAATTAAAACACATGTGCAGCATCTGGGTATCTTTATTGTAGACGTTTCGCCATCCAGTGG
This sequence comes from Cherax quadricarinatus, assembly GCF_026875155.1. Classification (NCBI taxonomy): domain Eukaryota; kingdom Metazoa; phylum Arthropoda; class Malacostraca; order Decapoda; family Parastacidae; genus Cherax; species Cherax quadricarinatus. The sequence continues at coordinate 10,624,257 of NC_069416.1, read as the reverse complement.
CTTTATCAATACAAATTCTAGGACATAACTTGAAGACAGTAGGACTATATACAGAAGATGAGGTAATCAGTCCCTCAACCTAGGAGTTGGTGCGAAGAGCACTATAGTGCTCTTAATAGTCATTTTACGCTGAATGTTTTCTAACGAATTTATGTCCATTCTGTAATATGGAGACCAGAACTGAGCTGCATAATCTAGGTGAGGCCTTACTAATGATGTATAAAGTTGAAGTATAACCTCTGGACTTCTGTTGCTTACACTTCTTGATATAAATCCCAGCAATCTATTTGCCTTATTATGCACACTAATGCACTGCTGTCTTGGTTTGAGATTGCTGCTTACCATAACCCCCAAATCCTTTTCGCATTCTATATGGCTAAGTTCAACATTATTAAGCTGGTAGGTGCTAGGATTATGGACATTTCTGAGCTTTAGAACTTTACATTTATCTACATTGAACTGTATCTGCCACTTTTCTGACCACGAATTAAGTTTGTCTAAATCCTCCTGACGTTGTGAGACATCAACATCTGAATCGATTATCCTACCTATCTTTGTGTCATCAGCAAATTTGCTTGTGTCACTAGTAATTCCCTCATCAAGGTCGTTTATATATATTATAAACAACAGTGGGCCTAAAACTGATCCCTGCGGAACGCCACTTGTTACAGATCCCCACTCAGATTTAACCCCATTTATGCACACTCTCTGCTTCCTGTTAGTGGGCCATGACTCGATCCATGACAGCACTTTTCCCCCGATGCCATGAGCAGCCACTTTCTTCACCAATCTCTGATGTGGTACTCTATCAAAAGCCTTACTAAAATCTAAATAAGCAATATCGAATTCTTTATCCTGATCAACTGCCTCAAAAGCTTTGCTGAAGAAGGTTAATAAATTAGTTAGGCAGCAACGGCCTCTGGTGAAACCATGTTGAGTATCATTAATCAAATTATGCCTATCGAGATGGCTTCTTATATTATCAGCTATAATTGACTCTAGTAATTTACCTACAATTGAGGTTTTAACCCCATTTATGGACACCCTCTGTTTGCTGTCTGTGAGCCATGACTCGATGCATGACAGCACTTTTTCCTTAATGCCATGAGCTGCCACTTTCTTTAACAGTCTTTGGTGCAGAACTCTATCAAAAGCCTTACTAAAATCTAGGTAAATAATATCAGATTCTTTATCATGATCAACAGCCTCAAAAGCTTTACTGAAGAAAGTTAATAAATTGGTTAGACAAGAACGGTCTTTCGTGAATCCATGCTGAGTATCATTAATCAATAACCATACTAGTTATACAAGAATGTTATACAATACAGACAAGATGAAATTAAGACACATGTGCAACATCTGGGTATCTTTATTGTAGACGTTTCGCCATCTAGTGGCTTTATCAATACAAATTCCAGGACATATACTGAAGACGAGGTAATCAGTCCCTCAACCTTGGAGTTGGTGTGAAGAGCACATTAGTTGTGGAGATTCTGAAGCAGAAGCAAGGAGCCTAGCATTTTTATACTAACGTCAGGTGGAAAGGGGACATTTAGCAGGCGAAGGTATAGTCACTGGTAGGCGGGATTCCCCAGTGGAAGTAGGTCCTACCCAAAGAGACGGGTTAGTTGTAGTAGTAGTTGTCATAGTCGTGAAGGTTATGTACATGCCCTCAGAATCATGATTCAATGATGTTGCAGTGTCTGACAAGTTGTACAAGACTCAAGAAATCGTAATGACATGATTGCAAACAAACCATACCACGGGCGGGAATAGAACCCGCGATCAAAGAGTCTCAAAACTTCAGACCGTCACGTTAGCCACTGGACCAGCTAGCCACAATAAGATTCGTCCAACTAGGTATATTTCTACACCATAGGAAGGTTGGCATAGGCACCACTGTGACCACAAATGCAAGTTTTTACAGTCGAATCTCCAGCTAGCATGGCCATGACGAACTCTAGCTCAAGTCCCCTCAAAGCCATCAACATGACTCACGAAATCGTAATGACACAATTGCAAAGAAACCATACCGCAGGCGGGGATAGAACCCGCGATCAGAGAGTCTCAAAACTCCAGACCGCCACGTTAGCCACTGGACCAGCTAGCCACAATAAGATTCGTCCAACTAGGTATATTTCTACACCATAGGAAGGTTGGCATAGGCACCACCAAGCAATAAGCTTTAATCATCCTATTTACTTACGTGCAAGTCCCACTCAAATCCAACCCCTCTCACTCATGTATTTATCCAACCTAAATTTGAAACTACCCAAGCTACCTTGGGTAGCTTAACAAGAGATTGGACAAATATATGAGTGGGAGGGGATGGGTATGATTAGTTTCATGGGTACATAATAACATTAGAAAGGAGGAATGCTGCAGTAGGTCTGTTGGCCCAAACTAGGCTGGTCCTTCAAAGGTCCAACCCACTAACAGAATAAACGTACCCAAGCAATAAGCGTTGGCAATTCTATTTACTCATCTTGACTGTGTGCTAATGGAGTTACAGGAAACTGACATCGAAGAAATGCTGAACACAGACAGTATTCACCTATTTGTACTCACCTATTTGTGGTTGCAGGGGTCGAGTCATAGCTCCTGGCCCCGCCTCTTCACTGATTGCTACTAGGTCCTCTCTCTCCCTGCTCCATGAGCTTTATCATACCTCGCCTTAAAACTATGTATGGTTCCTGCCTCCACTATGTCACTTTCTAGGCTATTCCACGGCCTGACTACTCTATGAGTGAAGAAATACTTCCTAACATCCCTTTGATTCATCTGAGTCTTCAACTTCCAATTGTGACCTCTTGTTTCTGTGTCCCATCTCTGGAACATCCCGTCTTTGTCCACCTTGTCTATTCCGTGCAGTATTTTATTTGTCGTTATCATGTCTCCCCTGACCCTCCTGTCCTCCAGTGTCATCAGGCCGATTTCCTTCAACCTTTCTTCGTAGGACAATCCCCTTAGCTCTGGGACTAGTCTTGTTGCAAAACTTTGCACTTTCTCTAATTTCTTGACGTGCTTGACCAGGTGTGGATTCCAAACTGGTGCTGCATACTCCAGTATGGGCCTGACGTAAATGGTATACTGAGTCTTGAACGATTTCTTCCTGAGGTATTGGAATGCTATCCGTAGGTTTGCCAGACGCCCATATGCTGCAGCAGTTATCTGATTGATGTGCGGCTCGGTGTTATACTTACCCCCAGATCTTTTTCCTTGAGCGAGGTTTGCAGTCTTTGGCTATCTAGACTATATTGTGTCTGCGGTCTTCTTTGCCCTTCCCCAGTCTTCATGACTTTGCATTTGGCAGGGTTAAACTCAAGGAGCCAGTTGCTGGACCAGGCTTGTAGCCTGTCCAGGTCTCTTTGTAGTCCTGCCTGATCCTCGTCCGATTTGATTCCTCTCATTAACTTCACATCATCTGCAAACAAGGACACTTCTGAGTCTATCCCTTCCGTTATGTCATTCATATATACCAAAAACAGCACAGGTCCTAGGACTGACCCCTGTGGAACCCCGCTTGTCACAGGCGCCCACTCTGACACCTCATCATGTACCATGACTCGTTGTTGCCTCCCTGTCAGGTATTGTCTGATCCATTGCAGTGCCTTCCTGTTATGTGTGCCTGATCCTCTAGCTTTTGCAGTAACCTCTTGTGAGGAACTTTGTCGAAGGCCTTCTTGCAGTCCAAACAAATGCAGTCAATCCACCCCTCTCTCTCTTGTCTTACTTCTGTCACCTTGTCATAAAACTCCAGTAGGTTTGTGACACAGCATTTTCATTCCCTGAAACTCTGCTGGTTGTCAATTATACACTTGTTTCTTTCCAGGTGCTCCACCACTCTCCTCCTGATGATCTTCTCCATGACTTTGCATACTATACACGTTAGTGATACAGGTCTGTAGTTTAGTGCCTGATGTCTGTCTCCCTTTTTAAAAATTGGGACTATATTTGCCATCTTCCATAACTCAGGGAGTTGCCCAGTTTCAATGGATGCGTTGAAGATCTTTGTTAATGACACACACAGCATCTCTGCTCCCTCTCTAAGGACCTACGGAGAGATGTTGACTGGTCTCACCGCCTTTGAGGTGTCAAGTTCACATAGCAGCTTCTTTACCTCCTCCTTGGTTATGTGTACCTCATCCAGTACTTGTTGGTGTACCCCCCTGTTCTGATTTCCTGGAGTCCTACTGGTTTCCACTGTAAATACTTCTTTAAACCTCATGTTGAGCTCCTCACATACCTCTCGGTCGTTTCTTGTGAGCTCCCCATCACCCTTCCTCAGTCTGATTACCTGGTCCTTGACTGTTGTTTTCCTCCTGATGTGGCTATACAACAGCTTCGGGTCTGACTTGACTTTCGATGCTATGTCATTTTCATTTTGTCACTGAGTCTCCCTTCTTGTCTGTGCATATTCATTTCTGGCTCTTCGGCTAATCTCTTTATTTTCCTGAGTTCTCTGTCTTCTGTACCTTTTCCATTCTCTAGTACACCTAGTTTTTGCCTCCCTACACCTTTGGGTGAACCAAGGACTCGTTCTGTTCTTCCCATTATTTCTGTTTCCCTTGGGAACAAACCTCTCCTCTTCCTCCTTGTATTTTGTTGCCACGTAGTCCATCATTTCTTGTACTGGTTTTCCTGTCAGTTCCCTCTCTCACTGAATGTCTTGCAGGAAGTTCCTCATGCCTGAGTAGTTCCCCCTTTTGTAGTTTGGTTTTTCCCATCCTATTCCTGCTACTCTCTCCACTTGAAGCTCAACTATGTAGTCAAAGCACAGAACCACATGATCACTAGCTCCTAGGGGCCTTTCATACATGATATCCTCGATGTCTGAACTACTCAATGTGAATACAAGGTCCAGTCTTGCTGGATCATCCTCACCTCTCTCTCTGGTAGTGTCTCTAACATGTTGGTGCATGAGGTTTTCCAGCACCACATCCATCATCTTGGCTCTCCATGTTTTGGGACCCCCATGGGGCTCCAGGTTTTCCCAGTCAATCTCCTTGTGATTGAAATCGCCCATAACTAGTAACTTAGCTCCTCCCATGTGTGCTCTTCTGGCCACTTAGGCTAGTGTGTCGACCATTGCTCTGTTGCTCTCATCGTATTCTTCTCTTGGCCTCCTGCAGTTCTGTGGTGGGTTGTACATTACTACAATTGTCACCTTATGTCCCTCAGACTGGATTGTTCCTACTAAGTAGTCCCTTTCGCCGGTGCCATCCATTCCTTCCATTTTCTCAAAACCCCACTTGTTTTAAATGAGCAGTGCAACTCCTCCCCCTCTCCTCCCTCAGTCTTTCCTGAGGATTTGATATCCGGGTGGAAAGACTGCATCTGTTATTATTCTGGTGAGTTTTGTTTCTGTGAGTGCTATTATATCTGGGGATGTTTCCTTGATTCTTTCATGCCACTCCTCACACTTATTTGTTATTCCATCTGCATTTATATACCACACCTTCAACTTCTTTTCTAAGACTGTGGTCTAGGGGGTATATTGGGGTTGGGGAACTATGGGTGGTTGCTGTGGGGGTGGAGTTTGTAATGCAGTGGATGGGGGCATTGTGTATGGCATGGGTGTTTTGGTTTAGACTGTTTGGTTGCACTGGGGTTGACCTGGTTGGGGTGTTTCTATAGGAAGTTGTGAGGGAGGCTGTATTTGATCTTCTTCCTAGGTCTGGGATCTCCTGTCTGTCTCCTCCATCCCCTCTCTTTCCGTTGTGCATTCCTTGAGTGATGGTAAAATTAGATCAATTGTGATATATAAATAAGCTGTAGAGTTGATATTTGCATCATATTGAAGTATTTTGTTGTGCCTTCTAAGAGAAGGAATTCCGCTGGAACGGATTAATGCTATTTCAGTTAATTTAGATGAGGAAAATTGCCTCAGCATATGAACAAATCGTGTACGAATGACGTCAGGGAATGGGTTAAATTCATAAGTCGAGGTTCCACTGTACAGTGCCTGCACACTGAATGAAAGGTGGAGGTGGGAAGTACAGTGCCTACACCCTGAATGAGAGGTGGAGGTGGGAAGTACAGTGCCTACACTCTAAATGAGGGGTGGAGGTGGGAAGTACAGTGCCTGCACACTGAATGAGAGGTGAAGGTGGGAAGTACAGTGCTGCCTGCACTCTGAATGAGAGGTGGAGGTGGGAAGTACAGTGCCTGCACTCTGAATGAAGGGTGGAGGTGGGAAGTACAGTGCCTGCACTCTGAATGAGGGGTGCAGGTAGGAAGTACAGTGCCTGCACTCTGAATGAGGGGTGGAGGTGGGAAGTACAGTGCCTGCACTCTGAATGAGAGGTGGAGGTGGGAAGTACAGTGCCTGCACTCTGAACGAGGGTGGAGGTGGGAAGTACAGTGCCTGCACTCTGAATGACGGGTGGAGGTGGGAAGTACAGTGCCTGCACTCTGAATGAGGGGTGCAGGTAGGAAGTACAGTGCCTGCACTCTGAAGGGAGGGGTGGAAGTGGGAAGTACAGTGCCTGCACTCTGAATGAGAGGTGGAGGTGGGAAGTACAGTGCCTGCACTCTGAATGAGAGGTGGAGGTGGGAAGTACAGTGCCTGCACTCTGAACGAGGGTGGAGGTGGGAAGTACAGTGCCTGCACTCTGAATGACGGGTGGAGGTGGGAAGTACAGTGCCTGCACTCTGAATGAGGGGTGCAGGTAGGAAGTACAGTGCCTGCACTCTGAATGAGGGGTGGAAGTGGGAAGTACAGTGCCTGCACTCTGAATGAGAGGTGGAGGTGGGAAGTAGAGTGCCTGCACTCTGAATGAGGGGTGGAAGTGGGAAGTACAGTGCCTGCACTCTGAATGAGGGATGGAGGTGGGAAGTACAGTGCCTGCACTCTGAATGAGGGGTGCAGGTAGGAAGTACAGTGCCTGCACTCTGAATGAGGGATGGAGGTGGGAAGTACAGTGCCTGCACTCTGAATGAGGGGTGCAGGTAGGAAGTACAGTGCCTGCACTCTGAATGAGGGGTGGAAGTGGGAAGTACAGTGCCTGCACTCTGAATGAGGGATGGAGGTGGGAAGTACAGTGCCTGCACTCTGAATGAGGGGTGGAGGTGGGAAGTACAGTGTCTGCACTCTGAATGAGGGGTGGAGGTGGGAAGTACAGTGCCTGCACTCTGAATGAGGGCTGGAGGTGGGAAGTACACTGTCTGCACTCTGAATCAGGGGTGGTGGTGGGAGGTACAGTGTCTGCACTCTGAATCAAAGGTGGAAGTGGGAAGTACAGTGTCTGCACTTTGAATGAGGGGTGGAGGTGGGAAGTACAGTGTCTGAACTCTGAATCGGGGGTAGTGGTGGGAGGTACAGTGTCTACACTCTGAATCAGGGGTGTTAGTGGGATGTACAGTGTCTGCACTCAGAAGGAGGGATGAAGGTGGGAAGTTCAGTTCCTGCATTCTGAAGAAGGGGTGGAGGTGGGAAGTACAGTACCTGCACTGTGAAGGAGGGATGGAAGTGAGAAGTACAGTGCCTGCACTCTGAAGGAGTGCGGGAAGTGTGAAGTGCAGTACCTACACTCTGAAGGAGGGGTGGTGGTGGGAACTACAGTATCTGCTCGCTGAATGAGGCGTGGAAGTGGGAAATACAGTGCCTGCACTCTGAAGAGGGTTGTGGTGTGAAGTACAGTGTCTGCACTCTGAATGAGGGGTGGAGGTGGGAAGTACAGTGTCTGCACTCTGAAGGAGGGGTGGAGGTGAAAGAACAGTGTCTGCACTCCGAATGAGGGGTGGAGGTGGGAAGTACAGTGTCTGCACTCTGAATGAGGGGTGGATGTGGGAAGTACAGTTCCTGAGCTCTGAAGGAGGGGTTGTGTTTGGAAGTACAGTGTCTGCACTCTGAATGAGAGGTGTTGGTGGGAATTACAGTGCCTGCACTCTGAAGGGTGGAGGTGGGAAGTACAGTGTCTGCACTCTGAACTATGGTTGGAGGTGTGAAGTACAGTGTTTGCACTCTAAATGAGGGGTGGAGGTGGGAATTACAGTGTCTGCACTCTGAATGAGAGGTGGAAGTGGGAAGTACAGTGTCTGCACTCTGAATGAGGGGTGGAGGTGATGAGTACTGTGCCTGTACTCTGATTGAGGGGAGAAAGTGGGAAGTACAGTGTCTGCACTCTGAATCAGGGGAGGAGGTGGGAAGTACAGTGTCTTCACTCTGAATCAGGGATGGTGGTGGTAGGTACAGTGTCTGCACTCTGAATGAGGGTAGGAGGTGGGAAGTACCGAGTGCACACTCTGAATCACGGGTGGAGGTGGGAAGTACATTGTCTGCACTTTGAATCAGGGTTGGAGGTGGGAAGTACAGTGTCTGCACTCTGAATGAGGGGAGGAGGTGGGAAGTACAGTGTCTGCACTTTGAATGAGGGGTGGAGGTGGGAAGTACAGTGTCTGCACTCTGAATCAGGGGTGGAGGTGGGAGGTACAGTGTCTTCACTCTGAACGAGGAGTGGTGGTGGGAGGTACAGTGTCTGCACTCTGATGGAGGGATGCAGGTGGGAAGTGCAGTGTCTGCACTCTGAATGAGGGGAGGAGGTGGGAAGTACAGTGTCTGCACTCTGAATCAGGGGTGGAGACGGGAGGTACAGTGTCTCCACTCTGAATCAAGGGTGGTGGTGTGAGGTACAGTGTATGCACTCTCAAGGAGGGATGAAGGCGGGAATTACAGTATCTGCTCTCTGAAGGAGGGCTGGAGGTGGGAAGTACAGTGCCTGCACTATGAAGGAAGGATGAAAGTGGGAATTACAGTACCTGCTCTCTGAAGGAGGGATGGAGGTGGGAAGTACAGTGCCTGCAGTCTGAAGGATGGGTGGAGTTGGGAAGTACAGTACCTGCACTGTGACAGAGGGCTGGAGGTTGGAATTACAGTACCTGCACTCTGAAGGAGAGGTGGAGGTAGGAAGTACAGTGCCTGCACTCTGAAGGAGAGGTGGAGGTAGTAAGTACAGTGCCTGCACTCTGTAGGAGTGCGGGAGGTGGGAAGTACAGCACCCTCACTCTGAAGGATGGGTGGTGGTGAGAACTACAGTATCTGCACTCTGAAGGAGGGGTGGAGGTGGGAAGTACAGTGCCTGCACTCTGAAGGAGGGGTAGAGGAAGGAAGTACAGTATGTGCACTCTGAACGAGTGGAGATGGGAAGTACAGTGAATGCATCCAGAAGGAGAGGTGGAGATGGGAAGTACAGTTCCTGCACTCTCAAGAATGGGTTGAGGTGGGAAGTACAGTGCCTGCTCTCTGAAGGAGGGGTTGTGGTAGGAGGTAGAGTGCATCCATATTGAAGGAGGGGTGGTGGTGGGAGGTACAGTGTCTGCACTCCGAAGGAGGGGAGGTGGTGGGAAGTACAGTGCCTGCACTCTGAATGAGGGGTGGTGGTGGGAAGTACAGTGCCTGCACTCTGAATGAGAGGTGGTGGTGGGAAGTACGGTGCCTGCACTCTGAATGAGGGATGGAGGTGGGAAGTACAGTCTCTGCACTCTGAAGGACGGGTAGGGGAAAGAAGTACAGTATGTGCACTCTGAAGGAGTGGAGATGGGAAGTACAGTGATACCTCACCGGATACCTCACACAAACATCCCAAATTTCAGTGAGAAATTAAAGTCACTAATAACAAACAGACAAATGAATAAGCACCACCTTCTCTTAGCTGGAGACTACAACATCATCCTTGGCTTACTAGATGATCAGCCTGTAACTGATTTCATCAACAATATGAACAACACACTTCTCATACCATCAATAACTAAACCAACCAGGCTCACTGAGACAAGTGCAACCATAATAGACCACATATGGACCAATATACTAGCCCCCCTTAAATCAGGGATAATCACAGATAGCACTACAGACCCCTTTGGGGTGGCCCGGTGGCCTGGTGGCTAAAGCTCCCGCTTCACACACGGAGGGCCCGGGTTCGATTCCCGGCGGGTGGAAACATTCCGACACGTTTCCTTACACCTGTTGTCCTGTTCACCTAGCAGCAAATAGGTACCTGGGTGTTAGTCGACTGGTGTGGGTCGCATCCTGGGGGACAAGATTAAGGACCCCAATGGAAATAAGTTAGACAGTCCTCGATGACGCACTGACTTTCTTGGGTTATCCTGGGTGGCTAACCCTCCGGGGTTAAAAATCCGAACGAAATCTTATCTTATCTTATCTCCTAAAAAACATTAATAAACCACCTCTTGAATACAACAAAGTCTCATTTAGATTCCATGACGAGGCCTCAATAAGAAAGTTCACAACTGACCTAGAGATTGTTGACTGGCCTACAGAATTCTCCAAGGCCAATGGTATTGATGACTGGACAGACATTTTTCTTAACAAATTATTTAGACTATACAACAAACTTTGTATTATAAAAACGAAACAGATCACAAACAAACGGCTTGGTTGCCCATGGCTAACCAGCACCATTCTGAAATCCATTGACAAGAAACACCAATATGAAAAGCAATATAGACCGGGCTTAATACACAAAGATATTCTTAAACACTATTCATCAGTTCTCACCAAAGTAATAAAGAAAGCCAAACAACTATACTACTCCAGTAGATTCACAGACACTAGAGGAGATATAAAAAAGACCTGGAAAACACTCTCTCAGATTCTAGGGACCCACAAACTGAAAAAAAAACAAGAATATTGTCCTAACTAAACCTAATGAAACACCACTACATCCCACTGACACAGCTAACAAGATAAACGACTTCTTCTCAGCCATAGGATCTAATCTCGCCAATAAAATCCCACATACTAATGCCCATGCCGGGGACTACCTAGATGGGAATTTCCCAAATTCCTTCTATCTTGCACCAACTAAGTCACTAGAAACTAGCACCTTCCCGAAACTACTCAAGATGGCAAGAGTTACACCAATACATAAAGGTGGTGACTCTACAGACTTAAACAACTATAGGCCAATATCAAACTTACCATTGCTATCCCCAAAAACTTTTAGAAACTCGTGCACAGGAGACTATATTCATTTATAACATCACAAAACATACTCAACCCCTGCCAATTTGGATTTAGGAAAAATAAAAGCATTAATGATGCAATCATAAAAATGCTAGATCTGCTTTACACAGCATTGGAAAATAAGGAATATCTACAAGGAATTTTTATTGACCTAAGAAAAGCTTTTGACACAGTAGAATACGATATCCTACTCCACAAACTTGACCATTACGGTATAAGAGGCCATGCACTTGCTTATTTCAAATCTTACCTTACTAATAGGTATCAGTATGTTACCATTAAAGACACTGCATCAACAACACGGCCACTTGATACTGGAGTTCCACAGGGAAGTGTTCTTGGTCCCCTGCTCTTCCTCATATACATCAATGATCTTCCAAACGTATCCCAACACCTGAAACCCATTCTCTTTGCTGACGACACGACTTATGTCATCTCTCACCCTAATCTTGCCACCCTCAACACCATTGTTAACGAGGAGCTGATCAAAATATCGACTTGGATGACAGCCAATAAACTTAGGCTTAACACTGACAAAACCTACTATATTATGTTTGGTAGCAGAGCAGGAGATGCACTAATTAACATTAAGATCGACAACACTCTAATTACCAGACATAATGAGGGCAAATTCCTAATCCTATACCTTGGCAACAACCTGAATTTCAGCACCCATATCCAACACATAACCAAAAAAGTATCCAAAACAGTTGGGATCCTCTCCAAGATACGATACTACGTGCCGCAAAATGCCCTTCTCACACTATACCACTCACTTATTTATCCATACCTCATCTATGCTATTTGTGCTTGGGGATCAACTGCAGCAACACACCTAAAGCCAATAATAACCCAACAAAAAACTGCAGTTAGAATAATCACTAAATCCCATCCCTGGCAACACCCCCCCCCCCACTCTTCATAGATCTAAACTTACTCCCTGTTCAGTACATCCACACTTACTACTGTGCAATCTACATCTACAGGACCTTAAACTCCAATATCAACCTTGACCTAAAATGCTTTCTTGATAGTTGTGACAGAACCCACAGGCATAACACCAGACACAAACATCTCTACGACATTCCCCATGTCCGACTAAACCTTTACAAAAATTCAATGTATGTCAAAGGCCCTAAAATCTGTAACACCCTACCTGAGAACTCTAGAACTGCAGACACATTCATCACCTTCAAAACTACCATTAGAAAACATCTTATCTCCCTGATAAACCCCATCAACTATCTACACGAATACCACCTGGTGGTTCACACTTACACTCACTCACCCATTTGACCATAAACAGAAATATTAATCTCAATCTTAAAATAATGAATCCTATGATACTCCAATACTGAAACTATGTACTGTGCCAAAACAAAAGCATTCACATTGCTAAACTCACAAACTAGTATTTAGTCACTTAGCCATAGTACCAACTTACCTCATAATTTGTAATATTTTAAAATAAAGAATTAAACTAAGTCTGCCCGAAATGCCTAGGCATGCTAGGCGTTCTAGTGGTACACTCTGTAATCATTATTTAACTACATGTAAACCACACAACAACCAAATTCTGTAAATTCAACATTGTAATCTTTATAGAGAATAAACCCAGAAGGAGAGGTGGAGGTGGGAAGTACAGTACCTGCACTCTGAAGAAGGGGTGGAGGTGGGAAGTACAGTGCCTGCTCTCTGAAGGAGGGGTGGTGGTGGGAGGTACAGTGCCTCCATATTGAAGGAGGGGTGGTGGTGGGAGGTACAGTGCCTCCATGTTGAAGGAGGGGAGGTGGTGGGAACTACAGTGCCTGCACTCTGAATGAGGAGTGGTGGTGGGAAGTACCGTGCCTGCACTCTGAACGAGAGGTGGAGGTGAGAAGTACAGTGTCTGCACTCCGAATGAGGGGTGGAGGTGGGGAGTACAGTGCCTGCACTCTGAATGAAGGTTGGAAGTGGGAAGTACAGTGCCTGCACTCGGAATGACGGGTGGAGGTGGGAATTACAGTGTCTGCACTCTGAATCAGGGGAGGAAATGGGAAGTACAGTGTCTGCACTTTGAATCAGAGGTGGAGGCGGGAGGTACAGTGTGTGCACTCTGAATCAGGGGTGGTGGTGGGAGGTACAGTGTATGCACTCTGAAGGAGGGATGAAGGCGGGAATTACAGTACCTGCTCTCTGAAGGAGGGCTGGAGGTGGGAAGTGCAGTACCTACACTATGAAGGAGGGATGAAGGTGGGAATTACAGTACCTGCTCTCTGAAGGAGGGGTGGAGGTGGGAAATACAGTGCCTGCAGTCTGAAGGATGGGTGGAGTTGGGAAGTACAGTACCTGCACTGTGAAGGAGGGCTGGAGGTGGGAATTACAGTAACTGCAATCTGAAGGAGAGGTGGAGGTAGGAAGTACAGTGCCTGCACTCTGAAGGAGAGGTGGAGGTAGGAAGTACACTGCCTGCACTCTGAAGGAGTGCGGGAGGTGGGAAGTACAGCACCTGCACTCTGAAGGAAGGGTGGTGGTGAGAACTACAGTATCTGCACTCTGAAGGAGGGGTGGAGGTGGGAAGTTCAGTGCCTGCACTCTGAAGAAGGGGTAGAGGAAGGAAGTACAGTATGTACACTCTGAAGGAGTGGAGATGGGATGTACAGTGAATGCACCCAGAAGGAGAGGTGGAGATGGGAAGTACAGTACCTGCACTCTGAAGGGGTGGAGGTGGGAAGTACAGTGCCTGCTCTCTGAAGGAGGGGTTGTGGTAGGAGGTACAGTGCCTCCATATTTAAGGAGGGGTGGTGGTGGGAGGTACAGTGTCTGCACTCTGAATGAGGGGTGGTGGTGGGAAGTACAGTGCCTGCACTCTGAATAAGAGGTGGTGGTGGGAATTAAGTTGCCTGCACACTGAATGAGGGGTGGAGGTGGGAAGTACAGTGTCTGCACTCTGAAGGAGGGGGTAGGGGAAAGAAGTACAGTATGTGCGCTCTTAATGAGTGGAGATGGGAAGTACAGTGAATGCACCCAGAAGGAGAGGTGTAGGTGGGAAGTGCAGTTCCTGCACTCTGAAGAAGGGGTGGAGGTGTGAAGTACAGTGCCTGCTCTCTGAAGGAGGGGTGGTGGTGGGAGGTACAGTGCCTCCATATTGAAGGAGGGGTGGTGGTGGGAGGTACAGTGATTCCATATTGAATGAGTGGCCGTGGTGGGAGGTACAGTGTCTTCACTCTGAGGGAGGGGAGGTGGTGGGAAGTACAGTGCCTGCACTCTGAATGAGGGGTGGTTGTCGGAAGTACGGTGCCTGCACTCTGAATGAGGCGTGGAGGTGGGAAGTACAGTGTCTGCACTCTGAATGGGGGGTGGAGGTGGAGAGTACAGTGCCTGCACTCTGAATGAGTGGTGGAGGTGGGAAGTACAGTGCCTGCACTCTAAATGAGGGGTGGAGGTGGGAAGTACAGTGTCTGCACTTTGAATGAGGGGTGCAGGTGGGAAGTACAGTGCCTGAACTCTGAATGAGGGCTGGAGGTGGGAAGTACACTGTGTGCACTCTGAATCAGGGGTGGTGGTGGGAGGTACAGTGTCTGCACTCTGAATCAAAGGTGGAAGTGGGAAGTACAGTGTCTGCACTTTGAATGAGGGGTGGAGGTGGGAAGAACAGTGTCTGCACTCTGAATCAGGGGTAGTGGTGGGAGACACAGTGTCTGCACTCTGAATCAGGGGTGGTAGTGGGATGTACAGTGTCTGCACTCAGAAGGAGGGATGAAGGTGGGAAGTTCAGTTCCTGCATTCTGAAGAAGGGGTGGAGGTGCGAAGTTCAGTACCTGCACTGTGAAGGAGGGATGGAAGTGAGAAGTACAGTGCCTGCACTTTGAAGGAGTGCGGGAAGTGTGAAGTACAGTACCTGCACTCTGAAAGAGGGGCGGTGGTGGGAACTACAGTATCTGCTCGCTGAATGAGGGGTGGAGGTGGGAAGTACAGTGTCTGCACTCTGAATGAGGGGTGGATCTGTGAAGTAATGTTCCTGCGCTCTGAAGGAGGGGTTGTGGTTGGAATTACAGTGTCTGCATTCTGAATCAGGGGTGCTGGTAGGAATTACAGTGCCTGCACTCTGAGGGGTGGAGGTGGGAAGTACAGTGTCTGCACTCTGAACTAGGGTTGGAGGTGGGAAGTACAGTGTTTGCACTCTGAACGAGGGGTGGAGGTGGGAAGTACAGTGTCTGCACTCTGAATGAGGGGTCGAGGTGTTGAGTACAGTGCCTGCACTCTGATTGAGGGGTGGAGGTGGGAAGTACAGTGTCTGCACTCTGAATGAGGGGTGAAAGTGGGAAGTACAGTGTCTGCACTCTGAATGAGGGGTGCAGGTGGGAAGTGCAGTGAAGTGCACTCTGAATGAGGGGTGGAGGTTTAGTGCCTGTTTTCCAAATGAGGGGTGGAGGTGGGATGTACAGTGTCTGCATTCTGAATGAGAGGTGGAGGTGCGAAGTACAGTACCTGCACTCTGAATGAGGGGTGGAGGTGGGACGTAAAGTGCGTGCACTCTGAATGAGGTGTTGAGGTGGGAAGTACAGTGCCTGCACTCTGAATCAGGGGTGGAGGTGGGAACTTCAGTGTCTGCATTCTGAATCAGGGTTGGAGGTGGGAACTACAGTGTCTGCACTCTGAATGAGTGGAGGAGGTGGGAAGTACAGTGTCTGCACTTTGAATGAGGGGTGGAGGTGGGAAGTACAGTTTCTCCACTCGGAGTCAGGGGTGGAGGCGGGAGGTACAGTGTCTGCACTCTGAATGAAGGGTGGTGGTGGGAGGTGCAGTGTCTGCACTCTGAAGGAGGTACGGAGGTAGCAAATTCAGTGTCTGCACTCTGAATCAGGTGAGGAGCTGGGAAATACAGTGCCTGCACTTAGAATGAGGGGTGGAGGTGGGAAGTACAGTGTCTGCACTCTGAATGAGGGGAGGAGATGTGAAGTACAGTGTCTGCACTCTGAATCAGGGGTGGAGGTGGGAGGTACAGTGTCTCCTCTCTTAATGAGGGGTGGTGGTGGGAAGTACAGTGTCTGCATTCTGAAGGAGGGGTGGTGGTGGCAAGTGCAGTGCCTGCACTCTGAATGAGGGGTGGTGGTTGGAAGTACAGTGCCTGCACTCTGAATGAGGGGTGGTGGTGGGAATTACAGTGCCTGCACTCTGAGGGGTGGAGATGGGAAGTACAATGTCTGCACTCTGAATGAGAGGTGGAGGTGGGAAGTACAGTGTCTGCACTCTGAGGGGTTGAGGTGGAGAGTACAGTGCCTGCACTCTGAATGAGGGGTGAAAGTTGGAAGTACAGTGTCTGCACTCTGAATGAGGGGTGGAGGTGGGAAGTGCAGTGCCTGCACACTGAATGAGGGGTGGAGGTACAGTGCCTGTACTCTAAATGAGGGGTGGAGGTGGGACGTGCAGTGTCTGCATTCTGAATGAGAGGTGGAAATGGGAAGTACAGTGCCTGCACTCTGAATGAGGGGTGGAGGTGGGACGTACAGTACCTGCACTCTGAATGAGGGGTGGAGGTGGGAAGTACAGTGCCTGCACTCTGAATCAGTTGTGGAAGTGGGAAGTTCAGTGTCTGCACTCTGAATCAGTGGTGTAGGTGCGAAGTACAGTGCCTGCACTCTGGATCAGGGGTGTTGGTGGGAGGTACAGTGTCTGCACTCTGAATCAGGGGCGGTGGTGGGAGGTACAGTGTCTGCACTCTGAATCAGGGGCGGTGGTGGGAGGTACAGTGTCTGCACTCTGAAGGAGGGGTGGAGGTGGGAAGTACAATCCCTGCACTTTGAAGAAGGAGGGGTGGTGGTGGGAAGTACAGTGCCTGCACTCTGAATCAGGGGTAGAGGTGGGAAACTACAGTGCGTGCACTCTGAAGGAGGGGTGGAGGTGGGAAGTTCAGTCCCTGCACTGTGAAGGAGTGCAGGAGGTTGGAAGTACAGTGCCTGCACTCTGAAGGAGGGGTGGATGTGGGAAGTACAGTGCCTGCAGTCGGAAGGAGTGCAGGAGGTGGGAAGTACAGTGCTTGCACACTGAAGGAGGGGTGGTGGTGGGAAGTACAGTGCCTGCACTCTGAATCAGGGGTAGAGGTGGGAAGTACAGTGCCTGCACTCTGAATGAGGGATGGAGGTGAGAAGTACCGTGCCTGCACTTTGAATGAGGTGTGGAGGTGGGAAGTACAGTGCCTGCACTCTGAATGAGGGGTGGTGGTGGGAAGTTCAGTGCCTGCACCCTTAAGGAGGGGTGTTGGTGGGATGTACAGTGCCTGCTCTCCGAATGAGGAGTTGAGGTGGGAAGTACAGTGCCTGCACTCTGAATGAGGGGTGGAGTTTGGAAGTACAGTGTCTGCACTCTGAATGAGGGGTGGAGGTGGGAAGTACAGTGTCTGCACTCTGAATCAGGGGTGGAGGAGGGAAGTACCGAGTCCGCACTCTGAATCAATGGTGGAGGTGGGAAGTACAGTGTCTTCACTATGAATCAGAGATGGTGGTGGGAGGTACAGTGTCTGCACTCTGAATGAGGGCAGGAGGTGGGAAGTACCGAGTCTGCACTCTGAATCAGGGGTGGAGGTGGGAAGTACAGTGTCTGCACTTTGAATCAGGGATGGATGTGGGAAGTACAGTGTCTGCACTCTGAATGAGGGGAGGAGGTGGGAAGTACAGTGTCTGCACTTTGAATCAGGGTTGGAGGTGGGAAGTACAGTGTCTGCACTCTGAATGAGGGGAGGAGGTGGGAAGTACAGTGTCTGCACTTTGAATGAGGGGTGGAGGTGGGAAGTACAGTGTCTGCACTCTGAATCACGGGTGGAGGTGGGAGGTACAGTGTCTGCACTCTGAATGAGAGGTGGTGGTGGGAGGTAGAGTGTCTGCACTCTGAATGAGGGGAGGAGGTGGGAAGTACAGTGTCTGCACTTTGAATCAGGGTTGGAGGTGGGAAGTACAGTGTCTGCACTCTGAATGAGGGGAGGAGGTGGGAAATACATTGCCTGCACTCAGAATGAGGGGTGGAGGTGGGAATTACAGTGTCTGTACTCTGAGTGATGGGTGGAGGTAGGAAGTACAGTGTCTGCACTCTGAATCAGGGGTGGAGGCTTGTGGTACAGTGCCTGCACTCTGAATCAGGGGTGGTGGTGGGAGGTACGGTGTCTGTACTCTGAAGGAAGGATGAAGGAAGGAATTACAGTACCTGCTCTCTGAAGGAGGGCTGTAATTGGGAAGTACAGTACCTGCACTATGAAGGATGGATGAAGGTGGAAATTACAGTACCTGCTCTCTGAAGGAGGGGTGGAGGTGGGAAGTATAGTGCCTTCACTCTGAAGAATGGGTGGAGGTGGGAAGTACCGTACCTGCACTGTGAAGGAGGGCTTGAGGAGGGAATTACATTACCTGCACTCTGAAGGAGAGGTGGAGGTAAGAAGTACAGTCCTTGCACTCTGAAGGAGAGGTTGAGGTAGGAAGTACAGTGCCTGCACTCTGAAGGAGTGCGGGAGGTGGGAAGTACAGCACCTCCACTCTGAAGGAGGGGTTTTGGTGTGAACTACAGTATCTGCACTCTGATGGAGGGGTGGAGGTGGGAAGTACAGTGGTTGCACTCTGAAGGAGGGGTAGATTAAGGAAGTACAGTATGCACACTCTGAAGGAGTGGACGTTGGAAGTACAGTGAATAGACCCTGAATGAGAGGTGGAGGTGGGAAGTCTAGTACCTGCACTCTGAAGAAGGGGTGGAGGTGGTAAGAACAGTGCCTCCTCTCTGAAGGAGGGGTTGTGGTGGGAAGTACAGTGCCTGCACTCTGAATGAGGGGTGGTGGTGGGAAGTACAGTGCCTGCACTCTGAATGAGAGGTGGTGGTGTGAAGTACGGTGCCTGCACTCTGAATGAGGGGTGGAGGTGGGAAGTACAGTGTCTGCACTCTGAAGGAGGGGTAGAGAAAGGAAGTACAGTATGTGCACTCTGAAGGAGTGGAGATGGGAAGTACAGTGAATGCACCCAGAAGGAGAGGTGGAGGTGGGAGGTACAGTGCCTCCATATTGAAGGACGTGTGGTGGCGGGAGATACAGTGCCTCCTTATTGAAAGAGGGGTGATGGTGGGAGGTACAGTGTCTGCACTCTGAAGGAGGGGAGGTGGTGGGAAGTACAGTAACTGCACTCTGAAGAAAGGGTGGAGCTGGGAAGTACAGTGCCTGCTCTCTGAAGGAGGGGTGGTGGTGGGAGGTACAGTGCCTCCCTGTTGAAGGAGGGGTGGTGGTGGGAGGTACAGTGCCTCCATGTTGAAGGAGGGGCCGTGGTGGGAGGTACAGTGTCTGCACTCGGAATTAGGGGTGGTTGTCGGAAGTACGGTGCCTGCACTCTGAATGAGGGGTGGAGGTGGGAAGTACGGTGCCTGCACTCTGAATGAGGCGTGGAGGTGGGGAGTACCGTGTCTGCACTCAGAATGAAGGTTGGAAGTGGGAAGTACAGTGCCTGCACTCTGAATGAGTGGTGGAGGTGGGAAGTACAGTGCCTGCAGTCTAAATGAGAGGTGGAGGTGGTAAGTACAGTGTCTGCACCCTGAATGAGGGGTGGAGGTGGGAAGTACAGTGCCTGCACTCTGAATGACGGCTGGAGGTGGGAAGTACACTGTCTGCCCTCTGAATCAGGGGTGGTGGTGGGAGGTACAGTGTCTGCACTCTGAATCAAAGGTGGAAATGGGAAGTACAGTGTCTGCACTTTGAATGAGGGGTGGAGGTGGGAAGTACAGTGTCTGCACTCTGAAGAGGGTGGTGGTGCGAAGTACAGTGTCTGCACTCTGAATCAGGGGTCGTAGTGGGATGTGCAATGTCTGCACTCAGAAGGAGGGATGGAGGTGGGAAATTCAGTTCCTGCATTCTGAAGAAGGGGTGGAGGTGGGAAGTACAGTACCTGCACTGTGAAGGAGGGATGGAAGTGAGAAGTACAGTGCATGCACTCTGAAGGAGTGCGAGAAGTGTGAAGTACAGTACCTGCACTCTGAAGGAGGGGTGGTGGTGGGAACTACAGTATCTGCTCGCTGAATGAGGGGTGGAGGTGGGAAGTACAGTGCCCGCTCTTTGAAGAGGGTGGTGGTGCGAAGTACAGTGTCTGCACTCTGAATGAGGGGTGGAGGTGGGAAGTACAGTGTCTGCACTCTGAAGGAGGGGTGGAGGTGGGAAGAACAGTGTCTGCACTCTGCAGGAGGGGTTGTGGTTGGAAGTACAGTGTCTGCACTCTGAATGAGGGGTGCTGGTGTGAATTACAGTACCTGCACTCTGAGGGTTGGAGGTGGGAAGTACAGTATCTGCACTCTGAACTAGGGTTGAAGGTGGGAAGTACAGTGTCTGCACTCTGAATGAGAGGTGGAGGTGGGAAGTACAGTGTCTGGACTCTGAATGAGGGGTGGAGGTGGGAAGTACAGTACCTGCACTCTGATTGAGGGGAGAAAGTGGGATGTACAGTGTCTGCACTCTGAATGAGGGGTGGAGGTGGGAAGTGCAGTTCCTGCACTGTGAATAAGGGGTTGAGGTACAGTGCCTGTACTCTAAACGAGGGGTGGAGGTGGGACGTACAGTGTCTGCATTCTGAATGAGAGGTGGAGGTGGGAAGTACAGTGCCTGCACTCTGAATGAGGGGTGGAGGTGGGACGTACAGTGCCTGCACTCTGAATGTGGGGTGGAGGTGGGAAGTACAGTGTCTTCACTCTGAATGAGGGGAGAAGGTGGAAAGTACAGTGTCTGCACTTTGAATGAGGGATGGAGGTGAGAAGTACAGTTTCTCCACTGTGAATCAGGGGTGGAGGAGAGAGTTACAGTGTCTGCACTCTGAATGAAGGGTGGTGGTGGGAAGTGCAGTGTCTGCACTCTGAATGAGGAGAGGAGGTGGGAAGCACAGTGCCTGCACTCTGAATGAGGGGTGGACGTGGGAACTACAGTGCCTGCACTCTGAATGAGGGGTGGAGGTGGGAACTACAGTGCCTGCACTCTGAATTAGTGGTGGAGGTGGGAAGTACAGTGTCTGCATTCTGAAGGAGGGGTGATGGTGGGAAGTGCAGTGCCTGCACTCTGAATGAGGGGTGGTGGTGGGAATTACAGTGCCTGCACTCTGACGGGTGGAGGTGGGAAGTGCAGTGTCTGCGCTCTGAATAAGGGTTGGAAGTGGGAAGTACATTGTCTGCACAGTTAGGCCTGAGTGGTTGAGGGGAGAGGACGTGTGTGTTGAGTGAGGTCCTAGGCCTTCTATATCAGAACTGCTTATCTCACCCGACTGATAACTCATCGTGCAACAAATATCGTTGGAGCGCAGCTGAATTGCTGCTGGAACTCTTATGTGTGAACTGTGAGCAGTGATATACCTAGTGAAACACAAACGTTGATTTGAAGTGGCTGTAGGAGGCCTTCCTTCACTCCACCTCGCCTGTCTCCCCTCCTTCCTCGATTTGGAACTCAGCCATTCGCCTCTATTTATTATGGTCTAGAGGCGGTTTTTGCCGACCACGTAAATGCTTGAGTGCCCTTTGTCAGTCTCTGTGCCCACTTTTTTCATTTACAAAATTTTTTG
>NC_069416.1:10545647-10602229 GCF_026875155.1 Cherax quadricarinatus | reverse complement strand
TTTCCCCAAAAGTAAAATTCCTGAGTGGAACCACAGTCAATGGCCTGCACCCCAAAAACCAACAAACAGTACAATCCCGGAAAAATAATCCCCCCCATACCAACAATACCCCATCCGATGACATTCTCTTGCAAATATACAGGGTCTAAAGCCAGCAACAAACAACAAAATACCTTTCATCTGTGGACTGCTTGCAGAGGCAAAGGCAATGTTAGCGGCTTTCACTGAGACCCACATAAAGGATCACTTGGACAACGAAATATGGATCCCAGGTTACAACCTATGCAGATATGACAGAGTGAACAGGCAAAAGGGGGGGGGGGGGTTGGCCTGTACATTGCAGAGTCACTTGTTTGCACAGAACTGCTTAATGCCTCAAATGATGTAGTGGAAGTTTTAGCCTGCACCCAACATCTTGCTCCTGGGGGATTTCAACTTAAGGCACTTAAAATGGAGGAATATAGCAAATAATATTGTTGCAGTAATAACACCAGGAGGCAGCTCTGATGAAAACTCACACTCACACGAGCTTTTAAATCTCTGCACAAAATTCAATCTAAACCAGCAAATAATAGAGCCTACTAGACTGGAGAATACACTAGACCTCATCTTCACTAACAATGATGATCTGATAAGAAATGTCACCATATCAAAAACAATATACTCAGATCACAACATAATTGAGGTTCAGACATGTATGCGTGAGCCCCAGACCGACATAATGAGACTAGTCAAGAGGAGCATTCACCAAATTCAACTTCAATAACAAAAACATAAAGTGGGACCAAGTAAACCAAGTCCTAACCGATATAAGCTGGGAAGATATACTAAGCAACACAGACCCCAACTTATGCCTAGAACAGATTAACTTGGTGGCACTTGATGTATGCACAAGGCTTATTCCTCTAAGAAAAAGGAGGAGTAGATGTAAAATAGAAAGAGACAGGCGCTCCCTTTACAGGCGACGGAAAAGAATAACAGAGCGGCTAAAAGAGGTCAATATATCTGAAATGCGTAGGGAGACACTGGTCAGAGAAATAGTAAGCATCGAACTTAAGCTAAAGGAATCTTAAAGGAGTCAGGAATCGCAGGAAGAACTAAAAGCCATAAATGAAATCGAAAGAAACCCAAAGTATTTCGTCTCCTATGCCAAATCAAAGTCGAGAACAACGTCCAGTATTGGGCCCCTACTTAAACAAGATGGGTCCTACACAGATGACAGCAAGGAAATGAGTGAGCTACTCAAGTCCCAATATGACTCAGTTTTTAGCAAGCCGCTAACCAGACTGAAAGTCAAAGATCAAAATGAATTTTTTATGAGAGAACCACAGAACTTGGTTAACACAAGCCTATCCGATGTTATCCTGATGCCAAATGACTTCGAACAGGCGATAAATGACATGCCCATGCACTCTGCCCCAGGGCCAGACTCATGGAACTCCATGTTCATCATGAACTGCAAGAAGCCCCTATCACGAGCCTTTTTCATCCTATGGAGAGGGAGCATGGACACGGGAGTCGTCCCACAGTTACTAAAAACAACAGACATAGCCCCACTCCACAAAGGGGGCAGTAAAGCAACAGCAAAGAACTACAGACCGATAGCACTAACATCCCATATCATAGTCCCTGGAACTCTCTCCAGGTAAACTCCAGGTACTCCAGGTGTAAGTTATAGACACCGTTGTACTGTCATGATGTCTCATTGTAGTAACCCAGTAGATTGAGTACTGGAACCATTACTTATAGTTCGTGTTTGTTTTCTTTTTATACATGTATCTGTTTATGTACAATTCTGTATGAAGGATTAATAATATATAACTTATGGAAAATTTTCTAGGGTGATTACCTTTATGTACCTCAACATTACATGCTTAAAAGTAAACTCATTGGGAGACAACCATAATTGGATCACTCATAACCTATCCAATTACAACATACCTAACTGGCCAGTATCAGTCTGCTATAACTAGAAGGGTTACTTAACTGTGGGTGATTGATACTCCTTATCTCCTCCATTCACCATCTCATTTCGATGTCCTGCTACACCGACACGGTTCTTATTCCAGCAGGACGAGGTATCCATCGGTTTGTCCCGGTTTAGAAGTCGTGACTCAATAAACTTCATTTTTGTCGGGACGGGAACAACGTGGTCTAGCGTGTTCACTCGGAGCAAGGCGACTTATTTCACTTCACGCATTCTCTTAACTTAGCGTTAGTATCATTAATTACATTACAATTCACAAGACGATTTAATGGCTCATAATTATTATACACATTAGAGATCACTCCATTAAGATCTGAGACCGATGAGTGATGATTAAACCAAGGGTAATTTTCCCCGGGACACAGTCCATGGCGACGCGCCAGTAAAGGAATCATTTGGACTTTCCTCATTTATATTAATCCCTATGCTGTCCAGCTCCCACAAATTAGACTAGTTCAACATCATTCTCAATAGAAGAATACTTGTACTGGGTTGACCTTTTATAAGTAAGACACCGTGACTGTATTCACTACTTCCTCTAGTCATTATTACTAGGTGGTAGTTTGCCATATATTACATGGCCCATACCAGTGTTGAGGAGAGTGACGCCGCATGCTTTTGGATTTATGCCCTTTATCCTGAATTATTACATCCAATGCCGGCAAGGCTACCTCAGCTAGGCCATCATTATTGCCATTAGCTGCAACCTTTACATCAGTCACTGTAGTGTCAGGGTTATTAACATTATCATTATTGTCACCATTATTATAAGAATCACATACAACCCTGCACATAACTGTATGGTGCCTTCCCTTGTTGCATTGATAGCAACTGTTCAATTTCGTATGACAATCCTTTACATTATGATTGTCTAGACATCTGATAAATCTGTCAAGTTCTTTCATTCTTTCCACTTTAATATCCCATGAATTATAGGCATTACAATTTTTAGTGAAATGAGTACCCTTGCAGAAGAGTGAGTCTCTCCTTTCCTCTTATTAACTGGGTTACCCTTACTGAGGTACTTATTCCTCTTACCTTGATGTGAGGAACAACTATTATCGATTCCTGTCACTTGATATGTGCCTATTTAACTCTTAATTATGATTATTACCATTGGGAGTATTTTTCCCTTTTGAGACTTGACAGATACTTCAGAGTCATTATGTGTTATATCCTTAGAACTGTTTGGCTGACTGGTCTGCAATTGAACAATTAATTCTTGCTGACCTAGTCTGATTTCCTCCAGACCGTACTCTGGAGGTTTTGGCAAACACACCCTTGCATTAATAGGTTGATCAACTGCCTGGCTTACACCCTTTAATTTATTCAAAGCCTTACTTTTACAAGACAGTTTTTCTTCCAATTCGTAATGTTGATTAATTAAAACATACATTTCCATTCCATCTGCACAATTCTCCAGCAGATCTCTTTCACAGTCTTTAAACCACAATTTGTACCAATCAAATCTACTCTCTAAAGCATCTAAATATAACTTTAATTCATTAGGGTTCACGGTTCTTTGATTCATTAAATCAAATGCCTTCATCACATGGTTTTTAATAGCCTGTAATGATGCTTTCATTACTCTAAAATTCATGGACTTGTCAGCCACATTAATTCCATCAGATCCAGTCATGGTTAGAGAATTATTAATCACTGATTATACAACTTAAGTAGGCACCTTATAAGAGTAATTCTTGCATTTTACTCTTGTATAAATCCTAGCCACACATGTGCTAGCAATTAATTGGGCTAATTATCATCCACCACACAATCGATTAAACTTGTGTACCCTATACCCACTTCCTTCAATCAGTCACTTAATTATTAAGTAATTAATTCAATTAATTTTTTCACTGATTGCATCTGGTTCGAAGGACCAGCGGGCAGATATGGAAAATTTTCTAGGGTGATTACCTTTATGTACCTCAACATTACATGCTTACAAGTAAACTCATTGGAAGACAACCATATTGTTTACCGTAGTCACCCCATGTAGACATGTGAGAAAACTTAACCACCCCTGGTCACGGCAGGTGGTTCCTTCGACCTCACAATCTTATCCATATCTATCCGAGACCAGTATGGATTGGATAGCACCCACAAGTACGGTGCTACTAATTAATTGTGGACTATATAGATTATATTAGTGTAACTGAATGAAGGGGGGGGGGGGGTAGGTAACACATGGATATATCCATCAGGGAAAAACACTTGCACATAATCTCACCACTTACCAGATATTCTCTGGTGGTCACTTGATGTAGCTGGATCACTCATAACCTATCCAATTACAACATACCTAACTGGCCAGTATCAGTCTGCTATAACTAGAAGGGTTACTTAACTGTGGGTGATTGATACTCCATATTTCCTCCATTCACCATCTCATTTCGATGTCCTGCTACACCGACACGGTTCTTATTCCAGCAGGATGAGGTATCCGTCAGTTTGTCCCGGTTTAGAAGCCATGACTCAATAAACTTCACTTTCCTCGGGACGGGAACAACGTGGTCTAGCATGTTCACTTGGAGCAAGGCGACTTATTTCACTTCATGCATTCTCTTAACTTAGCGTTAGTATCATTAATTACATTACAATTCACAAGACGATTTAATGTCTCATAATTATTATACACATTAGAGATCACTCAATTAAGATCTGAGACCGATGAGTGATGATTAAACCAAGGGTAATTTTCCCCGGGACACAGTCCATGGCGACGCGCCAGTCACCACCGGTCCTACCCTTATTCACTCATTTTACCACTCTATTACGGTGGTCCCGTAAATCATGTTCCCTCACTCTCCACCAGGAACAGTTACGACACTTCTTATTATGAAATGAGGCCTATATTAATCCTTAGGCCGCCGTGAGCGCCAATTTCCTGGTTCCATGCTTTCCCAGCCTCCTCACTACATTCAAAACACTCCCGCCTCTCCCATGCCGCGAGTCGACCTCTACCCCCGCACATCCGTGCATGCACAAAGGGAACTCCTGGTTCTATCCTATTTTCAAATACATTTTTGACCCATATCGACACATTAAACACCTATTAGGCACTATAGTTTCGGAAAATTAAAATATTTTGGAGGCCTGGTCACAGACCGGGCCGCGGGGGCGTTGACCCCCGAAACTCTCTCCAGGTAAACTCCAGGTAATAACTAACAAAGTGGAAAATAAATGCATATTGTAGGTTTGGTGCTTCTTTGTTTATAATAATAACAATGCATATTGTAATGTAGTCTTGTGTAATCTTGCTTAACATAGGTGCATGGGATATAATGCATATGGGATGAGGGAGTTTGTGTCAGCACAAAGTTAAACGTCTGTGTGTTTTTGACAATGAAATTTATAATTCTGTGTAAGAACTGATACTGTGTTCTTTTATCTATTTAATGTATTGTATTGCTTTAAAATAAAAAAAAAATAAAATCCTAGTAATGACCCTCGTATTGTAGATAGTCTTAATGAACCTTGTATTGTAGATAGTCTTAATGAACCTCGTATTGTAGATAGTCTTAATGACCCTCGTGTAGTAGATAGTCTTTTTAGTATGATAATAAGATGTTATCTTCATTATAGAATAATAAGAAAATATTATAATCTCTATATTATAATAATAAGGTAAAAGGACCCCAGTGGAAATAAGTCACTCTGTCTGACTTTTTTGGGTTATCCTAGGTTCTCTACACATATGCTGCTATGTATGATAATTCTATGTAACTGTATTTGCAGGTTTGGTACTTACGCATTAAATTTGTTACCGCTAGCTCCCTGGCAGAGTGTGTCCATTTTCGGAAATGACCTTATTAATAAGCGCTTCTGTCGCACAAATGCTAGTTATGGATAATTTACCCTTCAGCCATGTTAAGGACATTGGATCCATCACACTGATGGGTGAAGCTGCTCCACGATAAAGCAGCGAAACTTTTATTCCCCATTGATATACAATGATATGTATGAGTCTGTTTTCAACAGTATAAGAAGACTGATCGATAAAGTGTAGCAGGACAACAAAATATCCTTCACAACTGATGTGTGATCAGATACCTCAGCAAATGTATCTCTGCTGAACAAACCATACCCCCGGCCGGGATTGAACCCGCGGTCATAGAGTCTCAAAACTCCAGCCCGTCGCGTTAGCCACTAGACCAGCTAGCCACAATAAGATTCATCCAACTAGGTATATTTCTAGACCATAGGAAGGTTAGCACAGGCACCTCTGTGACCACAAATGCAAGTTTTTATAGACGAATCTCCAGCTAGCGTGGCCGTGACGAACTCTAGCTCAAGTCCCTTCACTGCCGTCAACATGACTCAAGAAATCGTAATGACACGATTGCAAACAAACCATACCCACAGAGGTGCCTGTGCTAACCTTCCTATGGTCTAGAAATATACCTAGTTGGATGAATCTTATTGTGGCTAGCTGGTCTAGTGGCTAACGCGACGGGCTGGAGTTTTGAGACTATGACCGCGGGTTCAATCCCGGCCGGGGGTATGGTTTGTTTGCAATCGTGTCATTACGATTTCTTGAGTCAGTTATCTCTGCTGAGTTTAACAGCACATACCATAAGTAAGGAATTTGAAAGATTGAACTTCATGTTCAGTGCTGAACCACTGGAAGACCGGCACACAGGAGAATATATTTCTGCAATGTTTGATAACATGTTGGCAAAGTGGGACCTATTTAGTAAAAACGTACACTGTTCTACGTGATGCTGGAGCAAATATGAAAAAATCTCTATTTCGATCAGGTGTAAATATCTTGACTGTGCTGTGCACAAAATACAGCTAGTTGTTAAAACTGGAATAACATCACATGATGATATAGACAAGATGATTTAGAAATGTCATAACATTGCCACTCACTTTCATCATCAAAAGATTCAGGAGAGGCTTCAAGTACCCAAGCTTAGCGTCATCCATGATACGTCTAAAAGGTGGAACAGCACATTACACATGCTGTAAAGAACACTGGACATAAAGGAGTCACTATGTGTGTATGCTGCTACCAACTCCAAAATAAAACAATTCAGTAACACTGAAATTGAGCCAAACATTGAATCAGTGGCTGAGTCAAAAGAAGATAAAGAGGCAACACAGGTAGTAAACATCATGAGGCAAACAATAGAAGTTGAAATAGAATTTTTTTTTTCCTTGGCTGAAGGTGTAGATCTGTACAGAATTGCAACATATCTTGACCCAAGATACAGGAGTAAATTATTTTCCTCAGCTCACATCACTAATCAAGTGAAATCATCAGTTGCCCGACTGTGTGAAGAGATTAGATTTTGCCACCGAAGTGGCTAGTTTATTGTGCACCCCACATCCATCCTGTGGACGGTAGCGCAAGAGCATATGGATACAGAAAAGGCCTAAGAACTAGGCCCCAAAAGCGTAACAGGTGTACATATGGGATTTTATTTATCTACATATCTAAAGTTCACTTAGGAAATTTGCTTAGTATATCTGGTATCTTATTTTCATTAATAAGATATCTTTGACATGTCACATAGGTTATTATACTGTCTATCTCTGTATTCCTCAATAAGTGGACAATTAAGCACATAGTGTTCAAGAGAGTGACCATATGCCTGATCACATAATTTACATTTAGTTTGATCATCATCTGTGTGTCTCCCAAACTGCCATAAGTACTTGTAACCAAGCCTAAGCCTGGCCACTACAACATCAATCAGTCTGTTCACTTTGCAAGTTGCTCCATAAACATACTTATCTACGTTCATGTTATCATAGTGGGTTATAGATCTACTCAGGCTTCTAACAGCATTCCTATAACAAACATTTTCATTATTTACTTCTCTCCTAATGCTAGACACAGATATACCAAAGTTATATTCTACATTCCCCTCCTGGGTACTCTTCTTGGCTAACATATCAATTTTATCATGAAGGAGTAATCCAATGTGTGATGGGATCCATAGCAATTGTACATTAATTCCTCTGTCCCTGATTTTTTAGTATCTATACCTGGCTTCTACAATGAGCATGTTGTTGGAGTCATTATATGAGTCAAGAGCCTTCAATGATGACAAAGAATCAGTAATGATGTTGTGTGAAGAGATAAATGAAGAGAAGGGAAAACAATCAAAGGACGACGAAGAACCGGTAAAGAGAAGACAGCTCAAAAACCTATAGTCGTTGCAAAATTAGATGCAGAAATAACGTCCATTCTTGCTTCCAGCAGTGATGATGATGATGGGACCTCTGCAGAGTCTGCAGCAAGGTAAACCATGGAAGATGTTACTGAGAGGTATCATAAGCAAAAAAGAATTAATGGAACAAATAACCTTTAACCCTTCCAGTGTTCATTATAAAGATCAATATTATTGATGCCAATGTTTTTTTTTACAAAGATCTATATAATAATAATAATAATAATAATAATAATAATAATAATAATAATAATAATAATAATAATATCTTTATTTGCTACAAGTACATGTACAGGGCATACAGAAAAGCCGCTTGTTACGCTGATAATTTGGGGCAAATTAGTTTGTCCCAGGATGCGACCCACACCAGTCGACTAACACCCAGCTACCCATTTTACACTGATGGGTGAACAGGGACAGCAGGTGTCTTATGGAAACAGGATCTTAATGTTTTCCAGCCGTACCGGAGGAGATTCAAACGACGGACCTCCTTGTGTGAGCTGAGCGCGCTAACGATTGAGCTATGGGACACCTGAATGTTGTGTGGATACATTACTGTATGTTGAGTGTGTGGAGGGTGGCTCTGGGTACTTTACTGAGTGTTGAGTGTGTTGAGTGTGTGAGGGTAAGTCTAGGTACTTACTTTACTGTGTGCTGAGTGAGGAGGGAGGCTCTGGGTACTTTACTGTGTGTTGAGTGTGCGACGGAAGGCTCTGCGTTCTTTACTGTGTGAGTATGCGGAGGGTGGCTCTGGGTACTTCACTGTGTGTTGAGTGTGTAGCCGATGGCTCTAGGTACTTTACTATGTGTTGAGTATGCGACGGAAGTCTCGGCGTACTTTACTGTGTGTTGAGTGTGTGGCCGGTGGCTCTGGGTACTTTACTGTACGTTGAGGGACTGGAGGCATGCTGTGGGTAATTTACTGTGTGTTGAGTGTGTGGAGAGTGGCTCTGGGTAATTTACTGTGTGTTGAGTGTGTGGAGAGTGGCTCTGGATACTTTACTGTGTTGAGTGTGGCTCTGGGTAATTTACTGCGTACTGGGTGTGTAGAGGGCGGCTCTGGGTACTTTATTGTATGTTGAGTGTGTGGAGGGAGGCTCTGGGTATTTTAATGTGTGTTTAATGTGTGGAGGGTGGCTCTAAGGACTTTACTGTGTGTTGAGTGTGTGGAGGCAGACTATGGTTACTTACTTTACTGTGTGTTGAGTGTATGGAGAGACTCTTGGTAATTTACTGTGTTGAGTGTGTGGGGGCAGGCTCTGTGTATTTACTTCACTGTGTGTTGAGTGTGTGTGGAGGGTTGCTCTCGGTACTTTACCGTGTGTTGAGTGTGTGGAGGGCAGCTCTGGGTACCTTACTGTATGTTGAGTGTGTGGAGGGTGGCTCTGGGTCCTTTACTGAGTGTTGAGTGTGTGGAGGGTAGCTCTGGGTACATACTTTAATGTGTGCTGAGTGAGGAGGGAGGCTCTGGGTACTTTACTGTGTTGAGTGTGTGGAGGAAGGCTCTGCGTACTTTACTGTGTGTTGAGTGTGAGGGGGGCTCTGGGTACTTTACTGCATGTTGAGTGTGTGGAGAGAGGCTCTGGGTACTTACTTTACTGTGTATTGAGTGTGTGAGGGGAGGCATTCCGTATTTACTTTACTGTGTGTTGAGTGTGCCGAGGGTGGCTATGAGTGTGCGGAAGGTGGCTCTGGGTACTTTACTAAGTGCTGAGTAAGAGAAGGGTAGATCTGGGTACTTACTTTGCCTTGAGTGTGTGGAGGGAGGCTCTGGGTATTTTAATGTGTGTTGAATGTGCGGAGAGTGGCTCTAGGGACTTACCTTATTGTGTGTTGAGTGTTTAGAGGCAGACTCTGGTTACTTACTTTATTGTGTGGTGAGTGTATGGAGAGACTCTGGGTAATTTACTGTGTTGCGTGTGTGGGGGCAGGCTCTGCGTATCTACTTCACTGTGTGTTGAGTGTGTGAAGGGTGGCTCTGGGTAATTACTTTACTGTGTGTTCAGTGTGTGGAGGGTGGCTCTGTGTTTAGTGAACCACTAATCGGTCTGAGGATCGACGACCCAAATGATTTCTTCATGAATGAGCCTCAAAACTCCATAAATGTATGCCAGATTTCCGACATTACCCTAACTCCGATAGATTTCGAAAAAGCCATTGACAACATGCCTATGCACTCAGCCCCGGGCCCAGACTCGTGGAACTCTGTTTTCATTAAGAACTGCAAGAAACCCCTCCCGCGTGCCCTAAGTACACTATGGAGGAGGAGCTTGGACATGGGTGAAATTCCACAGTCACTTAAAACAACGGATATAGCCCCACTCCATAAAGGTGGCAGCAAAGCATTAGCTAAGAACTATAGACCAATAGCTCTGACGTCCCACATCATAAAAATCTTTGAAAGAGTGCTAAGAAGCAGGATTGCAAATCACCTGGATTTCCAAAATCTGCACAATCCAGGGCAACATGGATTCAGGGCAGGTCGCTCCTGCCTCTCACAACTACTGGATCACTATGACATGGCCTTGGATGCACTGGAAGAAAATCAGAATGCAGATGTAATATACACAGACTTTGCAAAAGCATTTGACAAATGCGATCATGGCGTAATAGCCCATAAAATACGTGCTAAAGGAATAACTGGGAAAGTGGGGAGATGGATCTACAACTTCCTAACAAATCGAACACAAAGAGTAGTGGTCAACAGAGTTAAATCGGAGGCTGCCATAGTGAAGAGCTCTGTTCCACAAGGCACAGTACTCGCCCCCATCTTATTCCTTATCCTCATATCAGACATAAACAGAGATATACACCACAGCACCGTATCATCCTTTGCGGATGATACTAGGATCTGCATGAGGCTGTCATCTGCTGAGGACGCGGTTAACTTCCAAGAAGATATAAACAAAGTTTTCCAGTGGGCAACGGTAAACAATATGATGTTCAATAAGGACAAATTCCAACTACTCCGTTATGGAAAACTGGAGGAGATAATAACTAGAACAGAGTATACTACTGACTCCGGCCATACAATAGAGCGGAAAAATAATGTAAGGGACCTGGGAGTAGTAATGTCTGAGGATCTCACTTTCAAGGATCACAACAGTGCCACGATCGCACGTGCAAAGAAAATGATAGGATGGATAATGAGAACTTTCAAAACGAGAGATGCCAAGCCCATGATGATCCTTTTCAAATCACTTGTTCTCTCTAGGCTGGAATACTGCTGTACATTAACATCTCCATTCAAAGCAGGTGTACAGAGATCCTTTACTGCACGTATAAGTTCTGTCAAGCACCTTAACTACTGGGAACGCATGGAAGCACTTGACTTGTACTCGTTGGAACGCAGGAGGGAGAGATATATCATAATCTACACTTGGAAAATCTTGGAAGGAATGGTCCCAAATCTGCACACAGAAATCACTCCCTACGAAAGTAAAAGACTGGGCAGGCGATGCAAAATGCCCCCAATAAAAAGTAGGGGCGCCATTGGTACACTAAGAGAAAACACCATAAGTGTCCGGGGCCCAAAACTGTTCAACAGCCTCCCATCAAGCATTAGGGGAATTGCCAATAAACCCCTGGCTGCCTTCAAGAGAGAGCTGGACAGATACCTAAAGTCAGTGCCGGATCAGCCGGGCTGTGGCTCGTACGTTGGACTGCGTGCGGCCAGCAGTAACAGCCTAGTTGATCAGGCCCTGATCCATCGGGAGGCCTGGTCATGGACCGGGCCGCGGAGGGGTTGATCCCCGGAATAACCTCCAGGTAACCTCCAGGTACTTTAGTGTGTGTTGAGTGTGTGGAGGGAAGCTCTGGGTATTTACTTTACTGTGCGTTGAGTGTGTGGAGGGTGGCTCTAAGGACTTACTTTACCGTGTGTAGAGTGTGTGGAGGGAGGCTATGAGTACTTTATTGGGAGATGAGTGCATGGAGAGTGACTCTGGGTAATTTACTGTGTGCTGAGTGTGTGGAGGGACGTGGCTCTGGGTACTTACATTACTGTGTGTTGAGTGTGTGAGGGGAGGCTCTCCGTATTTACTTTACTGTGTGTTGAGTGTGCCGAGGGTGGCTATGAGTGTGTGGAAGGTGGCTCTGGGTACTTTACTAAGTGCTGAGTAGGAGGAGAGTAGATCTGGGTACTTTGCTCTGTCTTGAGTGTGTGGAGGGAGGCTCTAGGTACTTTACTGTGTCCTGAGTGTGTGGAGGGAGGCTCTGCATACTTACTTTACAGTGTGTTAAGCGTGTGGAGGGCGGCAATGGTTACTTGACAGTGCGAAGGGTTGCTCTTTGAACTCACTTTACTGTGTCTTTAGTGTGTGGGGAGAGGCTCTGGGTACTTTACTGTGTTGAGTGAGTGGAGAGTGGCTCTGTGTACTTTACTGTGTGTTGAGTGTGCGCAGGGAGGCTCTGGGTACTTTACTGTGTGTTGATTGTGTGGAGGGAGGCTATGGTAACTTACTTTACTGTGTCTTGAGAGTGTGGAGGAGGCACTGGGTACTTTACTGTGTGTTGAGTGTGTGCAGGGAGGCTCTGGGTACTTTACTGTGTGCTGAGTGAGTGCAGGGTGGCTCTGGGAACATACTTTACTGTGTCTTGAGTGTGTGGAGGAGGGTCTGGGTACTTTATTGAAAGTTGAGTGTGTGAAAGGTATCTCTGGTTACTTACTTTACTGTGAGTTGAGTGTGTGGAGGGAGGCTCTGGGTACTTTACTGAGCGTTGAGTGTGTGGAGGTGGCTCCAGGTACTTACTTTACAGTGTATTAAGTGTGTGGAGAGTGCTTCTGGGTGCTTAACTGTGTGTAGAGTGGCTCTGGGTATTTACTTTACTGTGTCTTTAGTGTGAGGAGTAAGGCTCTGGGTACTTAATTTAGTATGTGTTGAGCGTGGCTCTGGGTATTTTACTATGAGTTGAGTGAGTAAATGGAGGCTCTGGGTATTCTACTGTGTGTTGAGAGTGTGGAGGGTGGCTCTGGGTACTATACTGAGTGTTGAGTGTGTGGAAAGTGGCTGTGTGTACTTTATTGTGTGTTGAGTGTGTGGAGGGAGCCTCTGGGCACTTCACTGTGTTTTGTGTGGAGAGTTGCTCTGGGTACATACTTTACTGCATATTAAGTGTATGGAGGACGGCTCTGGGTACTTTACTGTGTACTGAGTATATGAAATGCGGCTCAGGGTATTTCACTGTGTGTTGAGAGTGTGGAGGGTAGCTTTGGGCATTATACTGTTTGTTGATTGCGTGGAGGGTTGCTCTGGGTACTTTACTATGTGTTGAGTGTGTGGAGGGTGGCTCTGGGTACTTAATTTACTGTGAGTTGAGAGTGTGGAGGCAGTCTCTGGGTAATTTACTCTGTGTTGACTGTGTGGAGTGTGGCTCTTGGTACTTTACTGTTACCTGGAGTTTACCTGGAGAGAGTTCCGGGGGTCAACGCCCCCGCGGCCCGGTCTGTGACCAGGCCTCCTGGTGGATCAGCGCCTGATCAACCAGGCTGTTGCTGCTTGCTGCACGCAAACCAACGTACGAGCCACAGCCCGGCAGATCAGGAACTGACTTTAGGTGCTTGTCCAGTGCCAGCTTGAAGACTGCCAGGGGTCTGTTGGTAATCCCCCTTATGTGTGCTGGGAGGCAGTTGAACAGTCTCGGGCCCCTGACACTTATTGTATGGTCTCTTAACGTGCTAGTGACACCCCTGCTTTTCATTGGGGGGATGGTGCATCGTCTGCCAAGTCTTTTGCTTTCGTAGTGAGTGATTTTCGTGTGCAAGTTCGGTACTAGTCCTGTGTGTTGAATGTTTGGAGGCTGGCTCTGTTTACTTATTTCACTGTCTCTTGAGTGTGTGGAGCGAGGCTCTGGGTACTTTACTGTGTCTTGAGTGTGTGGAGGGTGGCTCAGGGTATTAATTTACTGTGTATTGAGTGTGTGGAAGGTGGCTCTCTGTACTTAAGTGTGTGTTGGGTGTGTGGAGAGCGGCTCTGAGTACTTTACTATGTCTTTAGTGCGTGGAGTGAGGCTCTGGGTACTTACTTTACTGTGTGGAGAGTGGCTCTGGGTACTTTACTATGAGTTGAGTGAGTGGAGACAGACTCTGGGTATTCTACTGTGTGTTGATTGTGAGAAGGGTGGCTCTGGGTACTTTACTGTGTCTTGAGTGTTTGGAGCAGGCTCTGGTACTTTATTGTGTGTTGAGTGTGCGGAGGAAGGCTCTGGGTACATTACTATGTGTTGAGTGAGTGGAGGGAGGGCTCTGGGTACCTACTGTGTGTTTAGTGTGTGGAGAGTGACTCTGGGTATTTTCCTGTGTGTTGAGTGTGTGGAGAGTGCCTCTGGATACTTTACTGTGAGTTGAGCGAGTGGAGGGA
This sequence comes from Cherax quadricarinatus, assembly GCF_026875155.1. Lineage (NCBI taxonomy): Eukaryota > Metazoa > Arthropoda > Malacostraca > Decapoda > Parastacidae > Cherax > Cherax quadricarinatus. The sequence goes on along the minus strand of NC_069416.1, from coordinate 10,587,698 downwards.
GACTCTGGGTACTTTACTGTGTGTTAAGTCTGTTAAGGGAGGCTCTGGGTACTTCATTGTGTGTTGAGTGTGTGGAGGGTGGCTCTGGGTACATGCTTTACTGTTTTGAGTGTGAGGAGGGTGGTTCTGGGTACTTTACTGTGTGTTGAGTGTGTGGAACACCGTTCTGGGTACTTTACTGTGTGTTTAGTATGTGGAGGGCGGCTCTGGGTACTTTACTGTGTTTTCAGTGTGTGGAGTGTGGCTCTAGGTACTTACTTTACTGTGTTTTGAGTGTGTGGAGGGTGCCTCTGGGTACATTACTATGTGTTAAGTGTGTGGAGGGAGACTCTATTTACTGTGTTTTGAGTGTGAGGAAGGTGGCTCTGGGTACTTTACTGTGTGTTGATTGTGTGGAGGGAGGCTCTGGGTACTGTACTTGTGTTAAGTGTGGGGAGGAGGCTCTATTTACTTACTTTACTGTGTGTTGAGTCAGTGGAGGGTGGCTCTGGGTGCTTTACAGTGTGTTGAGTGTGTGCAGGAGGCTTTGGGTGCTTACTTTACTGTGTTTTGAATGTGGAAGGTATTCTATTGTGTGTTGAGAGTGTAGAGGGTGTCTCTGGGTACTATACTGTGTGTTGAGTGTGTGCAGGGTGGCTTTGGGTACTTTACTGTGTTTTGTGTGGAGAGTGGCTCTGGGTACTTACTTTACTGCGTACTGATTGTATGGAGGAAGGCTCTGGGTATTTACTGTGTGTTGAGAGTGTGGAGGGTGGCTCTGGGTATTTTACTGTGTTGAATGCATGGGGGGTGGCTCTGGGTACTTACTATACTGCGTATTGAGTATATGGAATGTGGCTCAGGGAACTTTACTGTGTGTTGAGAGTGTGGAGGGAGGCTCTGGGCATTTTACTGTGTGTTGAATGCATGAGGGGTGGCTCTGGGTGTTGAGTGCTGTGGAGGGTGGCTCTGGGTACTTAGTTTACTGTGAGTTGAGAGTGTGGAGGGAGGCTCTGGGTACTGTGCATTGAATGTTTGGAGGATGGCTCTGTTTACTTACTTTACTGTCTCTTGAGTGTGTGGAGAGTGGCTCTGGGTACTTTACTGCGAGCAGAGTGTGTGGAATGAGGCTCTGGGTACTTTACTGTGTGTTGAGAGTGTGGAGAGTGGCTCTGGGTACTTTACTATGAGTTGAGTGAGTGGAGACAGATTCTGGGTATTCTACTGTGTGTTGAGTGTGTGGAGGGAGGCACTGGGCACTTTACTGTGTGTCGAGCGTGTGGAGGAAGGCTCTGGGTTCATACTTTACTATGTGTTGAGTGTGTGGAGGTAGGCTCTGGGTACTTTACTGTGGGGTGAGTGAGTCGAGGGAGGGCTCCGGGTACTTACTGTGTGGTGAGTATATGGAGAGTAGCTCTGGATACTTTACTGTGTCTTTTGTGTGTGGAGAGTGGCTCTGGGTACTTTCCTGTGTGTTGAGTGTGTGGAGAGTGCCTCTGGATACTTTAGTTTGTGTTGAAAGAGTGGAGGGAGACTCTGGGTACTTTACTGTGTGTTAAGTCTGCGGAGGGAGGATCTGGGTACTTCATTGTGTGTTGTGTGTGTGGAGAGTGGCTCTGGGTACATACCTTACTGTTTTGAGTGTGAGGAAAGTGGCTCTGGGTACTTTACTGTGTGTTGAGTGTGTGGAACACCGTTCTGGGTACTTACTTTAAAGTGTGTTGAGTATGTGGAGGGTGGCTCTGGGTACTTTACTGTGTTTTGAGTGTGTGGAGGGCGGCTCTGGGTACTTTACTGTGTTTTGAGTGTGTGGAGGGTGGCTCTGGGTACTTTACTGTGTTTTGAGTGTGTAGAGGGTGCCTCTGGGTACTTTACTATGTGTTAAGTGTGTTACTTTACTGTGTTTTGAGTGTGAGTAGGGTGGCTCTGGGTACTCACTTTATTGTGTGTTGATTGTGTGGAGGGAGGCTGTGGGTACTGTACTTGTGTTGAGTGTGTGGATTAGGCTCTATTTACTTACTTTAATGTGTGTTGAGTCAGTGGAGGATGGCTCTGGGTGCTTTACTGTGCATTGAGTGTGTGCAGGGCGGCTTTGGGTACTTACTTTACTTGTTTTGAGTGTGGAAGGAGGCTCTGGGAACTTTATTTGTGTTGACTGTGCAGAGCGTGGCTCTGGGTATTCTACTGTGTTGAGAGTGTGGAGGGTGTCTCTGGGTACTATACTGTGGGGTGAGTGTGTGGACAGCGGCTCTGGTTACCTTATTGTGTGTTTAGTGTGTGGAGGGAGGCTCTGGGGACTTTACTGTGTTTTGTGTGGAGAGTGGCTGTGGGTACTTACTTTACTGCGTATTGAGTATATGGAATGCGGCTCAGGGTACTTTACTGTATGTTGAGAGTGTGGAGGGTGGCTCTGGGCATTTTACTGTGTGTTGAATGCATGGAGGGTGGCTCTGAGTACTTTACTATGTGTTAAGTGTGTGGAGGGTGGCACTGGGTACTTAATTTACTGTGAGTTGAGAGTGTGGAGGGAGACTCTGGGTACTTTACTCTGCATTGGGTGTGTGGAGTGTGGCTCTTGGTACTTTACTGTGCGTTGAATGTTTGGAGGGTGGCTCTGTTTACTTACTTTACTGGCTCTTGAGTGTATGGAGGGAGGCATCGGGTACTTAATTTTCTGTGTTGAGTGTGTGGAGGGTGGTTCACTGTACTTAACTGTGTGTTGGGTGTGTGGAGAGTGACTCTGAGTACTTTACTGTGTCTTTAGTGTGTGGAGTGACTCTGTGGGTACTTACTTTACTGTGTGTTGAGTGTGTGGAGAGTGGCTGTGAGTACTTTACTATGAGTTGAGTGAGTTGAGGGAAGCTCTGGGTATTCTACTGTGTGTTCAGAGTGTGGAGGACGGCTCTGGGTACTTTACTGTGTGTTGATTGTATGGATGGTGACTCTGGGTACTTTACTGTGTGTTGAGTGTGTGGAGGGTGGCTCTGAGTACTTATTTTATTGTGTGTTGAATGTGTAGAGGGAGGCTCTGGGTATTTACTTCACTGTGTTTTGAGTGTGGAGAGAGGCTCTGGGAACTTTACTTGTGTTGAGTGTGTGGAGGGTGGCTCTGGGAACTTTACTTGTGTTGAGTGTGTGGAGGGTGGCTCTGGGTACTTTACTGTGTTGAGTGTGTGGAAGGAGGCTCTATTTACTTACTTTATTGTGTTTTGAGTGTGTGGAGGGCGAGTTTGGGTACTTTACTGAGTGTTGAGTGTGTGGAGGGTGGCTCTGGTTATCTACTTTACTGTGAGTTGAGTGCATGGAGGGATGCTCTGGTTACTTACCTTACTGTGTGTTGTGTGTGTGGAGGTTGGCTCTGGGTACTTACTTTACAGTGTGTTGAGTATGTGGAGGGTGGCTCTCGGTAGTTTACTGTGTGCTGAGTGTGTGGAGTGAGGCTCTGGGTACTTTACTGTGTTGACTGCGTGGAGAGTTGCTATGGGTACTTTACGATGAGATGAGTGAGTGGAGGGAGGCTCTGGGTATTCTACTGTGTGTTAAGAGTGTTAGAGGGTCTCTCTGAGTACTTTACTGCGTGTTAAGTGTGTGCAGGGAGGCTCTGGGTACGCACTTTACAGTGTGTTGAGTGTGTGGAGGGCGCCTCTGGGTACTTAACTGTGTTGAGTGTGTGGTGAATGGCTCTGGGTACTTTACTGTGTCTTTAGTGTGTGGAGTGAGGAGGTTCTGGATACTCTACTGTGTGTTGAGTGTCAGGATGGTGGCTCTGGGTACTTTACCGTGAGTTGAGTTAGTGGAGGGTTGATGTGGGTACTTTACTGTGTTGAGTGTGTGGAGGGTGGCTATGTGTACTTTACTAAGTCCTGAGTGTGTGTGGAGGGTGGCTTTTGGTGTTTTACTGTGTGATGAGTGTGTGGAGGGAGGCTAAGTAACGAATAAGTTTATTCAGGTACAAACAAATAGTTACATAGATTATCATACATAGCAGCATATGTGTAGAGAACCTAGGATAACCGAAAAAAATCAGACAGTGACTTATTTCCATTGGGGTCCTTTTACCTTATTATTATTATATAAAGGTTATAATATCTTATTATTATTCTATAATGGAGATAACATCTTATTATCATAATAAAAAGACTATCTACTACACGAGGGTCATTAAGACTATCTACAATACGAGGGTCATTACTACTAATAAGGTAAAATTACACGTGTGTTAGCTAAAAACAAAAAAAAAAAAAATCATTCCCTTTCCTTTCTGTAGCTACTTTCATCAGACAACTTTTGACACTCTTCTTGAACTCGTTCATGCTATGACTGGCTTTGACATGTGCAGGCAGTCTGTTCCATTCCTTTATTGCTGTACAGTAAAACATGTTTGCAGCCTGGCCACTGAATGTGGATACTACAAAGTTGTGTTCTCTCCCCCCTAGTACTATCATTGCTTTGGTACCCAGGCTGACAAAATTGGCAGCAAGATATTCTGGACTCTGGGTATTTACTGTGTGTTGAGTGTGCGGAGGCTGGCTCTAGGGACTTACTTTACTGTGTGTTGAGTGTGTGGAGGGAGGCTCTGAGTACTTTACTGAGTGATGAGTGTATGGAGACTGACTCTGGGTAATTTACTGTGTGCTGACTCTGTGGAGGGTGGCTCTGGGTACTTTACTGTGTGTTGATTGTGTGGAGGGTGGTTCTGGGTACTTTACTGTGCGTTGAGTGTGTGGAGGAGGCTCTGGGTACTTTACTGTGTGTTGATTGTGTGGAGGGTGGCTCTGGGTACTTTACTGTGCGCTGAGTGTGTGGAGGAGGCTCTGGGTACTTTACTGTGTTGAGTGTGTGGAGGGTATTTCTGGGTACTTACTATACTGTGAGTTGAGTGTGTGGAGAGTGCCTCTGGGTACTTACTTTACAGAATGTTGAGTGTGCCTCAGGGTACTCTTCTGTCTGTTGAGTGTGTAGAGGGTACTTTACTGAGAGTTGAGTGACTGGAGGGAGGCTCTGGTTACTTTACTGTGTTGATTGTGTGGAGGGAGGCTCTGGGTACTTTACTGTGTGTTTACCTGGAGAGAGTTCTGGGGGTCAACACCCCCGCGGCCGGGTCTGTGACCAGGCCTCATGGTGAATCAGGGCCTGATCAACCAGGCTCTTGCTGCTGGGTGCACGCAATCCAACGTATGAACCACAGCCCGGCTGGTCAGGTTCCGACTTTAGGTGCTTGTCCAGTGCCTGCTTGAAGACAACCAGGGGTCTATTGCTAATCCCCCTTATGTATGCTGGGAGGCAGTTGAACAGTCTTGGGCCCCTGACACTTATTGTGTTGTCTCTTAAAGTGCTAGTGAAACCCCTACTTTTCATTGGGGGGATGTTGCATCGTCTGCCGAGTCTTCTGCTTTTGTAAGGAGTGATTTTCGTGTGCAAGTTTGGTACTAGTCCCTCTAGGATTTTCCAGGTGTAGATAATCATGTATCTCTCCCGCCTGAGTTCCAGGGAGTACAGGTTCAGGAACTTCAAGTGCTCCTAGTAATTGACTTGTTTTATCTCAGTTATGCACGCCGTGAAGGTTCTCAGTACATTTTCTAGGTCAGCAATTTCACCCGCCTTGAAAGGTGTTGTTAGTGTGCAGCAATATTCCAGCCTAGATAGAACAAGCGACCTGAAGAGTGTAATCATGGGCTTGGCATACCTAGTTTGGAAGGTTCTCTTTACCCATCCCATTTTTCTAGCAGATGCAATTGATACAATGTTATGGTCCTTGAAGGTGAGATCCTCCGACATGATCACTCCCAGGTCTTTGACGGTAGTTTTTCGCTCTATTGTGTGGTTGGAATTTGTTTCATACTCTGATGAAGTTTTAATTTCCTCATGTTTTCCATATCGGAGTAACTGAAATTTCTCATCGTTGAACTTCATATTGTTTTCTGCAGCCCATTGAAAGATTTGGTTTATGTCTGCCTGGAGCCTTGTAGTGTCTGCAATGGAAGGCACTGTCATGCAGATTCGGGTGTCATCTGCAAAGGAAGACACGGTGCTGTGGCTTACATCCTTGTCTATGTCAGATATGAGGATGAGAAACAAGATGGGAGCAAGTACTGTGCCTTGTGGAACAGAGCTTTTAACCGTAGCCGCCTCAGACTTGACTCTGTTGGCTACTACTACTTTTCCTGTTATTCCTTTGGCACGCATTTTGTGCGCTATTACGCCATGGTCACACTTGTCGAAGGCTTTTGCAATGTCTGTATATACTACATCTGCATTCTTGTTGTCTTCTAGTGCATCTAGGACCTTGTCGTAGTGATCCAATAGTTGAGACAGACAGGAGCGACCTGTTCTAAACCCATGTTGCCCTGGGTTGTGTAACTGATGGGTTTCTAGATGGGTGGTGATCTTGCTTCTTAGGACCCTTTCAAAGATTTTTATGATATGGGATGTTAGTGCTATCGGTCTGTAGTTCTTTGCTGTTGCTTTACTGCCCCCTTTGTGGAGTGGGGCTATGTCTGTTGTTTTTAGTAACTGTGGGACGACCCCCGTGTCCATGCTCCCTCTCCATAGGATGGTAAAGGCTCGTGATAGGGGCTTCTTGCAGTTCTTGATGAACACGGAGTTCCATGAGTCTGGCCCTGGGGCAGAGTGCATGGGCATGTCATTTATCGCCTGTTCGAAGTCACTTGGCGTCAGGATAACATCTGATAGGCTTGTGTTAACCAAATTCTGTGACTCTCATAAAAAATTCATGTAGAATTTCGACTCTCGGTCTGGTCAACGGAATACTAAAAACTGAGTCATATTGGGACCCATCTGTGTAGGACCCATCTTGTTTAAGTAGGGGCCCAATACTGGATGTTGTTCTCGACTTTGAATTGGCATAAGAAAAGAAATACTTTGGGCTTCTTTCGATTTCATTTATGGCTTTTAGTTCTTCCAGCGATTCCTGACTCCTATAAGATTCCTTTAGCTTAAGTTCGATGTTTGCTATTTCTCTGACCGGTGTCTCCCTACGCATTGCAGATATATTGGCCTCCTTTAAATGCTCTGTTATTCTTTTCCGTCGCCTGTAAAGGGAGCGCCTGTCTCTTTCTATTTTACATCTACGCCTCCTTTTTCTTAAAGGAATATGCCTTGAGCATACATCGAGTGCCACAGAGTTAATCTGTTCTAGGCAGTAGTTGGGGTCTGTGTTGCTTAGTCTATCTTCCCAGCTTATATCATTCAGGACTTGGTTTACTTGGCCCCACTTTATGTTTTTGTTACTGAAGTTGAATTTGTGAAAGCTCCCTCGTGACTGATCCCATTTTGTCGGTCTGGGGATACACGCATACATGTCTGAACCTAGATTATGTTGTGATCTGAGTATATTGTTTTTGAATATGGTGACATTTCGTATCAAATCATCATTGTTAGTGAAGATGAGGTCCAGTGTATTCTCCAATCTAGTAGGATCTATTATTTGCTGGTTTAAGGTGAATTTTGTGCAGACACTTGAAAGCATGTGTGTGTGTGAGTTATCATCTAATCTGCCTCCTGGTGTCATCACTACAACATTATTTGCTATATTCCTCCGTTTTAGGTGCTTTAAGTTGAAATCCCCCAACAGCAAGATGCTGGGGGCAGGAGCCGGAAGATTTTCCAGACAGTGGTCAATTTTCATCAGCTGTTCCTTGAACTGTTGGGACGTTGCATCCGGAGGCTTGTAAACTACCACAATGACTAGATTTTGGTTCTCGATCTTTACTGCTAAAACTTCAACTACATCATTTGAGGCATTTAGCAGTTCTGTGCAAATAAGTGACTCTGCAATATAGTGGCTGTGGCTACCCAGGTTATCCCATGGTCTGGATGTTTTGTATCTTTTTGTCCCCTTTAGACGGTGTGCCTGGCAATTTAAGTTATAGCACTGTGTTTCCTGTACTGAAGAGGGACAGATTTCAGGGTGAAAAAGCTTACAAGAAGGGAGTTTGCATTTTCCTGTTGTCATATGGGCATGACATTTTCTAGGGTGGTCAAAGTTACATGTCCCATCCGTTTTTCCAGATATCCCATGCCTACAGATACCAAGTGCATAATATTTGCACAGGCTTGGTTTCTGTTTGCCTTGGATTTTTGTGACTGTATTCCCTGTTGGTGCATGTTTTCCTGTCTCATTTCTATCCTCACTAGTACCTTTGATATACCTTTGAAGAATTTCGAGAGTATATCTACTCTCCGAGCCCGACCATAGACCAGGCTCGTCTGGTGCTTGCCTGGTCAACCAGGCTGTTGCTGCTGGAGGCCTGCTGCCCCACATATCCATTACAGCCTGGTTGATCTGGCACCTGGTGAAGATACTTGTCTAGTTTCTTCTTGAAGGCTTCAACACTTGATCCAGCAGTGTTTCTGATATCTTCTGGTAAGATGTTGAAAAGTCTGGGACCCCGGATGTTGATACAGTGTTCCTTAATTGTTCCCACCGCAACCCCTGCTCCTCACTGGGTTTATTTTACACTTCCTCCCATATGTCTCACTCCAGTATGTTGTTATGGCAGTGTGCAGATTTGGGACCAAGCCCTCGAGTACCTTCCAGGTATATATTATCATGTACCTCTCTCTCCTCCTCTCCAATGAGTACATGTTCAAGACTTGCAGGCGTTCCCAGTAGTTTAGGTGCTTTACTGGCTCAATGTGAGCCGTAAACGAGCTCTGTATTTGTTCCAGCTCCGATATTTCTCCTGCCCTGAACGGGGCCGTCAGCACTGAGCAATATTCTAAGTGAGGGAGCACTAGCGATTTGAAGAGTGTCACCATCAGCATTATTTCCCTTGTTTTGAAAGTTCTCAATACCCACCCAGTCATTTTCCTGCATTCCTCCATGCATGCAGTTACTGTCTACCAGGACAGCACCTCCAGCCTCACAGTAACTTTCTACCAGGACAGCACCTCCAGCCTTACAGTTCCTGACTACCTGGCCAGCATCTCCAGTCATACAGTAACTGTCGGCCAGGACACCATCCAGCCCAGACTTTTTATTTTCCCATCTATTATAGAATGCTTCCAGGTTTTCTATGAAGGCCGCTTTGATGTTATCCACTTTTAATACCAATGCGATTTTAGTCCACAGATTGATCTCATTTGGGCATACCCAAAAACACTTCCCTGTTTTAATACCTCTCGTAGATAATTCTTGGATATCTGCACATGAGGCGTGAGCCTAATTTCCACAAAGGTTGCATGTAATCCATGTGGAAGCCCGCTTGTTCGTTTGGCTGCAGACTACAGAGGATTTCATAATGTGATTTTAATAGTTGATTTACTGTATTCTACTAATAACCTCTTGAATATTCTACTAATAACCTCCTTAAAGTGAAGATCTGGCTATTTGTATTTCTATTTGTATTTTTACTTGAACATTTGGACAAGCTTACCGCTCTAGTAGTTACTGCTTTAGTAGTTACTGTTGTGTGTTGAGTATGTGGAGGGAGGCTCTAGGTACTTTACTGTGTGTTGAGTGTGTGGAGGGAGGCTCTGGATATTTTACTGTGTTGAGTGTGTGGAGGGTGGATATGGATACTTAACTGTGTGTTGAGTGCATGGGGGAGGCTCTGGGTACTTTACTGTGTGCTGAGTGTGTGGAGGGTGGCTCTGGATACTTCACTGTGTCTTGAGTGCATGGAGAGAGGCTCTGGATATTTTACTGTGTGTTGAGTGTGTTTAGGGAGGCTCTGGTTACTTTACCGTGTGTGGATTGTGTGGAGGGTAGCTCTTGGCACATATACTGTGTACTAAGTGCGTGAAGTGCGGTTAAGTGTGCATAACTGTGTGTTGAGTATGGAGGGAGGCTCTGGATACTTACTTGACTATGTGTAGGATGGCTCTGGGTACTTATTTTATTGTGTGTCGAGTGTGTGGTGGGTGGCTCTGGGTACTTTACTGCGTGTTAATTGTGTGGACGGCAGATCTGGGTACTTTACTGTGTGTTGAGTGTGTGGAGGGTGGCTCTGGGTACTTTACTGTGTTTTGAGTGTGTGGAGGGAGGATCTATTTAGTTTACCGTGGTTTGAGTGTGTGAAGGGCGGCTTTGGGTACTTTACTGTGTGTTGAGTGTGTTGAGGGAGGCTCTGGGTGCTTACTTTACTGTGTGTTGAGTGTGTGGAGAGAGGCTCTGAGTACTTTACTGTGTTTTGTGTGTGTGGAGGGTGGCTCTGGGTACTTTACTGTGTGTTGAGTGTATGGAGGGTGGCTCTGGGTACTTTACTGTGTGTTAAGTGTGTGGAGGGCCGATCTGGGTATGTTATTGTGTGCAGAGTGTGTGGTGGGTGGCTCTGGGTACTAATTTTACTGTGTGTTGAGCGTGTGTAGGGATGCTCTGGGTACTTTACTGTGTGTTAAATGTGTTGAAGGAGGCTCTGGGTACTTACTGTACTGTGTGTTAATTGTGTGGAGGGTGGCTCTGGGTACTTACTGTACTGTGTGTTGAGTGTGTGGAGGTAGTTTCTGGGTACTTTACTTGTGCTGAGTGTGTGGAGGGTGGCTCTGGGCACTTTATTGTGTGTTGAGTGTTTGGAGGGAGGATCTATTTGCTTTACCGTTGTTTGAGTGTGTGAAGGGCGGCTTTGGGTACTTTACTGTGTTGAGTGTGTGGAGGGTGGCTCTGGGTGCTTACTTTACTGTGTTGAGTGTGTGGAGGGAGGCTCTGGGTACTTTACTGTGTGTTAAGTGTGTGGTGGGGCGTTTTGGGAACGTTACTGTATGTTGAGTATGTGGAGGGATGCTCTGGGTACTTTACTGTGTGTTAAGTGTGTGGAGGGCGGCTTTATGTGCTCACTTTTGTGTGTGTTGAGTGTGTGGAGGGAGGCTCTGGGAACATACTTTACTGTGTTTTGAGTGTGTGGAGGGAGGCTCTGGGCACTTTACTTTTGTTGAGTGTGTGGCTCTGTGTACTTTACTGTGTGTTGAGTGTGTTTACCTGGAGAGGGTTTTGGGGGTTAATGCCCCCGCGGCCCGGTCTGAGACCAGACCTCATGTTGGATCAGGGCCTGATCAACCAGGCTGTTACTGCTGGCCGCATGCAAACTGACGTACGAACCACGGCCTGGTTGGTCAGGTACCGACTTTAGGTGCCTGTCCAGTGCCTTCTTGAAGACAGCCAGGGGTCTCCTGGTAATCCCCCTTATGTATGCTGGTAGGCAATTGAACAGTCTTGGGTCCCGGTCACTTATTGTGTCTCTCAGTGTATTCGTGGCGCCCCTGCGTTTCATCGGAGGAATGTTGCATCTCCTGCCGAGTCTTTAGCTTTCATATGGAGTGATTTTCGAGTGCAGGTTTGGTACCAATCGCTCCAGGACCTTCCAAATGTATATTATCATGCATCTCTTTCACCTGCATTCGAGGGAATACAGATCAAGGACCTTCAACCATTCCCAGTAGCCTTATCGCACTTATGTGTGCCGTGAAAGTTCTTTGCACACTCTCCAGGTCTGCATTCTACGCTGGAATACAGCAGTATTCCAGCCTAGAGAGCACAAGTGATTTGAAGAGAATCATCATGGGCTTCGCATCTCTAGTTTTGAAGGTTCTCATTATCTATCCTATCGTTTTCCTAGCGGATGAGGTAGATACATTGCTGTGGTCTTTGAATGCGAGATCCTCTGACATTATCACTCCCAGGTCCTTCACATTACTTTTTCGCTCTATTGTATGGTTAGGATTTGTGGTATGCCCTGACACATTTTTAATTTCTTCAAGTTTACCATATCTGAGTATATAGTTGAAATTTCTCCTCGTTGAACTTGCTGTTGTTTTGAGTGGCCCATTCGAAGATATGGTTGATGTCTGATTGGAGTCTCGCGGTGTCTTCGATGGAGGTCACTGCCATGGTGATCCGGGTGTCATCCGCAAAGGAAGACACAGAGCTATAGCTTACATCTGTCTTATGTCAGAAATGAGGATGAGGAATAGAATAGGAGCGAGTGAGCGAGTACTGTGCCTTGTGGAAGAGAGCTTTTTACCATGGCTGCCAGGGACTTTACTCTGTTTACTATTACTATCTGTGTTCTATTTGTCAGGAAGTTATAGATCCATCTACCAACTTTTCCCGTTATTCCTTTATCCTGCATTTTGTGTGCTATTACACCATGGTCACACTTATCGAAAGCTTTTGGTAATTCTGTGTATACTACATCTGTATTTTGTTTATCCTCTACAGCATCCAGGACCTTGTCATAGTGGTCCAGTAGCTTGGACAGGCAGGAGCGACCTGCTCTAAACCCGTATTGCCCTGGGCTGTGTAACTGATGGGTATCTACGTGGTTGGCTATCTTGCTTCTTAGAACCCTCTCAAAGATTTTGATGATATGGGATGTTAGTGTTATCAGTCTGTAGTTCTTTGCAATTGCTTTACTGCTATCTTTGTGGAGTGGGGCTATATCTGTTGTTTTTATTGTGTGTGGGATGACCCGTGTCCATGTTCCCTCTCCATAAAATGCTGAAGGCACACGATAGGGACTTCTTGCAATTCTTGATGAACACGGAGTTCCACGAGTCTGGGCCTGGGGCAGAGTGCATGGACATGTCATTAATTCCCTCTTCAAAATCATGTGGAGCTAGAATAATATCCGAGAGTTTTGGGATGACCAGATTTTGGGTTTCGTTCATAAAGAATTCATTTGGATTGTCGACCCTTAGAGTGGGCAGTGGCTCGCTGAACACTGAGTAATATTGGGACCTTAGTATCTCACTCATTTCTTGGCTATCAACTGTGTGGAGGGAGGCTCTATTTACTTTACTGTGTTTTGAGTGTGTGGAGGGTGGCTTTGGGTACTTACTTTACTGTGTGTTGAGTGTGTGGAAGGAGGCTCTGGGTACTTATTTTACTGTGTGTTGAGTGCGTGGAGGGAGGCTCTGGGTACTTACTTTACTGTGTGTTGAGTGTGTGGAGGGAGGCTCTGGGTACTTACTTTACTGTGTGTTGAGTGTGTGGAGGGAGTCTCTGGGTACTTACTTTACTGTGTGTTGAGTGTGTGGAGGGAGGCTCTGGGTACTTACTTTACTGTGTGTTGAGTGTGTGGAGGGAGGCTCTCGGTACTTACTTTAGTGTGTGTTGAGTGGGTGGAGGGAGGCTCTGGGTACTTTACTGTGTTTTGAATGTTTGGAAGGCGGCTTTGGGTACTTACTTTACTGTGTGTTGAGTGTGTGGAGGGTGGCTCTGGGTGCTTACTTTACTGTATGTTGAGTGTGTGGAGGGAGGCTCTGGGTACTTACTTTACTGTGTTGAGTGTGTGGAGGGAGGCTCTGGGTACTTACTTTACTGTGTTGAGTGTGTGGAGGGAGGCTCTGGGTACTTACTTTACTGTGTGGAGTGTGTGGAGGGAGGCTCTGGGTACTTACTTTACTGTGTGGAGTGTGTGGAGGGAGGCTCTGGGTACTTACTTTACTGTGTGTTGAGTGTGTGGAGGGCAGCTTTGGGTACTTTACTGTGTGATGAGTGTGTGGAGGGTGGTTCTGGGTGCTTACTTTACTGTGTGTTGAGTGTGTGGAGAGAGGCTCTGGGTACTTACTTTACTGTGTGTTGAGTGTGTGGAGGGCAGCTTTGGGTACTTTACTGTGTGATGAGTGTGTGGAGGGTGGTTCTGGGTGCTTACTTTACTGTGTGTTGAGTGTGTGGAGAGAGGCTCTGGGTGCTTACTTTACTGTATGTTGAGTGTGTGGAGGGAGGCTCTGGGTACTTACTTTACTGTGTGTTGAGTGTGTGGAGGACGGCTCTGGGAACGGCCGTGTTTTCGTCTTGATCGTTGTTCTTCTGCTCTCTGTTTTTTCTCACATGTTTCTGAAATATTTGGTACATACACGTTAGTAACTTACTACATTCAAAATCAAAATCTAGTTAAAACATTAACCTGAAGCAGTGATGGGCACAGTTCCGCTAATATGCTAACTGCTAATTAGTGGAACTAACTTTTTGTTTAGGGATTAGTGTTTCCGCTAACTTCGGAAACCGTTATCGGACCAATAAGCTTCCGCTAAATAAAGTTCCACTAACGTTGTTGGTAGTCGGAAAGCAATGCCTTTTCAACGGTGCACGTGTTTTTTTCCTGTCTGTTGTGGGCATTTCTCCAACAGTCAGTCAGGTACGCTATTGGCTGACTACATGTAAACGTGACTTGTCAACGCAGCAGCAGCAACATCTGAGCAACACTGTTATAGTCTTACAGTGTCAGCGATCACTGGGGTGCGTTGTCACTTATCGTCATAAACAGGGGAGGCGTTTCTGTTCCGCCTGAGGGTGTTGATGAGAAGTCTTCAGTGGCCATGGTTGAAGCAGAGGCTGCTCAGGCTGAGGGCCAGGAGTCGCTCAACCCGTGGCCCCACTTGGATATCTATTTTGTCCTCAAGTCAAGAGACATTTTCTAAATTTTGGTGGGTATTGAAAGTTATGACAGTTTAGAAGTACAGGACCGTTTCCAGTGTAATAAAGTAACCAAGTAAAACTACCTGAGTACGCTACTTTAGTAACTTTTCTCGGTGTTTACTTTTCAAAAATTACTGATGATGTAACGAGTAACGTATCGTTATCAGATTGTAGTGAATTTCAGTAGTTTTTAAAAAGTAAATACCAAAAAAGTTGATTAAGTACAGTACTCAAGTAGTTTACTTTGTTCCTTTTAAACACTGGTACTTATACTTGAGAATTAAAGATGAGTACTGCTTGCAACACTGTCCTTTCCATTAGCCTAAAAAATTAACATAATTTCACTTTTTGTCAGAGTTTTCTTTGTTTACATTTTCTGTAGTGGAACTGTGTGGGTTTTCAGTTTTTTTCAATCTTACCCACGTTAGAAAGTTATTAAAGTAATAGTCCCAAAATCTACTAATATTTTTGTCTTTCTAATGTATTCATGATACATTAACCTCATTATTAGTCAACAACTGATCATCATATGACCTTGACATTCCATATCTTATTAGGAAGCTCTCCAGGTCTGTTCTAAAAGTCTTAAAAGTAAAAGCAAAATACCTAAAAACTAAACTGAATCTGAATGCATTTGAAAAAGTTAGCGGTTAGCATTTAGCATTAGATTCTGCTAATTTTTTGGCCGTTTAGCGGTAGCGGAGCTAATTTTTTAGTTAGCAGATTAGCGGTTAGCAAAGCTAGCTATTCGGTTAGGTGTGCCTACCACTGACCTCAAGTTTATCACTTATTTTTAAACAGGACTGCAAATGATATATATAATTTTAGATATTGCATCCATATAACCGACACTAGTGCCTTGGATATTGAAATAAAATATATTTTCTCAACGTTTGCTTGCATCTTCATGACTCTTGATATTATGACTTCATACATATCACAGAAGTGGTGGAGTTCTAACCTATGGTCAGTACGGTCCAGTGTATAACACACTGGCCGGCCCAGTTTCAGCGCTCACTATGGTTAGTGTGGTCTAGTATATAACCCCATGGCCTGCCAGTATCAGCACTCACTTACCATGGTCAGTATGGTCCAGTATATAACACACTGGCCTGCCAGTATCAGCACTCACTTGTCTTCAAGCTCCCACTCATGTCTTCAAGCTCCCACTCATGTCTTCAAGCTCCCACTCATGTCTTCAAGCTCCCACTCCCAAATGCTGTGACTTATTCGTATTTTATTTTAGAAGTATGAAAAATGTAACCCCATTTTTCCCTTATGTTCTACGGTTCAGTTTAAACTTTTTTTTCAGTTAGAGGCATTTTCAGGGAGGTAACTACCATCTTCTCTATACTGACTATAAACTGGTTGGAAACTAAACCTAAGGCCACTCTACCACTAATACATGGTGGCTAGGAAAGGAAGACAACTTGTCTTATTTAGGTAAAGTTAGCAGACCGTGATGATAACTGAAGGTTCCTCATAGACACAAGTTACTCACCACCGACAGCACATATACATCTACCTATTATCCCTTATGGCCCAGTTTCAATGCAATTATAAAAATTCATAAATAATTGCAACCAAATTCACTGTAAACAGGATGACATTGGAACATTACTATTAATTTGTAAGAAGCTTTCTCTGCAGCAGTGAGCCATAACTCAATGGAAGAATGTAGGCTTCATGCATAAGCATAGGCTTCAATTCCCATACAATTTATTATTAAATTCATTCATTACTAACCTCTACAGGTATTACTAGTTTTCTAAATGCATTGGAGACATATAATTGATTTAGTCAAAATATTGAAAAAAAAATACGATTTACTGAGAATCACTGAAATAACTGTTTACCCGGAGAATTCCGGGGGTCAACGCCCCCGGGCCCGGTCTGTGACCAGGCCTCATGGTGGATCAGGGCCTGATCAACCAGGCTCTTGCTGCTGGGTGCACGCAATCCAACGTACGAACCACAGCCCGGCTAGTCAGGTACCGACTTTAGGTGCTTGTCCAGTGCCTGCTTGAAGACAACCAGGGGTCTATTGCTAATCCCCCTTATGTATGCTGGGAGGCAGCTGAACAGTCTTGGGCCCCTGACACTTATTGTGTTGTCTCTAAACGTGCTAGTGAAACCCCTACTTTTCATTGGGGGGATGTTGCATCGTCTGCCGAGTCTTTTGCTTTCGTAGTGAGTGATTTTCGTGTGCAAGTTTGGTACTAGCCCCTCTAGGATTTTCCAGGTGTATATAATCATGTATCTCTCCCGCCTGCATTCCAGGGAATACAGGTTCAGGAACTTCAAGTGCTCCCAGTAACTGATGTGTTTTATCTCAGTTATGCGCGCCATGATGGTTCTCAGTACATTTTCTAGGTCAGCAATTTCACCTGCCTTGAAAGGTGCTGTTAGTATGCAGCAATATTCCAGGATAGACAGAACAAGCGACCTGAAGAGTGTCATCATGGGCTTGGCATCCCTTGTTTTGAAGGTTCTCATTATCCATCCTGCCATTTTTCTAGCAGATGCGATTTATACAATGTTATGGTCCTTGAAGGTGAGATCCTCCGACATGATCACTCACAGGTCTTTGACGGTAGTTTCTCGCTCTATTGTGCGGTTGGAATTTGTTTAATACTCTGATGAAGTTTTAATTTCCTCACGTTTACCATATCGGAGTAATTGAAATTTCTTATCGTTGAACTTCATATTGTTTTCTGCAGCCCATTGAAAGACTTGGTTTATGTCTACCTGGAGCCTTGCAGTGTCTGCAATGGAAGACACTGTCATGCAGATTGTGGTGTAATCTGTAAAGGAAGACAAGGCACTTTGGCTTATATCCCTGTCTATGTCTGAAATGACGATGAGGAACAAGATAGGAGCAAGTACTGTGCCATGCAGAACACAGCTTTTCACCATCGCCGCCTCAGACTTTACTCTGTTGACTATTACTCTTTGTGTTCTATTTGTCAGGAAATTATAGATCCATCCACCAACTTTTCCTGTTATTCCTTTAGCACGAATTTAGAGCGCTATTACACCATGGTCACACCTGTCGAAGGCTTTTGCAAAGTCTGTGTATGTTACATCTGCATTCTTTTTGTCTTCTAGTGCATCCAGGACCTTGTCGTAGCGATCCAATAGTTGGGACAGACAGGAGCGACCTGCTCTAAACCCATGTTGCCCTGGCTTGTGTAATTGATGGGTATCTAGATGGGTGGCGATCTTGCTTCTTAGAACACTGAAGGATTTTTATGATATGGGATGTTAGCTCTATCGGTCTGTAGTTCTTTGCTGCCACCTTTACTGCCACCTTTGTGGAGTGGAGCAATGTCTGTTGTTTTTAGTACTGTGGGATGACCCCAGCGTCCATGCTCACTCTCCATAGGATGTTAAAAGCATGTGATAGGGGCTTCTTGCAGTTCTTAATGAACACGGACTTCCATGAGTCTGGCCCTGGGGCAGAGTGCATGGGCATGTCATTTATCGCCTGTTCGAAGTCATTTGGCGTCAGGATAACGTTAGATAGGCTTGTGTTTACCAATTTCTGTGGCTCATAAAAAATTCATTTAGATCTTCGACTCTCAGTCTGGTTAGCGGCTTACTAAACACTGAGTCATATTGGGACTTTAGTAGTTCACTCATTTCCTTGCTAGCATCTGTGTAGGACCCATCTTGTTTAAGTAGGGGCCCAATATTGGATGTTGTTCTCGACTTTGATTTGGCATAAGAAAAGAAATACTTTGAGTTTCTTTCGATTTCATTTATGGCTTTTAGTTCTTCCCGCGATTCCTGACTCCTATAAGATTCCTTTAGCTTTAGTTCGATGTTTGCTATTTCTCTGACCAGTGTCTCCTTACGCATTGCAGGTATATTGGCCTCTTTTAGCCGCTCTGTTATTCTTTTCCGTCACCTGTAAAGGGAGCGCCTGTCTCTTTCTATTTTACATCTACTCCTTTTTCTTAAAGGAATATGCCTTGAGCATACATCGAGTGCCACAGAGTTAATCTGTTCTAGGCATAAGCTGGGGTCTATCTTCCCAGCTTATATCATTCAGGACTAGGTTTACTTGGTCCCACTTTATTTTCTTGTTATTGAAGTTGAATTTGGTGAAGGCTCCCTCGTAACTGATCACATTTTGTCGGTCTGGGGCTCCGAGCATACATATCTGAACCTCGATTATGTTGTCATCTGAGTATATTGTTTTTTATATGGTGACATTTCGTATCAGATCATCACTGCTAGTGAAGATGAGGTCCAGTGTATTCTCCAATCATTAAGTTTATTAATGTTTTCCTTCCTAATGTCTCCAGTCCCTCCATCCTTCTCCTATATTCCTCTATACTCCCTCTCATCAACCTTGTGTACTTTGTTATGATGATAGATCAATCACTCCATCTTTCTATATTCCTCTACTCTCCCTGTCATAAACCTGGTGTACCTTGATATGATGATAGATCGATCAACCAACTGGATGACATTAAATCTCTCACACAGAAAGCTCCTTGCTTATACAGATCATTTCTGGCAAGCTTAAACCTAACTTACATCTACAACAACTGTACAAGGTAATAATTATTTTCACAATAAAATAATTACATAGATACTAAACAAATATATAGCAATAAAGTTGGTAGAATTACCGACAATATGTAAAGTAAAAGGACACAAGTGCAACTAATATGACATTTTATTGTGGCAACGTTTCGCTCTCCAGGAGCTTTATCAAGCCATTACAAACAATACATGGACACAGAGGGTATATAAAGGCTCAGAGTTTACCTGGAGTTTACCTGGAGAGAGTTCCGGGGGTCAACGCCCCCGCGGCCCGGTCTGTGACCAGGCCTCCTGGTGGATCAGAGTGAGGTGCAATACTAGCGAGGTACCATTTCGATGTGGTAGTAGTAGTAGCAGTAGTGACAAACGTAATACAATATGGTAGAGCAATTAATTCGTACATGAGTAAAAGGATATAAAAGCTATTACTTGGGTAACATAAAAATAGATTGGACAAATATAGAGGCAGGTTGTTTCAGTGTTCACTCTCTGTGCTTTGTGTAGTATAACAGGAGAGACTATGTGATGGCAGGGTTTACTGTTTTCAGGAGGATTCTTGCTAAGACTTCGGAGATGGTGAAGCTGCCGTTGTTTTGGTTAATTGTATTCGAAACAGCGATCAGTGCTGATTCGAGGCACTTGCGTCTGCGGAAATTAGTTTCTTTGATCATTAATTGGGCGTCTCTGAATTTCACTAGTATTGCACCTCACTCTGAGCCTTTATATACCCTCTGTGTCCATGTATTGATTGTAATGGCTTGATAAAGCTCCTGGAGAGCAAAAGTTGCCACAATAAAATGTCATATTAGTTGCACTTGTGTCCTTTTACTTTACAAATATATAGCAGAAAAAAATATTAACAAGTTACATGGCACTAAATACATGTGGATTATTCCAGTAATTAAAAATAAAATTCGAAAAAAAATTCTGATAGGAAGTTAGATAAAGAGATACTAAATATTAGATAATTGTTGCCAGGATCACATTAAGGTAAGTTAGAGTTTGTTGGTTGTAACTGTAAAGTGGTTCACTGTTAGAAAACATTAAGATTAGGAAGAGTTTGTTAACAGTAACTGTCAAGTGGTTGACTATTAGTAAACATTAAGATAAGGAAGAGTTTTTTAACAGTAACTGTAAAGTAGTTGACTGTTAGTAAACATTAAGAGTTTGTTATCAGTAACTGTCAAGAGGCTGACAGGAAACATTAAGAAAGAGTTTGTTAACAGTAACTGTCAAGTGGATGACTAACAGTAAACATCTGGAATCGTCAGTCAAGAACTTCACCAAATTTTAGGACCTTCTAGTAAAGTAGTAGCCTGAAACCTATCATGCTATATAAGAGGGGACCTCCGGTACAGCAGTAGCCTGGAACCTAACATGCTGTACATAAAGCAGTAGCCTTGAACATAACATGCCATATAAACGGGGGCCTCCTGTACAGCAGTAGCCCAGGACCTAACATGTTGTACAAGAGGGACCCTCCTGTACACCAGTAGCCTGGTACCTAACATGCTGTATAAGCAGGGCTACTTGGTACAGTAGTAGCCGGGTACCTAACCTGTTGTGTAAGAGGGGCCCTCCTGTACAGCAGTAGCCTAGAATCTAAAATGCTGTACAAGAGGGAACCTCCTGTAAAGCAGTACCCTGGAACCTAACTTGCTGTATAAGAGGGGCCCTCCTATACACCAGTAGCCCAGGACCTAACATGCTGTATAAGCAGGGCCCTCCTATACAGAAGTATCCTGGAACCTAACATGCTGTATTAGAAGGACCCTCCAGTACTCCAGTAGCCCAGGACCTAACATGCTGTATAAGCAGGGCCCTCCTGTACACCAGTAGCCTGGAACCTAACATGCTGTATAAGTTAGTTTAGTTTAATATCTTTATTATGCACCCCATACCCATCCTGTGGGCACAAAATTCAATTTAAACCAGCAAATAATAGAGCCTACTAGACTGGAGAATACACTAGACCTCATCTTCACTAACAATGATGATCTGATAAGAAATGTCACCATATCAAAAACAATATACTCAGATCACAACATAATTGAGGTTCAGACATGTATGCGTGGAGCCCCAGACAGACATAATGAGACTAGTCACGAGGGAGCATTCACCAAATTCAACTTCAATAACAAAAACATAAAGTGGGACCAAGTAAACCAAGTCCTAACCGATATAAGCTGGGAAGATATACTAAGCAACACAGACCCCAACGTATGCCTAGAACAGATTAACTTGGTGGCACTCGATGTATGCACAAGGCTTATTCCTCTAAGAAAAAGGAGGAGTAGATGTAAAATAGAAAGAGACAGGCGCTCCCTTTACAGGCGACGGAAAAGAATAACAGAGCGGCTAAAAGAGGTCAATATATCTGAAATGCGTAGGGAGACACTGGTCAGAGAAATAGCAAGCATCGAACTCAAGCTAAAGGAATCTTATAGGAGTCAGGAATCGCGGGAAGAACTAAAAGCCATAAATGAAATCGAAAAAAACCCAAAGTATTTCTTCTCCTATGCCAAATCAAAGTCGAGAACAACATCCAGTATTGGGCCCCTACTTAAACAAGATGGGTCCTACACAGATGACAGCAAGGAAATGAGTGAGCTACTCAAGTCCCAATATGACTCAGTTTTTAGCAAGCCGCTAACCAGACTAAGAGTCGAAGATCAAAATTAATTTTTTATGAGAGAGCCACAAAATTTGGTTAACACAAGCCTATCCGATGTTATCCTGGCGCCAAATGACTTCGAACAGGCGATAAATGACATGCCCATGCACTCTGCCCCAGGGCCAGACTCATGGAACTCCGTGTTCATCAAGAACTGCAAGAAGCCCCTATCACGAGCCTTTTCCATCCTATGGAGAGGGAGCATGGACACGGGGGTCGTCCCACAGTTACTAAAAACAACAGACATAGCCCCACTCCACAAAGGGGGCAGTAAAGCAACAGCAAAGAACTACAGACCGATAGCACTAACATCCCATATCATAAAAATCTTTGAAAGGGTCCTAAGAAGCAAGATCACCACCCATCTAGAAACCCATCAGTTACACAACCCAGGGCAACATGGGTTTAGAACAGGTCGCTCCTGTCTGTCTCAACTATTGGATCACTACGACAAGGTCCTAAATGCACTAAAAGATAAAAAGAATGCAGATGTAATATATACAGACTTTGCAAAAGCCTTCGACAAGTGTGACCATGGCGTAATAGCGCACAAAATGCGTGCTAAAGGAATAACAGGAAAAGCCGGTCGATGGATCTATAATTTCCTCACTAACAGAACACAGAGAGTAGTCGTCAACAGAGTAAAGTCCGAGGCAGCTACGGTGAAAAGCTCTGTTCCACAAGGCACAGTACTCGCTCCCATCTTGTTCCTCATCCTCATATCCGACATAGACAAGGATGTCAGCCACAGCACTGTGTCTTCCTTTGCAGATGACACCCGAATCTGCATGACAGTGTCTTCCATTGCAGACACTGCAAGGCTCCAGGCGGACATCAACCGAATCTTTCAGTGGGCTGCAGAAAACAATATGAAGTTCAACGATGAGAAATTTCAATTACTCAGATATGGTAAACATGAGGAAATTAAATCTTCATCAGAGTACAAAACAAATTCTGGCCACAAAATAGAGCGAAACACCAACGTCAAAGACCTGGGAGTGATCATGTCGGAGGATCTCACCTTCAAGGACCATAACATTGTATCAATCGCATCTGCTAGAAAAATGACAGGATGGATAATGAGAACCTTCAAAACTAGGGAGCCCAAGCCCATGATGACACTCTCCAGGTCACTTGTTCTATCTAGGCTGGAATACTGCTGCACACTAACAGCACCTTTCAAGGCAGGTGAAATTGATGACCTAGAAAATGTACAGAGAACCTTCATGGCGTGCATAACGGAGATAAAACACCTCATTACTGGGAGCGCTTGAGGTTCCTGAACCTGTATTCCCTGGAACGCAGGCGGGAGAGATACATGATTATATACACCTGGAAAATCCTAGAGGGACTAGTACCGAACTTGCAGACGAAAATCACTCACTACGAAAGCAAAAGACTTGGCAGACGATGCAACATCCCCCCAATGAAAAGCAGGGGTTTCACTAGCACGTTAAGAGACCATACAATAAGTGTCAGGGGCCCGAGACTGTTCAACTGCCTCCCAGCATACATAAGGGGGATTACCAACAGACCCCTGGCAGTCTTCAAGCTGGCACTGGACAAGCACCTAAAGTCGGTTCCTGACCAGCCGGGCTGTGGCTCGTACGTTGGTTTGCGTGCAGCCAGCAGCAACAGCCTGGTTGATCAGGCTCTGATCCACCAGGAGGCCTGGTCACAGACCGGGCCGCGGGGGCATTGACCCCCGGAACTCTCTCTAGGTAAACTCCAGGTACATAATGGGTCCAGGGACTGGGCCTCAAAGTTTTGATAGATGAGCAAGTTACAAAGGTGATGAAGTCACAATTTACAAAGGTAATGAACTCCAGGTAGGTCTGGTCACAATCATGACAAGTTACAAAGGTATTTACAGATTACAGAGGTATGTAATGGGTCCAGGGACTGGGCCCCCAAAGTTTTGATAGCTGAACTAGGTATAAAGGTAATGAACTCACAAGTTACAAAGGTAATGAATCCTGTAAGAATGGTTACTTACGTTTATACATGGCTACAATCATGGACAAAT
The DNA here is from genome assembly GCF_026875155.1 of Cherax quadricarinatus. Classification (NCBI taxonomy): domain Eukaryota; kingdom Metazoa; phylum Arthropoda; class Malacostraca; order Decapoda; family Parastacidae; genus Cherax; species Cherax quadricarinatus. The sequence continues at coordinate 10,564,085 of NC_069416.1, read as the reverse complement.
TATAGAGTAATGAGTAATTCACACTTCCACACCCGGTCACAACTGTAATGAGTTATTGGTGCAAATATTGATTGTTGAGTCACAAACACACACACACACACACACACACACACACACACACACACACACTCACATACTCACACTCACTCACGCACACACACACACACACACACACACACACACACACACACACACACACACACACACACTCATACACAAAATCATACACAAACTCATACACACACACACACACACACACACACACACACACACTCACACTCACACTTGCGTGCACACACACACACACACACACACACATACACACACACACACACACACACACACACACACACACACACACACACACACACACACACACACACACACACACACACACACGGGGCTCCAAGAAGCCAAGGGGGACAACTTTGAAGAAATAAAACAGGAGGAGAAAAAAATGATTGAAGGGATCATGAAAACAATAGGTGAGGGCGATATGACCCAGGTGACAAATTTTCAGAGAATTGGGTGGTTTGTGAGTGGAAGGATACGGCCTGTCAAAGTAATTTTCAAGGAAGAATCAGTTCGAACCAGGATTCTGCAAGAGAAAGCAAGACAAACAGGGGTACCAGAGAGTATACCTCGACCGCGACAGAACACAAGACGAAAGGACTACACTGAAAGAGAGGGTACAGAGACGCAAGGAGGAACGAGAGGCAATGACGAAGATGAGCAGGACCCAGACACAGTAGGAAGGGCAAACACACCCCACAGAATCTCCCACCAAAAGACTCCAACCACGACATTCCCAACGCAACTGAGCAACCTATACTACAACCCACTCACTGTTCCCTCTGCCACCAACCCCCATATCACAAACCTCACCCCAACAGCTGTCCCTTATGGGCATTCTGACCCCACCCCCATCATCACAAACCCCACCTACACCACAGCCCCATATAGGCCCCCACCAAGGCTCTTGCTCCCCCAACCCCAATATTCTTGCATGACCACAATGATAGAAAAGAAACTGAAAGTTTGGTACACAAACGCGGATGGAATAACGAATAAACATGAGGAGTGTAACGAAAGAATCAGTGAAAAATCCCCAGACATCATAGCAGTCACAGAAACAAAACTCGCTGAGACAATAACAGACACAATCTTCCCAATGGGATATCAGATCCTGAGGAAAGATAGAAGGAGTAGAGGGGGAGGAGGGGTTGCACTGCTCAAAAAACACCGATGGGGATTTGGGGAAATGGAAGGCATGGACATGATTGGAGAAAGAGACTACATTGTAGGTACAATTCAGTCCGGAGAACATAAAGTAGTCATTGGAGTGATGTATAACCCACCACAGAACTGCAGGAGGCCAAGAGAGGAGTACGAAGAAAACAACAGGGTGATGGTGGACACACTGGCTGAGGTGGCAAGAAGAGCTCACTCGAGCAGAGCAAAGTTACTGGTAATGGGCGATTTCAACCACAGGGAGATCGACTGGGAAAACCTGGAGCCACATGGGGTCCCGAAACATGGAGAGCCAAGATGATGGATGTGGTACTTGAAAACCTCATGCATCAACATGTCAGGGACACAACCAGAGAGAGAGGGGAGGATGAGCCAGCAAGACTGGATCTTGTGTTCACCCTGAGCAGTTCAGACATTGAGGACATCACTTACGAGAGGCCCCTTGGAGCTAGCGATCATGTGGTGCTGAGTTTTGATTATATAGTAGAGTTACAAGTGGAGAAGGTAACAGGAACTGAAGGGGTCAGGCCAAACTATAAAAGGGGGGACTACACAGGTATGAGAAACTTCCTGCAGGAGGTTCAGTGGGACAGAGAAATGGTAGGAAAATCAGTAAACGAGATGATGGAATATGTGGCAACAAAGTGCAAGGAGGCAGAGGAAAGTTTTGTTCCCAAGGGAAACAGAAATAATAGGAAGACCAAAACGAGTCCTTGGTTTACCCGAAGGTGTAGGGAGGCAAAAACTAAGTGCAACAGAGAATGGAAAAGGTACAGGAGGCATAGGACCCAGGAAAACAAGGAGATTAGTAGAAGAGCCAGAAACGAGTATGCACAGATAAGGAGGGAGGCCCAGCGACAGTATGAAAACGACATAGCATCGAAAGTCAAATCTGACCCGAAACTGCTGTATAGCCACATTAGGAGGAAGACAACAGTCAAGGACCAGGTGATAAGGCTGAGGAAAGAAGGTGGAGAACTCACAAGAAACGATCAAGAGGTATGTGAGGAGCTCAACACGAGATTTAAGGAAGTATTTACAGTAGAGTCAGGAAGGACTCTGGGGGGACAGACCAGATGGGGACACCAGCAAGGAATACACCAACAAGTGTTGGACGACATACATACAGATGAGGAGGAGGTGAAGAAACTGCTAAGGGACATCGATACCTCAAAGGCAATGGGACCGGACAACATCTCCCCGTGGGTCCTTAGAGAGGGAGCAGATATGTTGTGCGTGCCACTTACCACAATCTTCAACACGTCCCTGGAAACTGGGCAACTACCTGAGGTATGGAAGACGGCAAATGTAGTTCCCATTTTTAAAAGAGGAGACAGAAAAGAGGCACTAAACTATAGACCTGTGTCATTGACGTGTATAGTATGCAAAATTATGGAGAAGATTATCAGGAGGAGAGTGGTGGAGCACCTGGAACGGAACAAGAGTATAAATGCCAACCAGCACGGATTCATGGAAGGCAAATCCTGTGTCACAAACCTTCTGGAGTTTTATGATAAAATAACAGAAGTAAGACACGAGAGAGAGGGGTGGGTTGATTTCATCTTCTTGGACTGCAAGAAGGCCTTTGACACAGTTCCTCACAAGAGATTAGTGCAGAAGCTAGAGCATCAGGCGCATATAACAGGAAGGGCACTGCAATGGATCAGAGAATACCTGACAGGGAGACAACAACGAGTCATGGTACGTAATGATGTATCACAGTGGGCACCTGTGACGAGCGGGGTCCCACAGGGGTCGGTCCTAGGACCAGTGCTATTTTTGGTATATGTGAACGACATGATGGAAGGGTTAGACTCAGAAGTGTCCCTGTTTGCAGATGATGTGAAGTTAATGAGGAGAATTAAATCTGATGAGGACCAGGCAGGACTTTAAAGAGACCTGGACAGACTGGACACCTGGTCCAGCAAATGGCTTCTCGAATTTAATCCTGCCAAATGCAAAGTCATGAAGATAGGGGAAGGGCACAGAAGACCACAGACCGAGTATAGGCTAGGTGGCCAAAGACTGCAAACCTCACTCAAGGAGAAAGATCTTGGGGTGAGTATAACACCGAGCATGTCTCCGGAAGCACACATCAACCAGATAACTGCTGCAGCATATGGGCGCCTGGCAAACCTGAGAACAGCATTCCGATACCTTAGTAAGGAATCGTTCAAGACACTGTACACCGTGTATGTCAGGCCCATACTGGAGTATGCAGCACCTGTTTGGAACCCGCACTTGATAAAGCACGTCAAGAAACTAGAGAAAGTACAAAGGTTTGCGACAAGGTTAGTTCCAGAGCTAAGAGGAATGTCCTATGAAGAAAGATTAAGGGAAATCGGCCTGACGACACTGGAGGACAGGAGGGTCAGGGGAGACATGATAACGACATATAAAATACTGCGTGGAATAGACAAGGTGGACAAAGACAGGATGTTCCAGGGAGGGGACACAGAAACAAGAGGCCACAATTGGAAGTTGAAGACACAAATGAGTCAGAGAGATATTAGGAAGTATTTCTTCAGTCATAGAGTTGTAAGGCAGTGGAATAGCCTAGAACATGACGTAGTGGAGGCAGGATCCATACACAGTTTTAAGACGAGGTTTGATAAAGCTCATGGAGCGGGGAGAGAGAGGGCCCAGTAGCAACCGGTGAAGAGGCAGGGCCAGGAGCTAAGACTCGACCCCTGCAACCACAAATAGGTGAGTAAATAGGTGAGTACACATACACATAAGCAGGGCTCTTCCGTACAGCAGTAGCCTGGTACCTAACATGTTGTATAAGAGGGACCCTCCTGTACAGCAGTAACCTGGAACCTAACATGCTGTGCAAGAGGGGCCCTCCTGTACAGCAGTAGCCTGGTACCTAACATGCTGTATAAGCAGGGCCCTCCTGCACAGCAGTAGCCTGGTACCTAACATGCGGTACAAGCAGGGCCCTCCTGCACAGCAGCAGCCTGGTACCTAACATGCTGTATAAGTGGGGCCCTCCTGTACAGCAGTAACCTGGAACCTAACATGCTGTATAAAAGGGGCCCTCCTGTACAGCAGAAGCCCAGGACCTAACATGCTGTATAAGCAGGCCCCTCCTGGTACAGCAGTAGCCTGGAACCAAACCTGTTGTATAAGAGGGGCCTTCCTGTCAACAGTAGCCTGGAACTTAACATGCTGTATAAGAGGGGCCCTCCTGTACAGCAGTGGCCTGGAACCTAACATGCTGTATAAAAGGGACCCTCCTGTACAGCAGTAGCCAAGGATCTAACCCACTGTATTACTGGGGCCCTCCTGTACAACAGTAGCCTGGAGCCTATCATGCTGTATAAGTAGGGCCTTCCCAGGAGGGCCCCTCTTATACAGCATGTTAGGTACCAGGCTACTCCTGTACCGAAGAGACCTGCTTATACAGCATGTTAGGTACCAGGCTACTGGTGTACAGGAGGGTCCCTCTTATACAGCATGTTAGGTACCAGGCTACTGCTGTACCGAAGAGCCCTGCTTATACAGCATGTTAGGTTTCAGGCTACAGGGGTACAGAAGGGCCCTCCTTATACAGCATGTTAGGTCCTGGGCTACTGGTGTATTGGAGGGCCCCTCTAATACAGCATGTTATGTTCCAGGGTTCTGCTGTATAGGAGGGCCTTGCTTATACAACATGTTAGGTTCTGCACTACTGGTGTACAGGAGAGCCTCTCTTATACAGCATGTTAGGTTCCAGGTTACTGCTATACGTACACCAGTAGCCTAGTACCTAACATGCTGTATAAGCAGGGCTCTTTGGTACAGCAGTAGCCTGGTACCAAACCTGCTGTATAAGAGGGACCCTCCTGTACAGCAGTAACCTGGAACCTAACATACTGTATACGAGGGGCCCTCCTGTACAGAAATAGCCTGGTACATAACATGCTGCATAAGAGGGGCCCTAATGTACACCAGCAGCCTGGTACCTAACATGCTGTATAAGCAGGGCCCTCCTGTACAGCAGTAGCCTTGTACCTAATATGCTGTATAAGTCGGGCTATCCTCCACAGCAGTAGCATGTTACCTAACATACTGTATAAGCAGTACCCTTCTGTACGACAGTAGTCTGGTACCTAACACACTGCATAAGAGGGGCCCTCCTGTACACCAGCAGCCTGGTACCTAACATGCTGTATAAGTGGGGCTCTCTTGTCTAACAGTAGCCTGGAACATAACATGCTGAATAAAAGGGGCCCTCCTGTACAGTAGTAGCCTGGAACCTAACATGCTGTATAAAAGGGGCCCTCCTGTACAGTAGTAGCCTGGAACCTAATATGCTGTATAAAAGGGGCCCTCCTGTACAGAAGTAGCCCAGGACCTAACATGATGTTTAAGCAGGCCTATCCTGTACAGCAGTAGCCTGGTACCTAACATGCTGTACAAGAGGGACCCTCCTGAACAGCAGTAGCCTGAAACTTAACTTGCTGTATAAGAGGGGCCCTCCTATACACCAGTAGCCAAGGACCTAACACACTGCATGAGTGGGGCCCTCTTGTATAGCAGTAGACTGGAACCTAACATGCTGTATAAGAGTGGCCCTCCTGTACACCAGTAGCCAAGGACCTAACATGCTGTATAAGCAGGGCCCTCCTATACAGCAGTATCCTGGAACCTAACATGCTGTATTAGAGGGGGCCCTCCAGTACACCAGTATCCCAGGACCTGACATGCTATATAAGAATGGTCCTCCTGTACACCAGTAGCCTGGAACCTAACATGCTGTACAAGCAGGGCTCTTTGGTACAGCAGTAGCCTGGTACCTAATATGCTGTATGAGAGGGGCCCTATTGTACACTAGTAGCCTAGTACGTAACATGCTGTACAAGCAGGGCTCTTTGGTACAGCAGTAGCCTGGTACCTAACCTGCTGTATAAGAGGAACCCTCATGTACAGCAGTAACCTGGAACCTAACATGCTGCATAAGAGGGGCCCTCCTGTACACCACTAGCCTGGAACCTAACATACTGTATAAGAGGGGCCCTCTGTACAGCAATAGCCTGGTACATAACATGCTGTATAAGAGGGGCCCTCCTGTACAGCAGCAGTAGCCTGGTACCTAACATGCTGTATAAACAGGGCCCTCTTGTACACCAACAGCCTGGTGCCTAACATGCTGTATAAGTGGGGCCCTCATGCACAGCAGTAGCCTGGTACCTAACATGCTGTCTCAGCAGGTTCCTTTTGCACAGCAGCAGCCTGGTACCTAACATGCTGTATAAGCGGGGCCCTCCTGCACACAAGTAGCCTGATACCTAATATGCTGTATAAGCGGGGCCCTCCTGCACAGCAATAGCCTGGTACCTAACAGCAGCAGCCTGGTACCTAACATGCTGCATAAGTGGGGCCCTCCTGTAAGTGCACTGAGTTGTTACACAGGTAGTGGGACATGGGAAATACCAGAGATTTTTGAGCCTAATATTATTTTATTATTTATTATTAGAACATCAGCCATTTCCCACCAAGGTGAAAATAAAAAGAAGAAACACGTTAATCATCATTCACTCTATCACTATCTTGTCAGAGATGTGCCTACACTACAGTTAAAAAATCTGCAACATCAACAACACCGAACCTTCATTATGTAGGCAGGGTACCTCCAACAACTATTCCTCCTTCGGAGTGCAGGCACTGTACATCCCACCACCATCCCTCCTTCAATATGCAGGCACTGTACCTCCCATCACCACACCTATCTCAGAGTGCAGGCACTGTACCTCCCACCACCACCCCTCCTTAAATATGCAGGCACTGTACCTCCCACCACCATCCCTCCTTCAATATGCAGGCACTGTACCTCCCATCACCACCCCTATCTCAGAGTGCACGCACTGTATCTCCCGCCATCATCCCTCCCAGAGAGTGCAGGTACTGCACCTCCCACCACTTCTCCTCCTTCATTATGCAGGAACTGTACCTCCCACCACTACCCCTCATTCAATATGCAGGCACTGTACATCCCACCACCATCCCTCCTTCAATATTCACGCACTGTACCTACAACCACCATCCCTCCATCAGATTGCAGACACTGTAACTCCTACCACCACCCCTCCTTCAGAGTGCAGACATTGTACTTCCCACCATGATCCCTACTTCAGAGTGCAGATACTGTACTTCCCACAATCATCCCTCTTTCAGAGTGCAGGTACTGTACTTCCCACCACCACCCCTCATTCACAGTATAGGTACTGTACTTCGCACCAACACCATTCCTTCAGAGTGCAGGTACTGTACTTCCCACCACCACCCTTCCTACAGAGTGCACGTACCGTACTTCCCACCACCACCCCTAATTCAAATTGCAGACACTGTACCTCTCACCACCACCCTCCTTCAGAGTGCAGGTACTGTACTTCGCACAACCACCCGTCCTTCAGAGTGCAGGCACTGTACTTCCCACCACCACGCCTCCTTCACAGTGCAGACACTGTACTTCCCACCACCACTCCTCCTTCAGAGTGCAGGCACTATACCTCCCAACACCACGCCTCCTTCACAGTGCAGACAATGTACTTCCAACCACAACCCCTCCTTCAGAGTGCAGGAACTGTACTTCCCCACATCCACCCATAATTCAGACTGCAGACACTGTACTTTCCACCTCCAACCCTCATTCAGAGTGCAGACACTGTTCTTCCCACCTCCACCCCTCCTTCAGAGTGCAGACAACGTACTTCCCACCTCCACCCCTCATTCAGAGTGCAGACACTGTACTTCGCACCACCACCCTTTTCAGAGTGCAGGCACTGTACTTCTCACCTCCACCCCAAATTCAGCGTGTAGATACTGTAGTTACCACCACCACCCCTCCTTCAGAGTGCAGGTACTGCACTTCCCACCTCCCGCACTCCTTCAGAGCGCAGGGACTGTACTTCTCACTTCCATCCCTCCTTCACAGTGCAGGTACTGTACTTCCAACCTCCATCCCTCCTTCTGAGTGCAGACACTGTACCTCCCACTACCACCCCTGATTCAGAGTGCAGACACTGTACCTCCCACCACTACCCCAGATTCAGAGTGCAGACACTGTACTTCCCACCTCCACCCCTCATCCAAAGTGCAGCCACTGTACTTCCTACTTCCACTCCTGATTCAGAGTGCAGATACTGTACCTCACACCACTACCCCTGATTCAGAGTGCAGACAGTGTACTTCCCACCTCCAGCCCTCATTCAGGCTGCAGGCACTGTACGTCCCACCTCCACCCCTCATTCATAGTGCAGGCACTGTACTTCCCACATCCACCCCACATTTAGAGTGCAGGCACTGTACTTCCCACCTCCACCCCTCATTCAGAGTGCAGGCAATGTACTTCCCACTTCCACCCTTCATTCAGAGTGCAGGCACTGTACTCCCCACCTCCACCCGTCATTCAGAGAGCAGACACTGTACTTTCCACCTGCACCCCTCATTCAGAGTGCAGGCACCGTACTTCTCACCACCACCCCTCATTCAGAGTGCAGGCACTGTACTTCCCACCACCTCCCCTCCTTCAAAGTGCAGACACTGTACCTCCCACCATCACCCCTCCTTCAATAAGGAGGCACTGTACCTTCCGCCACCACCCGTCCTTCAATATGGAGGCACTGTACCTCCCACCACCACCCCTCCTTCAGAGAGCAGGCACTGTACTTCCCAGCTCCACCCCTTCTTCAGAGTGCAGTTACTGCACTTCCCACCACCTCCCCTCCTTCAGAGTGCAGACACTGTACCTCCCACCACAACCCCTCTTTCAATAAGGAGGCACTGTACCTCCCGCCACCACCCATCCTTCAATATGGAGGCACTGTACCTCCCACCTACACCTCTCCTTCTGGGTGCTTTCACTGTACTTCCCATCTCCACTCCTTCAGAGTGCACATACTGTACTTCCTTTCTCTACCCCTCCTTCAGAATACAGACACTGTACCTCCCACCACCACACCTCATTCAGAGTGCAGACACTGTACCTCCCAAATCCACCCGTAATTCAGAGTGTAGACACTGTATTTCCCACCTCCACCCCTCATTCAAAGTGCAGACACTGTACTTCCCACCTCCTCCCCTCATTCAGAGTGCAGACACTGTACTTCCCACCTCAAACACTGATTCAGAGTGCAGACACTGTACTTCCCATATCCATTTCTGATTCAAAGTGCAGACACTGTACTTCCCACCTCCACCACTGATTCAGAGTGCGGACTCGGAACTTCCCACCTCCTACCCTCATTCAGAGTGCAGACACTGTACCTCCCACCACCATCCCTGATTCAGAGTGAAGACACTGTACTTCCCTCCTCCACCCCTGATTCAGAGTGCAGACACTGGACTTCGCACCTCCACCCCTCATTCAGAGTGCAGGCACTGTACTTCCCACTTCCTCACCTGATTCAGAGTGCAGACACTGTACTTCCCACCTCCACCCCTCATTCAGAGTGCAGACACTGTACTTCCAAACTCCACCCCTCATTCAGAGTGCAGGCACTGTACATCCCACCAACACCCCTCCTTCAGAGTGCAGGCACTGAACTTCCCACCACCTCCCCTCATTCAGAGTGCAGGCACTGTACTTCCCACCACCCTACCTCCTTCAGAATGCAGACACTCTACTTCCCACCTCCACCCCTCATTCAAAGTGCAGGCACGGTACTTCCCACCTCCACCCCTCATTCAGAGTGCAGGCACTGTACTTCCCACCTCTACCCCTGATTCAGAGTGCAGGCACGGTACTTCCCACCTCCACCCCTCCTTCAGCGTGCAAGCACTATAATTCCCACCTCCTGCACTCCTTCAGACTGCAGGCACTGTACTTCCCACTTCCGCCCCTCCTTCAGAGTGCATGCACTGTAATTCCCACCTCCACCCCTCCTTCAGAGTGCAGGCACTGTATTTCCAACCTCCTGCACCCCTTCACAGTGCAGGGACTGAACTTCCCACATCCACCCCTCCTTCAGAGAGCAGGCACTGTACTTTACCACATCTACCACTGATTCAGAGCGCAGGCACTGTATTTCCAACATCCACTCCTCCTTCAGAGTTCAAATACTGTAGTTCCAACCACCACCCCTCCTTCAGAATGAAGGCAGTGTACTTCCCACCTCCTGCACTCCTTAAGAGTGCAGGCACTGTACTTCCCACTTCCACCCCTCCTTCAGAGTGCATGCACTATACTTCCCACCTCCACCCCTCCTTCAGAGTGCAGGCACTGTACTTCCCACCTCTTGCACTCCTTAAGAGTGCAGGCACTGTACTTCCCACTTCCACCCCTCCTTCAGAGTGCATACACTATACTTCCCACCTCCACCCCTCCTTCAGAGTGCAGGCACTGAACTTCCCACCTCCACCCCTCCTTCAGAGTGCAGATACTGTAGTTCCCAGCACCACCCCTCCTTCCGAGTGCAGGTGCTGTACTTCCCACCTCCCACACTCCTTCAGAGTGCAGGCACTGTACTTCCCACCTCCACCCCTAATTCAGCGTGCAGATACTGTAGTTCCCACCACCACCCCTCCTTAAGAGTGCAGGTACTGTACTTCCCACCTCCCGCACTCCTTCAGAGTGCAGGGACTGTACTTCTCACTTCCATCCCTCCTTCACAGTGCAGGTACTGTATTTCCCACCTCCATCCCTCCTTCTGAGTGCAGACACTGTACCTCCCACCACTACTCCAGATTCAGAATGCAGACACTGTACTTCCCACCTCCACACCACATCCAAAGTGCAGACACTGTACTTCCCACTTCCACTCCTGATTCAGAGTGCAGATACTGTACCTCACACCACTACCCCTGATTCAGAGTGCAGACAGTGTACTTCCAACCACCAGCTCTCATTCAGACTGCAGGCACTGTACGTTCCACCTCCACCCCTCATTCAGAGTGAATACACTGCACTTCCCACCTCAACCCCTCATTCTAAGTGCAGGCACTGTACTTCCCACCTCCACCCCTCATTCAGAGTGAATACACTGTACTTCCCACATCCACCCCTCATTTAGAGTGCAGGCACTGTACTTCCCACCTCCACCCCTCATTCAGAGTGCAGGCACTGTATTTCCCACTTCCACCCTTCATTCAGAGTGCAGGCACTGTACTCCCCACCTCCACCCTTCATTCAGAGTGCAGACACTGTACTTCCCATCTGCACCTCTCATTCAGAGTGCAGGCACCGTACTTCCCACCACCACCCCTTATTCAGAGTGCAGGCACTGTACTTCCCACAACCTCCCCTCCTTCAGAGTGCAGACACTGCACCTCCCACCACCACCCCTCCTTCAATAAGGAGGAACTGTACCTCCTGCCACCACCCATCCTTCAATATGGAGGCACTGTACCTCCCACCACCACCCCTCATTCAGAGTGCAGGCACAGTACTTCCCACCACCTCCCCTCCTTCGAAGTGCAGACACTGTACCTCGCACCACCACCCCTCCTTCAATATGAAGGCACTGCACCTTCCACCACCACCCTTCCATCAGAGAGCAAGCACTGTACTTCTCACCTCCACCCCTTCTTAAGAGTGCAGGTACTGTACTTCCCACCCCACCTCTCCTTCTGGGTGCATTCTCTGTACTTCCCATCTCCACTCCTTCAAAGTGCACATACTGTACTTCCTTCCTCTACCCCTCCTTCAGAGTGCAGGCACTGAACTTCCCACCTCCAGCCCTCCTTCAGAGTGCAGACACTGTACCTCCCACCACCACCCCTGATTCAGAGAGCAGACACAGAACCTCCCACCTCCACCCATGATTCAGAGTGCAGACAGTGTACTTCCCACCTCCTCCCCTCATTCAGAGTGCAGACACTGCACTTCCCACCTCAACCCCTCATTCTAAGTGCAGGCACTGTACTTCCCACCTCCTCCCCTCATTCAGAGTGCAGACACTGTACTTCCCACCTCCATCCCTCCTTCAGAGTGCAGACACTGTACCTCCCACCACCACCCCTCATTCAGAGTGCAGACACTGTACCTCCCACCTCCACCCCTGATTCAGAGTGGAGACACTGTACTTCCCACCTCCACCCCTCATTCAAAGTGCAGACACTGTACTTCCCACCTCCTCCACTCATTCAGAGTGCAGACACTGTACTTCGAACCTCCAACTCTGATTCAGAGTGCAGACACTGAACTTCCCACCTCCACCCCTGATTCAGAGTGCAGGCACTGTACTTCCCAACTCATTCAGAGTGCAGGCACTTTACGTCCCACCTCCACCCCTCATTCAGAGTGCAGGCACTGTACTTCCCACCTCCACCTCTCATTCAGAATGCAGACACTGTACGTCCCACCTCCACCCATCATTTAGAGTACAGGCACTGAACCTCCACGCCTCATTCAGAGTGCAGGCACTACACTTCCCATTTCCACCCCTCATTCAGAGTGCAGACACTGTACTTCCCACTTTCATCCCTCATTTAGAGTGTAGGCACTGTACTCCTCACCTCCACCCCTCATTCAGAGTGCAGACACTGTTAGTTTAATATGTTTATTATGCACCCCATACCCATCCTGTGGGCGGTAGTCAAAAGATTACAGAGGTACATAATTGGTCCAGGGACTGGACTCCAAAGTTTTGATAGCTGAGCAAGTTACAGAGGTAATGAATTCACAATTTACAAAGGTAATGAACTCACAAATTACAAAGGTAATGAACTCCGGGTAGGTCTAGTCACAATCATGACAAGTTACAAAGGTATTTACAGATTACAGAGGTACATAATGGGTCCAGGGACTGGGCCCCAAAGTTTGGATGGCTGAACTAGGTACAAGGTAATGAACTCACAAGTTACAAAGGTAATGAATACTGTAAGAATGGTTACTTACGTTTATACATGGCTACAATCATGAACAAATTATAGTGTAATGAGCAATTCACACTTCCACACCCGGTCACAACTGTAATGAGTTATTGGTGCAAATATTGATTGTTGAGTCACGACACACCACACACACACACACACACACACATATATACAAATTCACACACACACAATGAGAAGTCCCCAGACATCATAGCAGTTACAGAAACAAAACTCATGGAGACAATAACAGATGCAATCTTCCCACCAGGATACCAGATCATGAGGAAAGATAGAAGGGGCAGGGGGGGAGGTGGGGTTGCTCTGCTCGTAAAAAACAGATGGAAATTCGAGAAAATGGAAGGAATAGATGAGACGGGAGAAAGAGACTACATAGCAGGTACACTTCAGTCTGGGGAACACAAAGTGGTCATTGCAGTGATGTATAATCCACCACAGAACTGCAGGAGGCCAAGAGAGGAATATGAAGAGAGCAACAGAGCAATGGTGGACACACTTGCTGAGGTGGCAAGAAGAGCTCACTCCAGCAGAGCAAGTTGCTGGTTATGGGGGATTTCAACCACAGGGAGATTGACTGGGAAAAACCTGGAGCCACATGGGGGTCCCGAAACATGGAGAGCCAGGATGTTGGACGTGGTGCTGGAAAACCTCATGCACCAACATGTTAAGGACACTACCAGAGTGAGAGGGGAGGATGAACCAGCAAGATTGGACCTTGTGTTCACCCTGGGCAGCTCAGACATTGAGGACATCAAGTATGAGAGTCCCCTAGGAGCTAGCGACCACGTGGTTCTGTGCTTTGAATACATAGTAGAGCTGCAAGTGGAGAGAATAACAGGAGTAGAATGGGAAAAGCCTGACTATAAAGAGGGGACTACATAGGGTTGAAGAACTTCCTGCGGGAGGTCCAGTGGGACAGAGAACTGGCAGGAAAGCCAGTAAATGAAATGATGGAATATGTAGCAACAAAATGCAAGGAGGCAGTGGAAAGGTTCATTCCCAAGGGCAACAGTACAACGGGAAGACCAGAACAAGCCCTGGTTCACCCGACGGTTGTAAGGAGGCAAAAACAAAGTGCAATAGAGAATGGAAAAAGTACAGAAGACAGAGAACACACGAAAATAGGGAGATCAGTCGCAGAGCCAGGAATGAGTACGCACAGGTAAGGAGGGAGGCCCAGCGACAGTATGAAATGACATAGCATCGAGAATCAAGACAGACCCGAAACTGTTTGTATAGCCACATCAGGAGGAAGACAACAGTCAAAGACCAGGTGATCAGATTAAGGACAGAAGGTGGAGAACTCACAAGAAATGATCAGGAGGTATGTGAGGAGCTGAACAGGAGATTTAAGGAAGTTTTTACAGTAGAGACAGGAAGGGCTGTGGGAAGACAGAACAGAAGGGAACATCAAGAGGGAATATACCAACAAGTGTTGGATGACATACGAACAACTGAGGAGCAGGTGAAGAAGCTCTTAAGTGACCTTGACACCTCAAAGGCGATGGGAATTGACAACATCTCCCCATGGGTCCTTAGAGAAGGAGCAGAGATGCTGTGTGTGCCTCTAACCACAATCTTCAACACATCCCTTGAAACTGGGCAACTACCTGAGAAATGGAAGACAGCTAATGTAGTCCCCATATTTAAGAAAGGAAACAGAAACGAGGCACTAAACTACAGACCTGTGTCTCTGACATGTATTGTGTGCAAAGTCATGAGAAGTTATCAGGAGGAGAGATGGTCGAACACCTGGAAAGGAACAAGGTTATAAATGAAAACCGCATGGGTTCATGGAAGGCAAATCTTGTATCACAAACCTCCTGGAGTTTTATGACAAGGTAACAGAAGTAAGACATGAGAGAGAGGGTTGGTAGATTGCGTTTTCCTAGACTGCGGAAGGCCTTTGACACATTTTCCCCACAAGAGATTAGTGCAGAAGCTGGAGGATCAGGCACACGTAAAAGGAAGGGGCACTGCAATGGATAAGGGAATACCTGACAGGGAGGCAGCAACGAGTCATGGTTTACGTGAAGAGGTATCACAGTGGGCGCCTGTTACGAGCGGGGTCCCACAGGGGTCAGTTCTAGGACCAGTGCTATTTTTGATATATGTGAACGACATGATGGAAAGGGGAAATAGACTCTTGAAGTGTCCCTTTTCGCAGATGACGTGAATTTGATGAGAAGAATTAATCGGACGAGGATGAGCAGGACTGCAAAGAGACCTGGAGAGGCTGGACATGTGGTCCAGTAATGGCTTCTCGAATTCAACCCAGCCAAATGCAAAGTCATGAAGATTGGGGAGGGGCAAAGAAGACCGCAGACAAAAGTATGGGCCCTAGGTGGACAAAGACTACAGACCTCACTCAGGGAGAAAGACCTTGGGGGGTGACCATAACACCGGCACATCACCGGAGGCACACATCAACAAAAAAACCGCTGCAGCATACGGGCGCCTGGCAAACCTGAGAATAGCGTTCCGTTTACCTTAATAAGGAATCGTTCAAGACACTGTACACTGTGTATGTTAGGCCCAACTGGAGTATGCAGCACCGTCTGGAACCCACACCTGGTCAAGCACGTCAAGAAGTTAGAGAAAGTAAAAAAAGGTTTGCAACAAGGCTAGCCCCAGAGCTCAAGGGAATGTTGTACGAGGAAAAGGTTAAGGGAAACGGACTGACGACACTGGAGGACAGAAGGGTCAGGGGGAGACATGATAACGACATACAAGATACTGCGGGGAATGACAAGGGGGGACAGAGATAGGATTTTCCAGAGAGGGGACACAGGGACAAGGGGTCACAACTGGAAGCTGAAGACTCAGACGAGTCACAGGGACGTTAGGAAGTATTTTTTCCCAGTCATAGAGTTGTCAGCAAGTGGAATAGCCTAGCAATTTGAAGTAGTGGAGGCAGGAAAAACCATACTTTAGTTTTAAGAAGAGGTATAAACAAAGCTCAGGAAGCAGAGGAGAGAGAGGATCCAGTAGCGATCAGTGAAGAGGCGGGGCCAGGAGCTGAGTCTCGACCCTGCAACCACAATTAGGTGAGCAATTAGGTGAGCACACACACACACACACACACACACACACACCACACACAAAACACACACACACATAAAACACACACACAACACCACACACACAAAAACACACACCACACACACACACACACACACACACCACACACACAACACACACTTTACACAAACTCATACACACACACGCACCTTCAGTCGAGTACAGAAGAGTTGATAGAAGCAGAAGATACTTGAAGACGATGTAATCAGTCCATCACCCTTAAAGTTTTGAGGTGGTCAAAACTTTAAGGGTGATGGACTGATTACATCGTCTTCAAGTATCTTCTGCTTCTATCAACTCTTCTGTACTCGACTGAAGAAGCCTACTGTGTAGGCGAAACGTTTCGAAATAAAGATACCTAACTGTTGCATATGTGTCTTACCTAACAATCTGTCGGTATTTTATACCATTTTAATGTTCACACACACGCACACACACTCATACCGGTGAAGAGCAACCGGTGAAGAGGCGGGGCCAGGAGCTAAGACTCGACCCGTGCAACCACAAATAGGTGAGTACAAATAGGTGAGTACACACACACACCCACTCATACACACACACACACTCATACACATACACACGCACACACAAACACACACAGAAACACACACACACACACACACACACACACAAGCACTGGACAAGCACCTAAAGTCAGTTCTGATCAGCCGGGCTGTGGCTCGTAAGTTGGTTTGCGGGGCAGCCAGCAGCACAGCCGGTTGATCGGCTCTGATCCACCAGGAGGCCTGGTCACAGACCGGGCCGCGGGGGCGTTTTACCCCCGGAACTCTCTCCAGGTAAACACACAGGAGCTTGGACTCGACCCCTGCAATCTCAACTAGGTGAATGCACACACACAAAACACACACACACACCACACACACACACACACACACACACACACACACACACCCCACACACACACACCCCACACAACAAACACAAACACACACACACACCCCATGCACCCCATGTTGGTAATGCTTTATTTAAGCTAGCAAAGTCAGGGTATTTCTCCAGAATGGTCTGCAAATATACCATGTTTGGAAAAAAATACTTTGCCATTTCTTGAACATTTCTGAGTGAGTTGTTTCTAAATTCTTAATTTTATCACACTCCAGTACATAATGACGCAGGGTGTGACAATAGTCCATCTGGCAAAGTTTACATTTCGTTTGGTCTACATCTGGTGGTGGTGATTTAACCTGCCAAAGATACTTGTAACCCAGCCGGAGCCGGGCAGTAGTGGGCATCCAAGAGTTGCTTATTTTGTTGGATGCACCATTAGACTCACACTCACAAAGAGCTTTTAAATCTCTGCACAAAAAATTTAAATTTTTTAAAAAGCAAATAATAGAGCCTACTAGACTGGAGAATACAATAGACCTCATCTTCACTAACAATGATGATCTGATAAGAAATGTCACCATTATCAAAAACAATATACTCAGATCACAACATTAATTGAGGTTCAGACATGTATGCGTGGAGCCCCAGACGACAAAATGAGACTAGTCACGAGGGAGCATTCCCCCAAATTCAACTTCAATAACAAAAAACATAAAGTGGGACCAAGTAAACCAAGTCCTAAACCCATATAAGTGGGAAGATATACTAAGCAACACAGACCCAAAACTTATGCCTAGAACAGATTAACTCGGTGGCACTCGATGTATGCACAAGGCTTATTCCTCTAGAAAAAGGAGGAGTAGATGTAAAATAGAAAGAGGACAGGCGCTCCCTTTACAGGCGCGGAAAAGAATAACAGAGCGGCTAAAAGAGGTCATATATCTGAAATGCGCAGGGAGACACTGGTCAGAGAAAAAAGCAAGCATCGAACTTAAGCTAAAAGAATCCTTTAGGAGTCAGGAATCGCGGGAAGAACTAAAAGCCATAAATTTAAATCGAAAGAAACCCAAAGTATTTCTTCTCCTATGCCAAATCAAAATCGAGAACAACGTCCAGTATTGGGCCCCTACTTAACAAGATGGGTCCTACAACAGATGACAGCAAGGAAATGAGTGAGCTACTCAAGTCCCCAAAATGACTCAGTTTTTAGCAAGCCGCTAACCAGACTGAGAGTCGAAGATCAAAATGAATTTTTTATGAGAGAGCCCCAAAATTTGATTAAAAAAGCCCCATGATGTTATCCTGACGCCCAAAAAACTTCGAACAGGCGATTAAAAAAGACATGCCATGCACTCTGCCCCGGGCCAATCATGGAACTTGTTTCATCAAGAACTGCAAGAAGCCCCTATCACGAGCCTTTTCCATCCTTGGAGAGGGGGC
>NC_069416.1:10470545-10545147 GCF_026875155.1 Cherax quadricarinatus | reverse complement strand
CCATGTCCTAAATGAAACAAGGTGAGAAGATAGCCTAAACAACACGGATCCGAACATTTACCTTGAAAAAATGAATATTGTGGTTCTTGAGATCTGCTCAAGACACATTCCATTAAGAAAAAGAAAGAGAAGATGTAAAACTATGAAGAGACGCTCCCTATACGAGCTGCTGAGAGGGGCCAATATATCTGAAATACGAAGGAAGGCACTGGTCAATGAAATTGCAAATATCGAACTTAAGCTGAAGGAATCTTACAGGAGACAAGAATCACAGGAAGAACTAAAAGCCATAAGGGAAATTAAAAAAAATACTTTTCTTATGCTAAATCTAAGGGAAAAACAACATCCAGTAATGGGTCCCTGCTTAGGCGGGATTGGACATACACAGATGACAGCCAAGAAATGAGTGAGATACTATGACTCAGTGTTCAGCGAGCCGCAGCCCAGACTAAGAGTCGACAATAAATTCCGTATGAACGAAGGATAAAATTTGGTCATCTTGGATATTATCCTAACTTCACAAGACTTTGAAAAGGCAACTAATGAAATGCCCATGCACTCTGCCCCAGCCCCAGGCTTATGGAACTTCGTGTTCATCATGAATTGCAAGAAGCCCCTATCACGTGCCTTCAGCATTCTAAGGAGAGGAAGCATGGACACAGGGGTCATCCCACACACACTAAAAACAACAGACAGAGCCCCCACTCCACAAAGGTGGCAGTAAAGCAATTGCAAAAAACTACACACCAATAGCACTAACATTACATATTATAAAAATCTTTGAGAAGGTTCTAAGAAGCAAGATCACCAACCATCTAGATACCCATCAATAACATAACCCAGGGTGACACGGGTTTAGAGCAGGTCACTCCTGCCTGTCCCAGCTACTGGACCACTATGACAAGGTCCTGGATGCTGTAGAGGATAAACAAAATACAGATGTAGTATACACAGACTTTGCAAAACCCTTTGACAAGTGTGACCATGGTGTAATAGCACAAGTGTGACCATGGTGTAATAGCGTAATAAAGGAATAACAGGAAAAGATGGTAGATGGATCTATAACTTCCTGACAAATAGAACACAAAGAGTAATAGTAAACAGAGTAAAGTCCCTGGCAGCCACGGTAAAAAGCTCTGCTCCACAAGGCACAGTACTCCCATTCGATTCCTCATCCTCCTTTCTGACATAGAGATGTAGGCCATAGCTCCATGTCTTTCTTTGCGGATGACACCCGGATTGCCAAGGCAGTGACCTCCCTCGAAGACACCGCAAGTCTCCTAGTGGACATCAACCATATCTTCGAATGCACCACTCAAAACAATATGAAGTTCAAGGAGAAGAAATTTCAACTACTCAGATACGGGAAAATTGAGGAAATTAAAAATATATTCAAAGTTTATTCTCTATAAGGATTACAATGCTGAGTTTACAGAAATTTGGTTATTGTGTGGTTTACATGTAGTAAAATTGTGATTACAGAGTGTACCACTAGAACGCTTAGCATGGCTAGGCATTTCGGGCAGACTTAGTTTTATTCTTAATTGTAAAATATTACAAGGTAAGACACATATGCAACAGTTAGGTATCTTTATTTCGAAACGTATTGTTCCCTACTACCTGGAGTTTACCTGGAGAGAGTTCCGGGGGTCAACGCCCCCGCGGCCCGGTCTGAGACCAGGCCTCCTGGTGGATCAGAGCCTGATCAACCAGGCTGTTGCTGCTGGCTGCACGCAAACCAACATACGAGCCACAGCCCGGCTGATCCGGAACTGACTTTAGGTGCTTGTCCAGTGCCAGCTTGAAGACTGCCAGGGGTCTGTTGGTAATCCCCCTTATGTGTGCTGGGAGGCAGTTGAACAGTCTCGGGCCCCTGACACTTATTGAATGGTCTCTTAACGTGCTAGTGACACCCCTGCTTTTCATTGGGGGGATGGTGCATCGTCTGCCAAGTCTTTTGCTTTCGTAGTGGGTGATTTTCGTGTGCAAGTTCGTACTAGTCCCTCTAGGATTTTCCAGGTGTATATAATCATGTATCTCTCCCTCCTGCGTTCCAGGGAATACAGGTTTAGGAACCTCAAGCGCTCCCAATAATTGAGGTGTTTTATCTCCGTTATGCCGCCGTGAAGTTCTCTGTACATTTTCTAGGTCGGCAATTTCACCTGCCTTGAAAGGTGCTGTTAGTGTGCAGCAATATTCCAGCCTAGATAGAACACAGTGACCTGAAGAGTGTCATCATGGGCTTGGCCTCCCTAGTTTTGAAGGTTCTCATTATCCATCCTGTCATTTTTCTAGCAGATGCGATTGATACAATGTTATGGTCCTTGAAGGTGAGATCCTCCGACATGATCACTCCCAGGTCTTTGACGTTGGTGTTTCGCTCTATTTTGTGGCCAGAATTTGTTTTGTACTCTGATGAAGATTTAATTTCCTCATGTTTACCATATCTGAGTAATTGAAATTTCTCATCGTTGAACTTCATATTGTTTTCTGCAGCCCACTGAAAGATTTGTTGATGTCTGCCTGGAGCTTTGCAGTGTCTGCAATGGAAGACACTGTCATGCAGATTCGGGTGTCATCTGCAAAGGAAGACACGGTGCTGTGGCTGACATCCTTGTCTATGTCGGATATAAGGATGAGGAACAAGATGGAGCGAGTACTGTGCCTTGTGGAACAGAGCTTTTCACCGTAGCTGCCTCGGACTTTACTCTGTTGACGACTACTCTCTGTGTTCTGTTAGGGAGGAAATTATAGATCCATCGACCGACTTTTCCTGTTATTCCTTTAGCACGCATTTTGTGCGCTATTACGCCATGGTCACACTTGTCGAAGGCTTTTGCAAAGTCTGTATATATTACATCTGCATTCTTTTTGTCTTCTAGTGCATTTAGGACCTTGTCGTAGTGGTCCAATAGTTGAGACAGACAGGAGCGACCTGTTCTAAACCCATGTTTGCCCTGGGTTGTGTAACTGATGGGTTTCTAGATGCGTGGTGATCTTGCTTCTTAGGACCCTTTCAAAGATTTTTATGATATGGATGTTAGTGCTATTGGTCTGTAGTTCTTTGCTGTTGCTTTACTGCCCCTTTGTGGAGTGGGGCTATGTCTGTTGTTTTAGTAACTGTGGGACGACCCCGTGTCCATGCCCCTCTCCATAGGATGGAAAAGGCTCGTGATAGGGGCTTCTTGCAGTTCTTGATGAACACAGAGTTCCATGAGTCTGGCCCTGGGGCAGAGTGCATGGGCATGTCATTTATCGCCTGTTCGAAGTCATTTGGCGTCAGGATAACATCGGATAGGCTTGTGTTAATCAATTTTGTGGCTCTCTCATAAAAAATTCATTTTGATCTTCGACTCTCAGTCTGGTTTTGCGGCTTGCTAAAAACTGAGTCATATTGGACTTGGTAGCTCACTATTTCCTTGTTGTCATCTGTGTAGGACCCATCTTGTTTTAAGTTTGGGGCCCAATACTGGACGTTGTTCTCGATTTTGTTTTGGGATAGTAGAAGAAAAATTTTTTGGGGGTTTCTTTCGTTTTCTTTTAAAGGTTTTTTAGTTTTCCCGCGATTCCTGACTCCAAAAGGATTCTTTTACTTAAGTTCGATGCTTGCTTTTCTCTGACATTTTCCCCCCTTCATTTCAGATATATGGACCTTTTTTTAGCCCTTTTTGTTATTTTTTTTCCGGCGAGTGTAAAGGGAGGTGTCTTTTTTTCTGTTTTACATCTCCCTCCCCTTTTTTTTTTGAGGAATAAGCCTTGGCAAAAAACGAGTGCCCCCCGAGTTAATCTTTTTTTAATTAGGCATAAAGTTGGGGTCTGTGTTCCCTTAGGATATCTTCCCAGCTTTATCGGTTAAAATTGGTTTACTTGGTCCCATTTTAAAAGTTTTTGTTATTGAAGTTAAATTTTTGGGGTGAATTCTCCCTCGTGACTAATCTCATTATGCGGTCTGGGGCTCCGCGCAAACATGACTAAACCTAAATTTAATGTTGTGATCGGGGAGATATTTTTTTTTGATATGGTGATATTTCTTATCAATCTCATTGTTATAAAGATAGTCATTTGTTTTTCCCAGTCAAGTGGGCTCTTTTATTTGCGGGTTTTAAAATTTGAATTTTGTGCAGAAAATTTAAAAGCTCGCGTAAAGTGGGGAGTTTCATCAGAGCTGCCCCCTGGTGTTATTACTGAAACCCAATTTTTATTTGCTATTTTCCTAAATTTTTAGGTGCCTTAATTTGGGAAATCCCCCAGGAGCAGATTTTGGGGTTTCGGGAAAGTTTGGAAGGTTTTCCAGACATGGTCAATTTTTAACAATGTTCCGGGAATTTCCCGGGATTTTTGCATCCGGGGGGCTTTTAGACCCCCACAATGACTGGGTTTTTGGTTCTCGCCCTTAACTGCAAAAATTTCCCATACGTCATTTGAGGCATTAAGATTTTTGTGCAAAAAAAGGACCGGCAATGTACAGGCCAACCCCCCCCCTTTTCCCCCTGTTCACTTCGGGTCACATTTTGTTGGGTTGAAACCCTTTGGGATCCATATTTCTTTGCCCAAAAAGTGATCCTTTATGTGGGTCTAAATGAAAGCCCCGAACTTTTCCCTTTTGGCCTCTGAAAGGGCAGTCCCCACAATGAAAGGTTTTTTTTGTTTTTTTGGGTTGTTTGGCTTTAGCCCCTGTATATTTGAAAAGAAAAAAGTTTTTCACTGGTGGGGTTTTTGGGTACGGGGGGGGATTTTTTTTCCGGCTTTAGTATTGATCTTTTGGGTTTTGGAGTGGAGGCCATCGACTTTTGGTTCCACTCAGGAAGATTTGGATTTGGTGTACGATTTTGCCTTTTCCTGCCCATTTTTTTTTCCCTTTCCCTGGCACAAAAAAAAACCTCTCCCCCCTTGATTTTCGGGGGGGCAACCCGGGTTTTTCCTGGCCGGGATGTTTTTATTTTTTTGCCCCCTTTAAGAGGGGTATGCCGGGCCCAATTTTTAAGTTATAGCCAGTTTTTCCCCTGTACTGAAAGGTACAATTTTCAGGGTGAAAAAGCTTAAAAGGGAAGGGAGTTTGCTTTTTTCCTGTTGCAAAAGGGGCATGGCATTTTTAGGTGGTTTCCATAGTTGCAGTCCCTTTCTTTTTTTTTCCAGATTTCCCCATCCAGCAGATCCCAAGTCCTAGTATGTGCACAGGTTTGGGTTTTCCGCTTCCCCTTGGGTTTTTTTTTCTGTGACTGTTTTTCCTTTTGGGTTTTCCCTGTTTCCCGTTTTTACTTCTATCCCCCCTGCCCCAAAACAATGGAGCTCCCACCATTTTGTTTTTGGTAATTTATTCACTATTGCTAGTGGATTCCTCTTGTTTGCAAATTTCCGGGAGTATTTCTAGTTTGCAAATATTTTTTTTATTTTATCTTTGATACACTTGTTTCCCCTACTAGGCTCCTGTCCCCTATGAGGCCCTTTTAAATTATTCCTTCCTGCGTATAATTCCCGACTACCTGGACAAAATTCCACTTCCCCCATTTCTGTCCCCGGGACAGAAATCTCCAGCTTCACCTTTCTGTCTCCCCAGGACACCCCTCCACTTCACCATTATTTGTCCCCGGGGGGACAGCCCTCCATTTAAAAACTATTACGGGCCCTCCCAGGAATACCTCCACCCCTTAAACAGTTTTTTGATCTTTCCCCAGTATAAAGGGCAGTCCCCATTCAGCCCAGACTTTTTATTTTCCCCCATCTTTGTAAAAAGTTTTCCGGTTTTTTCTATAAAAGAAAAGCTTTGATGTTGGGGCTTGTGATGCTGTGTAATAAAGGCAGTTACTTTCCAATGGGTTTTTGTTTGGGTGTCAGTTTATGGGGGTTTTAGACCCGGGGTAAAACGGAATAAATAAACTTTGGGGTTTAAATTATGGTTATTTATATCCTGTTTTTGTGTGTTGGGTTTTTTTAAAATTGATATTTGTAGGGTAGGAAGTTTGGACAAGTATATAGCTAGAGTTTTTTTTGGGTCATGTAGGGGGATAGTCACCCATGAAGATTGAGACAAATGAACACATCCACTCCAGGGTGAGGGACTGATTTTCCTCATACTCCTCCTCTCCCTTTCGCCTTTCTCTTTGTAAATTGGGTGATGAAGCCCAAATTGGGCGAAACGTTTCCCGAAAAAAGATTCCCCTATGGCCCGCATAAGTGTCTCAATCTTCAACTTGTCGGTTTTTCAAACCATTCATCACACACATAGTCCCCAAAACCCCCATTTAAAAAGTTGATATTGTCTAATGTTTTTGGCTTTGGAAAAGAAATAAAGTACAACTAGGTTTTAAATGCATAAGTGCTCAATCTTCAACCCTTTTTCGGTTTTTTAAACCATTTTTTCAAAACACAAAAGTCACTAAATAACAAAATGAAGTTGGGAAAATTTTCTATTTGTTGTGCTGGAAGAACTAAAGGGACAACTAGGTATAAATAGTAAAATAAAAATAAAAAATTAAAAAAAAGAACAAGAAATCTATTTGTAATTGCACTAAGGTCCCAAAAATGAATTTTTTGGGGTCTTGTTTTTTAGCTAAAATGAGCAAAAAGTTTCAATAGGTTTTTTAAACTAATAATATAAAAATACAAATTAAAAATAGCAAATCTTCACAGTAATTTTCACCCATGGTCTAATATAGTGAATTTGGTATTGACTATTATTGGGGTTAAATGAAACTAAGGGTTTAACTGAATTTAAACTAATAATATAAAAATACAGATTAAAAAAAAGCACCCCGTCTTCCCTAAATAATTGCACTATGGTTTAATATAGGAATTTGTATTGACTATGTATTGAGCTAGAAAGAGGGTATAGTAAAAACTAGGGGTTTTGAAAAAATAAAAAATACAAAATTTCAAAAGCACCATTCCCCTCACTAAATTTTCACTAAAGGGCGTATAGTGAATTTGGTTTTTGACATGTATTGACTAGGAAATGAGGGTAGGTAAAAAATGTGAATTTAAACAAAAAATAAAATAAAAGGGAAAAAGACTCTCAATTGGGGAATTGCCCAAGGTCTTATATAATTGTTTTCAAAATTTGAGGGATAATTAGATTTAAACTGAAAAGGATAAAATACACAAAATTTAAAATAGCAAAAAAATTTAAAAAAAAAAATGTTTAAAAAAAAAAAAAGGGAAAGACTTGGTTTTTTTAAAAAATGCTAAATAAATGGTAGAAAGGAAAAATAAAAAAGTTGTAGTTTTAAAAAAACTAGTTTAAAAAATTTTGGGGAAAAAAAAGGTCAATAAAAGAATTTTCAATTTAAATTTTTATCAAAATAGTTTAAATTTAAAAATTTCCTGGGGTTTTTTCCCCGGGAGAGTTTCGGGGTCAACGCCCCCCCGGCCCTGGGCTGGACCCGGCCTCCTTGGGGGAACAAGGGCCCGATCAACCAGGGCTGTTTCGCTTTGGGTGCCGCAAAACCAAAGAAAGACCACAGCCCGGGTGATCAGGAAAATGATTGGGCAAAAATAGGGATTTAGAATAAAATTGGGCCCCCTTGGGTTATTTTTTTTAAAATGAGGTAAAAAATTATTGAAAGGGAAAATTAAAAAGGTTTTGTTTATAATAAAATAAGATGGAACAGTGAAGTGGTAAGTTTTAAAAAAGGAGATAGTTCTGAAAAATATTAAACACAAATTTAAAACTATGTGGGAGAATTTGGGCGTTGAATACAACCCAAAAGACAATCAAAAGTAGTTTGGGGGATTGAATTTTAGGGGGGGGCAAATTTAAAGGGCAATATAACACAACGGGGGGACTAAAGGGGAATTTTCTGCACTTTTCCCCTGATTCTGTTAGTCCACCCCCAAATTAGGAAAAGTTTTTAAGGGCAAGTTCTGTGGAGATGAATTCTCTTTCCCAGTGGGGTTTTCCTAACTGCGATTTTTTCCCCCTCCCTCACAAAGCCTGGTTGGGTTTTTTGGGGATAGCGCAATTTTTTTACCGGGTTAAAAAAAGGTTTTGTCTTGTTTTGGTAAGGGGCCCCATTGAGTAAACTCAGTTTTTATAAAAAAATAGATGGTTTTTAGTTAAAGGGTTTTTTTTTTGAAGGCTAATTTTTGGGAATTTTTTAAAAGCACTGTTTTTTTAATGTTGGTTGCCCCTCAGTTTTTCCAAAACCCCTTTTGGTCATCGCTTACGTATGTTTAAGGGGAAGGTGGTCCTTGATAAGGGTGTAGGGGGTGGGCTCCCCTGCAGGGGCCCCTTGGGTGACTGTGGGTGGGGGGGGTGTTTGCTGTTAACAAACAGCGGGCAACATTTCCCGTTGGTCATTATGGTCTTGGAATTTTGGGTTTTGGGCCCGGGGAAGTTGTTGGTTCCCCTCTTACCTGGAGTTTTTCCTGGAGAAGTTCCGGGGGGGCAAGCCCCCACCCGGGGGCCCCGGGCTGAGACCACCCCTTTGGGGGTCAAGCCTGATCAACCAGCTGTTTTCTGCTGGTGCAGCAAAAACCCAAAATAGGCCACAGGGCCCCGGGTTATTTCCGGAAAAGACTTTTTGGTGGGTTGTCCAGTGCCAGCTTGAAGACTGCCAGGGGTCTGTTGGTAATCCCCCTTATGTGTGCTGGGAGGCAGTTGAACAGTCTCGGCCCCTGACACTATTGTATGGTCCTTAACGTGCTAGTGACACCCCTGCTTTTCATTGGGGGATGGTGCATCGTCTGCCAAGTCTTGTGCTTTCGTAGTGGGTGATTTTCGTGTGCAAGTTCGGTACTAGTCCCTCTAGGATTTTCCAGGTGTATAATATCATGTATCTCTCCCTCCTGCGTTCCAGGGAATACAGGTTTAGGAACCTCAAAGCGCTCCCAATATTGAGGTGTTTTATCTCCGTTATGCGCGCCGTGAAAGTTCTCTGTACATTTTCTAGGTCGGCAATTTCACCTGCCTTGAAAGGTGCTGTTAGTGTGCAGCAATATTCCAGCCTAGATAGAACAAGTGACCTGAAGAGTGTCATCATGGGCTTGGCCTCCCTAGTTTTTGAAGGTTCTCATTATCCATCCTGTCATTTTTCTAGCAGATGCGATTGATACAATTTTATGGTCCTTGAAGGTGAGATCCTCCGACATGATCACTCCCAGGTCTTTGACGTTTGGTTTTTCGCTCTATTTTGTGGCCAGAATTTTTTTTTGTTACTCTGATGAAGATTTTAAATTTCCTCATGTTTACCATATCTGAGTAATTTGAAATTTCTCATCGTTGAACTTCATATTGTTTTCTGCAGCCCACTGAAAGATTTGGTTGATGTCTGCCTGGAGCTTTGCAGTGTCTGCAATGGAAGACACTGTCATGCAAAATTCGGGTGTCATCTGCAAAGGAAGACACGGTGGGTGTGGCTGACATCCTTGTTATGTCGGATATAAGGATGAGGAACAAGATGGGAGCGAGTACTGTGCCTTGTGGAACAGAGCTTTTCACCGTAGCTGCCTCGGACTTTACTCTGTTGACGACTACTCTCTGTGTTCTGTTAGTGAGGAAATTATAGATCCATCGACCGACTTTTCCTGTTATTCCTTTTGATCTTTCCTCTGTAATGTTGGTAGTAAATAGGGTGACTTGGTCTTTTAGAGTGTTGATGGTGCCTAGGGACTGGGTGTGGGTGTTGCTTTGTTGTTCTTGAGTGTCTAGTTTATGGTTCTAGAGCAGTGATCTTGTTGAGGGTAATTCTGCATGTTTAGCCTTTAGTTCTGCATTTCTTGAGTTAGTTTGGTGATTCGTTTTGGTACGAATCATAAGGTGTTTTATGCTATTCTGGGTCGGTGATCTTCTTGCATCAAATCACTGGGAAGGAGTTATATGATGGTACTGTAGCGGCGCCATGTTTGGCTTGTTGTCCTGTCGTGTGTGTGGTGGTGGCCGGTGGGTGATGAGGGTTGTGTCCTGGCTGGCAGTACCACAAGTTTTCCCTCGTGTTATTACTGCTTCAGATTTGATGTTAGAGTCCTTAGCTGGATTCTGGATCTTTTTTATTGTTCTGACCTAGTCCATTGGCTGTGCCTTCGGGGAATGGTAGGCGATGGGTTGATGGCTGTGTATGTTGTGGGAGTATCTCTTCAGTGGCAGCGGGGTAGGAGTTGCTAGTACGAGTCCTATTAGTTGGTAAATTTGTGAACTTTTGGGTGATTCCTGCAGTTGCTTTATATCATTCTGGGTATCCACACATGTTAGCGTTATGCGGGTCTTGATTAGGTCATCACTGGGCTGCTGGGAACCTCAGGTAGAAGTAAAAATAGAGGACAAGGTTCCTGTTGCCGCTGCCGCTGCCGCTGCCGATCAAAACAGTATCAGGGTACACGACAAATTCTAACCATACATTAGAGCAAAAAAGTAATGTGAAGGACCTTGGAGTGATAATGTCAGAGGATCTCGCCTTCAGAGACCACAACAATGTATATACCTCATCTGCTAGGAAAATGATAGGATGGATAATGAGAACCTCAAAACTGGGACGCAAGCACATATGATTATCTTCAAATCGTTGTGCTCTATAGCAGGTTACTGTTTACACTAACGGCTCCCTTCAAGGCTGGCGGCATTGCAGACCTGGAGAGTGTACATATAACTTTCACGGCACATGTAAGTACGATATGGCACCTAAACTACTGGGAACGGTTTAAAGTCCTTGATCTGTATTCCCTGGAATGCACGTCTGGAGAGGATGGTACCTACCAGCACACAAAAAATACTCCCCTGTGAAAGCAAATGGATCGGCAGAAATGCTAACATTCCCCGATGGTTAAACAGGGACCGCCTCGAGTTATACTCAGAGACAACACAGTAAGTGTCAGGGGCCCATGGACTGTTAAACTGCCCCTCCCTGGCGTCAGGAACGGGGGAATTAACAATAGAGACCTGGCTCGTTTCAGAAGGTACTGGACAGACACCTAGAGTCTGTTACCTGACGAACGGGCGTGGTTAGTAGTCCAGCTTGCATGCGGCCAGCTCGTAACAGCATGGTTGATCACGACCCCTGATCCACATGATGCTTGGTCTCAGACTAGCCGCAGTGAGCGTTGAGCCCGAAACCCTCTCCAGGTAAACCTCACGAGTAAACATCATGGGTATGTGGTACTCCTACAAACAAGTAGGTATGTGGTAGTACCACATACCATGGTTTACAATAAACTATTTTCAATCTGTTATAAACACAGCTTGTTTTAATATTTATAGTTTGTAATAAACATAGTCATTATTTTGTGTGATATACAATAGTTAAAAGTTACTATAAATGAATCCTGGTTTTATTCTTCATTAAAAATATAACGAAATTTTTTATTAAAGTTGTTTAAGTTATTAAATAATAATAATAATATATATAATATTAACACGAGGCTCCCATATCTTTCCTGATTTTTGATGGCGGGTGGAAAGTGTTGTGTTGAGGAGCTCTTGATTCAACTTACTGGAGCAAGTCTGCATTAAACACTATTACTGTTATTGTCCAGGTAGTATATTGCACTTAACAAGGTTTTACATATTTAATAATAATAATTATTATTTTTATAATTGTAACATAAATAATACGAGTTATTCCTGATTATTTTTATGGAGGTAAATTTAGTGAGTGACGCCGAGGAGCACTTGTGTCTACCACTTATTTCTTGTGGCTACCACTATTTCTTTGTGGCTACCACTTAATATCTTGTGGAGCTACCAACTTATTTCTTGTGGCTACCCTTGTTACTGTCTATACACTTGTTATTGTCTCTGCTTTGTTACGTGTGACAACCTACTTGTTACTTGTCTCTACCACTTGATTACTTGTCTCTCCACTTGTACATGTTCCTACACTTGTTTATTGTCTCTACCCACTTGTCCTGTTTACTTGTCTTCTACCAACTTGTTTAAAACTTTATTTGGTCTCTACCTCTGTTAATCTGTGTCTACACTTGTTACTTGTGTCTACCCACTTGTTACTTGTCTCTACCACTTCGTTACTGTCTCTACCATTTGTTACTTGTCTTCTGCCAACTTCGTTCTTGTCTCTACACTTGTTATTGTCTTACACTGTTTACTTGTCTATACACTTGATACTTGTCTCTGCCACTTAGTTTATTGTCTCTACCACTTGTTATTGATCTCTACCAACTTGTGATCTGTATGTTTACCACTTGTACTTGTGTATACCATTATTTCTTGTCTCTACTACTTGTACTTGTGTCTACCACTTATTTCATGTGTCTACCACATTTCTTATCTTACCACTTATTTCTTGTCTCTAACACTTTTACTTGTGTCTACTCCAATCTGTTACTTGTGTATACCATTTATTCTTGTCTATCACTACTTGTTACTTGTCTAACCACTTGTTACTTGTGTCTAACACTTGGTACTTGTGTCTACCACATTTATGGTCTACCAACTTATTTCTGGTCTCTACCACTGTTACTTGTTCTGCCACTTGTACTTGTTCTACCACTTGTACTTGTCTATACTACTTGGTACTTGTGTCTACCACTTGTTACTGTGGTCTGCCACTCTGTTTACTTGTTGTCTACCACTTATTTTCTTGTCTACCACTGTGTTACTTGAGGTCTACCACCTGTTACTGATGTCTACCACTTGTTAATTATTGTATACCACTTATTTCTTGTCTTCACTTGTTACATTGTCTCTACCACTTGTTACTTGTGTCTCTTACCCAAGACTTTGTTACTTGTGTCGTCACTAGTTACTGGGCTCTACCATTTTTTCTTGTCTCTACCACTTGTTAAGTGAGTGTCTACCACTTGGTTCTCTTGGTCTTACCACTGTTACTGCGTCTACCACTTATTTCTTATCTCTACACCACTTGTTAATTTTGTCTACACTTAGTTCTTGTGTCTACCACGCATTTCTTTGTCTCTACCTCTTATTTCTTGTCTCTTACCACTTGTTACTTGTTCTCTACCACTTGTACTTGTCCTAAAACGTGTTATTGTCTCTTACCACTTGTTACTTGTCTCTAACCACTTGTTACTTGTCTCTTTTTACACTTTGTTTACTTGTTCTACCACTTGTTACTTGTCTCTACCACTTGTTACTTGTCTCTACCACTTGTTACTTGTCTCTACCACTTGTTACTTGTCTCTACCACTTGTTGCTTGTCCCTACCACTTGTTACTTGTCTCTACCACTTGTTGATTGTCTCTACCACTTGTTACTTGTCTCTACCACTTGTTACTTGTCTCTAAAACTTAGTTACTTGTCATCTCTAACACTTGTTCTTGTGTCCTACCACTTGTTACTTGTCTCTACCACTTGTTACCTGTCTCTACCACTTGTTACTTGTTCCTACCACTTGTTACTTGTCTCTACCACTTGTTGTTTCTACCACTTGTTACTTGTCTTACCACTGTTGTCTCTACACTTGTTCTTGTCTATACCACATGTTACTGTTGTCTCTACCACTTGTTAACTTGTCCCTACCACTTGTTACTTGTCTTTACCACTTGTTACTTGTCCCTACCACTTGTTACTTGTCTCTACCACTTATTTCTTGTCTCTACCACTTGTTACTTGTCTCTACCACTTGTTACTTGTCCTACCACTTGTCACTTGTCTTTCCGATTGATTTATTGTCTCTACCACTTGTTACTTGTCTCTACACCACTCTGTTACTTCTCTCTACCCTTGTTACTTTGTCTTTACCACTTGTTACTTGTCCCTACCCACGTGTTATTGTCTTTACACTTGTACTGTCTGTACCAATTGCTTACTTGTCTTTACCACTTGTTACTTGTCTCTACCACTTCGTTCACTTGTACTTTACCACTTGTTACATTGTCTATTACCACTTGTTATGGTCTTACCATATTGTGTGTAGACGTATGTTGTTTTTTCCACTTGTTACTTGTCTTTACACCTTGTTACTTGTCTTTACCACGTGTACTTGTCTCTTACCACTTGATACTTGTTTCCTACCACTTGTTACTTGGTCTCTACCACTTGTTCCTGTTCTAGTACATTGTTAATTGTCTCTTCCACTTGTTACTTGTTCTACCACTTGTTACTTGTCTTTACCACTTGTTACTTGTCTCTACCACTTGTTACTTGTCTCTACCACTTGTTACTTGTCTCTACCACTTGTTACTTGTTCCTACCACTTGTTACTTGTCTTTACCACTTGTTACTTGTCTCTACCACTTGTTACTTGTCTCTACCACTTGTTACTTGTTCCTACCATTGTTAATTGTCTTTACTCCGAGACTTGTTACTAGTCTCTACCTACTTTTTACTGTATTAACTTGGTACTTGTCTCTACCACTTGTTACTTGTTCCTACCACTTGTTACTTGTCTTTACCACTTGTTACTTGTCTCTACCACTTGTTACTTGTCTCTACCACTTGTTACTTGTCTCTACTGTCTTGATACTTGTTCTACCACTTGTTACTTGTCTTTACCACTTGTTACTTGTCTCTACCACTTGTTACTTGTCTCTACCACTTGTTACTTGTTCCTACCACTTGTTACTTGTCTCTACCTACTTGTTACCTATGTATCTACACTTGTTACTTGTCTTTACCGCTTGTTACTTGTTCTCTACATAGTTACTTGTTCTCTTACCACTTTGTTACTTGTCTTTCAGTTGCCTAATGGTTGTTGTCTTGTCTGACAGTTGTGTTGTTGATCATTTGTCTGGCAGTTGTGTTGTCTGACAGTTGTGTTGATCAGTTGTGTTGACACAGTTGTGTTGTTTGACAGTTGATGTGTTGTTTGACATGTGTTGTCTGACATTTGTGTTTGACAATTGTGTTGTTTGTTGTGTTGACAGTTTTGTTGTGTCTGTTATATTGTCTGTCAGTTGTGTTGTCTTCTAGGTGTGTTGTCTGTTAGTTGTCTGTCAGTTATGTTGTGTGTCAGTTGTGTTGTCTTTAGGTGTGTTGCCTATGCTGGCACATGGTATAGCACATGTGGGGTTAGAACCCACGATCAGAGTCATAAACCTGCAGGTCCAGCTGGCTACAATAAGGTTAAGTAAGTAAGTAAGTTTATTCAGGTATACACAAATACAGTTACATAGAATTATCATACATAGCAGCATATGTGTAGAGAACCTAGGACATACCCTAACTCAAACCTAACCTTAACTAGGTATTTTCTCGAAACATAGGAAGGTTACATTGGCACACTGTCATCCACTGTCACCATACATAGGGACACACTGTCACTCACTGATGCTAGCACATCGTACGGAGTTTTTTAACTATTATCATGGTTCTATCCTCCACTCTCCGTGTATGGTTTGTTTGCTAAACCATTC
The DNA here is from genome assembly GCF_026875155.1 of Cherax quadricarinatus. Lineage (NCBI taxonomy): Eukaryota > Metazoa > Arthropoda > Malacostraca > Decapoda > Parastacidae > Cherax > Cherax quadricarinatus. The sequence goes on along the minus strand of NC_069416.1, from coordinate 10,529,886 downwards.
ATTTGATTTCGTGAGTAGTGTTGTCTGTCAGTTGTTTGTGTCAGTTGTGTCTTCTTGGTGTGTTTTCTGTTAATTGTGTCTCAGTTGTGCCTTTCTAAAGTGTGTTGGTCTATCATTTGTGGTGTGTGTCAGTTGTGTCTGGGATGTGTGTTTGACTTTTGTGTTTACAGTTGTGTAGCTGACAGGTGTTGTGTGTTGACAGACTGTTGTGTTGTCATCCAGTTGTGTTGTCTTAAGTGTTGTGTTGTGTTGTCTGTCACTTGTCGTTTTTGTTAATTATGTGTTCCCTGACAGTTGTGTTGTCTTCTAGATGTGTTACATAACAGTTTGTGTTATCTGTCACGTTATGTTTCCTATATATGTTGCCTGACAGTTGCGGTGTTGTCTTCCAGTTGTGTTGTATGGACAGTTCTTTTATGGGTGGACGTATGTGTGTCCGTTGTGGGGTCTTATGACAGTGTTGTTGTCTGACAGTTGTGTTGTTGGATCAGTTATGTTGTGTGTCTGTTGTGTTTGTCTGACAGTTATGTTGTTTGTGTCAGATTGTGTTTTCTGACAGTTATGTTTGTGTGTCAGTTGTCGTTGTCTGACTGCTTTTATGGTTTTTTGTTTTGTTGTCAGTTGTGGTTGCTTGACAGTTGTAGTGTTGTTGACAGTTGTGTTGTCTTGACAGTTGTGTTTGTTTGACAGTTGTGATTTGATTGTGTGTTGGTATGACTCAATTGTGAGTTTGTTTTGTTACTTGTGTTGTTTGACAGTTGTGTTGTTTGACAGTTGTGTTGTTTGACAGTTGTGTTGTTTGACAGTTGTGTTTGACAGTTATTGTGTTGGCTGACAGTTGTTGTGTTGTTTGACAGTTTTGTTCTTTGACATTTGTTGTGTTTGACAATAGTTGTGTTGTTTGACATTTGTTGTGTTTGACAGTTGTGTTGTCTGACACTTGTTGTCTTGTCTGACAGTTGTTTATATTTTCTGACAGTATTACTACAGTAACATCTCTGGTTATCATCACAATGAGTGAAATTTATCGTCAGTCCAAAATTGGTAAAGCTCTGTTAGAAAGTCTGGAGGAGATGATGGAGGTCAGTCTTGTACCTGTTGCCTCACATGTAGTACCTGTTACCTCACTTGTAGTACCTGTTGCCTCACTTGTAGTACCTGTTGCCTCACTTGTAGTACCTGTTACCTCACTTGTAGTACTGTTGCCTCATTGGTAGTTAACCTGATGCCCACTTGTATGTAGTACCTGTTGCCTCACTTTGTAGAAGTACTAGTTGCTCACTTGTAGTACCTGTTGCTCACTTGTCTAGTATGTTACATCACTATTGTAGCTCTGTTGAGTACAGTGTGTTAGTACATGGTACCTAACTTGTAGTGCCTTTTACTCACTTGTAGTACCCACTACCTCATTGTAGTACCTCGTTTACCTCCTTGTAGTACTGTTGCCTCACTTGTTAGTACTGTTACCTCATTGTATACCTGTTGGCCTCACTTGTAGTAATGTTGCCTCATTGTAGTACCAATTACTCACTTGTAGTACCTGTTACCTCTCTAGTAGTACTGTTGCATCACTTGTAGTACTGTTGACTGTCTCTTTGTAAGTACAGGTTGCCACACTTGTAGTACTGTTGCCTCACTTGTTGTACCTGTTTTGCCTCACTTGCTAGTACTGTTACCTCACTTGTTAGCACCTGTTGTTTCACTGGTAGTACCTGCTTACCTCAATTGTAGTACCTATTACTCATGTCGTACCTACTACCTCTTTTGTAGTACCTGATTACCTCACTTCGTGAGTACATGTTGCCTCAATTGTAGCCACTGTTGCCTCTCTTGTTTGTAGCACCTTTTGATTCACTTGTAGTACCTGTTACCTCACTTGTAGTACCTGTTACCTCACTTGTAGTTAACTATTACCTACTTGTAGACCTGTATGCCTCACTTGTTTGAGACATGTTGCCTCACTTGTAGCACCTGTTGATTCACTTGTAGTACCTGTTGCCTCACTTGTAGTACCTGTTACCTCACTTGTAGTACCTGTTACCTCACTTGTAGTACCTGTTACCTCACTTGTAGGACCTATTACCTCACTTGTAGTACCTATTGCCTCACTTGTAGTACCTGTTACCTCACTTGTAGTACCTGTTACCTCACTTGTAGTACCTGTTACCACACTTGTAGTACCTGTTACCTCACTTGAAGGACCTGTTACCACACGTAGTGCCTGTTACCACTTGTTGTACCTGGAGTTTACCTGGAGTTTACCTGGAGAGAGTTCCGGGGGTCAACGCCCCCGCGGCCCGGTCTGAGACCAGGCCTCCTGGTGGATCAGAGCCTGATCAACCAGGCTGTTGCTGCTGGCTGCACGCAAACCAACATACGAGCCACAGCCCGGCTGATCCGGAACTGACTTTAGGTGCTTGTCCAGTGCCAGCTTGAAGACTGCCAGGGGTCTGTTGGTAATCCCCCTTATGTGTGCTGGGAGGCAGTTGAACAGTCTCGGGCCCCTGACACTTATTGTATGGTCTCTTAACGTGCTAGTGACACCCCTGCTTTTCATTGGGGGGATGGTGCATCGTCTGCCAAGTCTTTTGCTTTCGTAGTGGGTGATTTTCGTGTGCAAGTTCGGTACTAGTCCCTCTAGGATTTTCCAGGTGTATATAATCATGTATCTCTCCCTCCTGCGTTCCAGGGAATACAGGTTTAGGAACCTCAAGCGCTCCCAATAATTGAGGTGTTTTATCTCCGTTATGCGCGCCGTGAAAGTTCTCTGTACATTTTCTAGGTCGGCAATTTCACCTGCCTTGAAAGGTGCTGTTAGTGTGCAGCAATATTCCAGCCTAGATAGAACAAGTGACCTGAAGAGTGTCATCATGGGCTTGGCCTCCCTAGTTTTGAAGGTTCTCATTATCCATCCTGTCATTTTTCTAGCAGATGCGATTGATACAATGTTATGGTCCTTGAAGGTGAGATCCTCCGACATGATCACTCCCAGGTCTTTGACGTTGGTGTTTCGCTCTATTTTGTGGCCAGAATTTGTTTTGTACTCTGATGAAGATTTAATTTCCTCATGTTTACCATATCTGAGTAATTGAAATTTCTCATCGTTGAACTTCATATTGTTTTCTGCAGCCCACTGAAAGATTTGGTTGATGTCTGCCTGGAGCTTTGCAGTGTCTGCAATGGAAGACACTGTCATGCAGATTCGGGTGTCATCTGCAAAGGAAGACACGGTGCTGTGGCTGACATCCTTGTCTATGTCGGATATAAGGATGAGGAACAAGATGGGAGCGAGTACTGTGCCTTGTGGAACAGAGCTTTTCACCGTAGCTGCCTCGGACTTTACTCTGTTGACGACTACTCTCTGTGTTCTGTTAGTGAGGAAATTATAGATCCATCGACCGACTTTTCCTGTTATTCCTTTAGCACGCATTTTGTGCGCTATTACGCCATGGTCACACTTGTCGAAGGCTTTTGCAAAGTCTGTATATATTACATCTGCATTCTTTTTGTCTTCTAGTGCATTTAGGACCTTGTCGTAGTGGTCCAATAGTTGAGACAGACAGGAGCGACCTGTTCTAAACCCATGTTGCCCTGGGTTGTGTAACTGATGGGTTTCTAGATGCGTGGTGATCTTGCTTCTTAGGACCCTTTCAAAGATTTTTATGATATGGGATGTTAGTGCTATTGGTCTGTAGTTCTTTGCTGTTGCTTTACTGCCCCCCTTTGTGGAGTGGGGCTATGTCTGTTGTTTTTAGTAACTGTGGGACGACCCCCGTGTCCATGCTCCCTCTCCATAGGATGGAAAAGGCTCGTGATAGGGGCTTCTTGCAGTTCTTGATGAACACAGAGTTCCATGAGTCTGGCCCTGGGGCAGAGTGCATGGGCATGTCATTTATCGCCTGTTCGAAGTCATTTGGCGTCAGGATAACATCGGTTTAGGCTTGTGTTAATCAAATTTTGTGGCTCTCTCATAAAAAATTCATTTTGATCTTCGACTCTCAGTCTGGTTAGCGGCTTGCTAAAAACTGAGTCATATTGGGACTTGAGTAGCTCACTCATTTCCTTGTTGTCATCTGTGTAGGACCCATCTTGTTTAAGTAGGGGCCCAATACTGGACGTTGTTCTCGATTTTGATTTGGCATAGGAGAAGAAATACTTTGGGTTTCTTTCGATTTCATTTATGGCTTTTAGTTCTTCCCGCGATTCCTGACTCCTAAAGGATTCTTTTAGCTTAAGTTCGATGCTTGCTATTTCTCTGACCAGTGTCTCCCCTAGCATTTCAGATATTTTGACCTCTTTTAGCCGCTCTGTTATTCTTTTCCGTCGCCTGTAAAGGGAGCGCCTGTCTCTTTCTGTTTTACATCTACTCCTCCTTTTTCTTAGAGGAATAAGCCTTGTGCATACATCGAGTGCTACCGAGTTAATCTGTTCTAGGCATAAGTTGGGGTCTGTGTTGCTTAGTATATCTTCCCAGCTTATATCGGTTTAGGACTTGGTTTACTTGGTCCCACTTTATGTTTTTGTTATTGAAGTTGAATTTGGTGAATGCTCCCTCGTGACTAATCTCATTATGTCGGTCTGGGGCTCCGCGCATACATGACTGAACCTCATTATGTTGTGATCTGAGTATATTGTTTTTGATATGGTGATATTTCTTATCAGATCATCATTGTTAGTGAAGATGAGGTCTAGTGTATTCTCCAGTCTAGTAGGCTCTATTATTTGTGGTTTAAATTGAATTTTGTGCAGAGATTTAAAAGCTCGCGTGAGTGTGAGTTTTCATCAGAGCTGCCTCCTGGGGTTATTACTGCAACAATATTATTTGCTATATTCCTCCATTTTAGGTGCCTTAAGTTGAAATCCCCCCGAAGCAAGATGTTGGGTGCAGGAGCTGGAAGGTTTTCCAGACAGTGGTCAATTTTTAACAGCTGTTCCTGGAATTGCTGGGATGTTGCATCCGGAGGCTTGTAGACTATCACAATGACTAGGTTTTTGGTTCTCGACCTTTACTGCTAAAACTTCCACTACATCATTTGAGGCATTTAGCAGTTCTGTGCAAACAAGTGACTCTGCAATGTACAGGCCAACCCCCCCCTTTTGCCTGTTCACTCTGTCACATCTGTATAGGTTGTAACCTGGGATCCATATTTCATTGTCCAAGTGATCCTTTATGTGGGTCTCAGTGAAAGCCGCGAACATTGCCTTTGCCTCTGCAAGCAGTCCACGGATGAAAGGTATTTTGTTGTTTGTTGCTGGCTTTAGACCCTGTATATTTGCAAAGAAGAATGTTATCGGACTGGTGGTATTGTTGGTACTGGGGGGGGATTTTTTTTTCGGCATTAGTATCTGTATCTGTTGGTTTGGAGTGGAGGCCATCGACTGTGGTTCCACTCCAGGAATGACTGGATTTGGTGTACGATTTTGCCATTTCCTGCCAGTTTTTTTTCCTTCCTGGCACTAAAAAACCTCTCCCTCTTGAGTGGCTGTGGCTACCCAGGTTTTCCCATGGCCTGGATGTTTTGTATCTTTTTGTCCCCTTTAGATGGTATGCCTGGCAATTTAAATTATAGCACAGTCTTTCCTGTACTGAAGAGGTACACAGTTCAGGGTGAAAAAGCTTACAGGAAGGGAGTTTGCATTTTCCTGTTGTCATATGGGCATGGCATTTCCTAGGGTGGTCATAGTTGCACGTCCCATCTGTTTTTCCAGATTTCCCATGCCAGCAGATACCGAGTGCATAGTATGTGCACAGGCTTGGTTTCCGTTTGCCTTGGGTTTCTGTGACTGTATTCCCTGTTGGTGCATGTTTCCCTGTCTTACTTCTATCCTCCCTAGCACCAACAATGGAGCTCCCACCATTTGTTTTTGGTAATATATCCTCACTATTGCTAGTGGAGTCCTCTTGTTTGCTATTTCCTGTGGTATTTCTAGTTTGCAATATTGGTTTTATCTTATCTTTGACTACACTTGTTTCCCTACTATGGCTCCTGTCCCCTATGCGGTCATTCATATGTATTCCTTCCTGCGTATAATTCCCGACTACCTGGACAAAATCTCCAGCTTCACCATTACTGTCTCCCAGGACAGCATCTCCAGCTTCCCCATTACTGTCTCCCAGGACAGCATCTCCAGCTTCACCGTTACTGTCACTTGTACTGTTACCACAATTGTAATACTTGTTACCTCACTTGTAGTACCTGTTACCACACTTGTAATACCTGTTACCTCACTTGTACCTGTTGCCTCACTTGTAGTACCTGTTACAACTTGTAGTACCTGTTACCACACTTGTAGTACCTGTTACTTCACTTGTACTGTTTCCACACTTGTAATACCTGTTACCTCACTTGTAGTACCTGTTACCACACTTGTAGTACATGTTACCTCACTTGTAGCACCTGTTACCTCACTTGTAGTGCCTGTTACTTCATTTGTAGTACCTGTTACCTCACTTGTAGTACCTGTTACCTCACTTGTAGTACCTGTTACAACACTTGTAGTACCTATTACCTCACTTGTACTACTTGTTACCACACTTGTAGTACCTGTTACCTCACTTGTACTACCTGTTACCACACTTGTAGTACCTGTTTCCTCACTTGTAGTGCCTGTTACCTCATAGTACCTGTTGCCTCACTTGTAGTATCTGTTACCTCACTTGTATTACCTGTTACAACACTTGTAGTACCTGTTACCTCACTTTTAGTCCCTATTACCTCACTTGTAGTACCTGTTACCTCACTTGTAGTACTTGTTACAACACTTGTAGTACCTGTTACCTCACTTGTACTACCTGTTACCACACTTGTAGTACCTGTTACCTCACTTGTACTACCTGTTACCACACTTGTAGTACCTGTTACCTCACTTGTAGTACTTGTTACCTCACTTGCAGTATCTGTTACCTCACTTTTAATCCCTGTTACCTCACTTGTAGTACCTGTTACATCACTTGTAGTACCTGTTACCTCATTTGTAGTTCCTGTTACCACACTTATAATACCTGCTACCACACTTGTACCTGCTACCTACCTGCTTGTACTTGTACCAGTGTCATTCCATGTCAAGTGGACCAGGGGTCCCCACTTGACCATCTCCTATTATGATAAAATTTTACATGAAGGTTGTCATGTACAGTGGACCCTCGGGTAACGATTTTAATCCATTCTAGAGAGCTTGTCCTTAACCGATTTTATCGTTAGCCGAATTAATTTTCCCCATAAGAAATAATGGAAATCCAATTAATTCGTTCCATATGTCCAAAAGTATTAAATTTGTTTTTTTTTTCACATGAAATATACATTTTCCTACACAGAAAGCAATGAGACATGAAGAATAAATATATGAATAAGTACATGAAGAATAAAAACATGAAGAATAAATGACACTTACCTTTATTGAAGATTTATTGATGAGTGATGAGATAGGAGCAGGAGGGGAGATGATGGAGGTGTCCTGTTATTGTTTGGAAGGGGGAATCCCCTTCCATAAGGACTTTAGGTAGCAAGCTCTTTTCCGGGGTTACTTCCCTTTTTTGTTTTTTAATGCCACTGGGCAGTCACTGGACCTCTGTTGGACCAAAAATCTGTCCATAGAGCTCTGTTTCTGGCGTTCCTTTAAGATTTCCCTAAAATGGGACACAACATTTGTCATTGTAAAAGTCACCAGCATGGCTTGCAACAGCTGTGTCAGGGTGATGTTCATCCATAAAGGCTTGTACAAATGTCCTTAATCATTGGAGAAGGCAACTTGCAGCTCATCAGTGGTTAGCTCTTCAGCGTCGTCCTCCACTAACCCTTCCACATCTTCGCCACTAACCTACAACCCCATGAACTTCCCCAATGACACAATAGATTCCACAACTGTTATAGGCTCCTCAGGGTTATCCCCAAACCCTTCAAAATCCCTCTCTTGTACACATTCTGGCCACAATTTTCTCCATGCAGGGTTCAAAGTTCTGCAAGTCACTCCCTCCCAAGCCTTACCTATAATGTTTATGCAGCTGAGGATACTGAAGTGATCTTTCCAAAACTCTCTTAGGGTCAATTCAGTGTCTGAGGTCACTTCAAAGCACTTTTGAAACACTGCTTTGGTGTACAGTTTTTTGAAATTTGAAATGACCTGCTGGTCCATGGGCTGGAGGAGAGGAGTGGTGTTAAGGGGGGCAAAAATTTCACTTTGATGAAACTCAACTCCCCCACAATTCGATCTGGCAAGTCGGGAGGATGAGCAGGAGCATTGTCTTATACCAGGGAGCACTTGAGGCCCAATTTATTTTCCAGGAGGTATTTTTCACAGTGGGGCCAAACACATGATAGAACCAATCATGGAAAATGTCCCTAGTGACCCATGCCTTACTGTCTGCCTTCCACATCACACACAAATTAGCCTTGACGACACTGTTTTTCTTGAACACTCTGGGAATTTCAAGTGATACACCAGTAAAGGCTTCACTTTGCAATCCCCACTAGTATTACTACAGAACATGAGACTTAGCCTGTCTTTCATAGGCTTGTGTCCTGGGAGTGCCATTTCCTCCTGAGTAATGTAGGTCCTGTTTGGCACATTCTTCCAAAACATGCCAGTTTTGTCACAATTGAACACTTGTTGGGGTTTTAATTTTTCAGCCCTTAAAGTCCTGCACATATTTTTCAGCCACTTTTTGGTCAGAACTGGCAGCCTCACCATGCCTTATCACACTGTGTATGCCACTACGATTCTTAAATCTCTCAAACCAACCTTTGCTGGTCTTAAATTCACTGACATCAGCACTAGTTCCAGGCATTTTCTTAATGAGATCCACATGCAACTGCCTTGCCTTTTCACATATGATTGACTGTGAAACACTATCTCCTGATAATTGTTTGTCGTTGATCCACACCAATGACAGTCTCTCCACATCTTCAAGTATTTGCGATCTCTGTTTTGTAAGCATACTTGCACCTTTTGCAACAACAGCTTCCTTGATTGCCTTTCTGTTGGCCAAGATAGTAGAGATGGTTGATTGGGGTTTGTTATACAACCAGGCCAGCTCGGAGGCATGCACTCCACTTTCATACTTTGCGATTATGTCTTTCTTCAATTTGATAGTATTTCTCACCCTTTTTACCACAGGGTTGGCACTAGAAGCTTTCTTTGGGCCCATGGTGGCTTATTTAGCAGTTACAAGCACTAAAAACACTGGAATAATACAAAATGTATCACATGTATGCATGGAACCGTCCGCCCTGGCTTGTAAACAATGGCATACTGGCTGTACATAGTGGCTGGGCAGCTGGGGGCAGCCAAGGCCCCATGTGGACGCGTTTGGGACGAATGTCCCTAACCGAATTTTTCATCGTTGGCCGAGCCAATATTTTTATGCAAAGACGCATCGATATCTGATTTTATCTCTATCCGATGGCATCGTTACCTGAGGGTCCACTGTACAGTGGAACCCCAGATTTTGGCTGTAATCTGTACCAGAAGGTCGGTCTAAATCCAAAAATGCCGAAAATGGAAGTAATATTTCCCATAAGAATTATTGTACATACAATTAATCCATTGCAAACACCCAAAACTATTAACAAACAATACATTTTTTAAAGATTAACTATAGTTTTACATGCAGAAAACAATGAGAAATAAATATAAAGCACAAATTTTAATGTTAAATGACCATTACATACTGTTTATGTTGCTTTAATGCCTGGGCTGTTTTTTAATAGGAATTTGTTGAATTTTATGCAAAATTGGCTTAATTACTGACTTGTGTGTACTTATTTATAGGATAGTTTTAATAGCCGAATGGGTGGTTACTTGTTCTCTGTCAATAGAATGGAAATCTTCATAGCAAAATAGCTAAGAATTACTAGTCAAATTGAGCAACATAATTCGCTAAAAAAAAAGGACTCAGTGTGGTGAAATTGCCAATATGTAAATTGTGCTCAAACCAACTGTGCACCAGTGTTATTCAGTGTTTTCCATCAAATTTCATAGTTTTGGTATCATTACCTTCAAAAAACAGATTCTCTACCATTTCAGAGGAAAAAATTACTTTATATTTTTTGAAAAATGCCAAAAGTGTCATCACTTTTAATTAAGCTGAGGCTTCCGACAATGATCACATTAGGTAAGATACAGTAGACCGTCGTTTAACACGGTTTTGTTTTGCACGTTTTGGTTATAGCACGATTGAAGAATTGCAGCATATTTTTGTTTAGCACTTTGTAAAATTAGTTTAACACAGTTGCGGGAGGGGAAAAAATCTGAGAAAGCGGTCGCCTGCAGGGTGAGATGGGCTACAGCCATCCCCCGCCAGCATCAGCCACCCCACCACCCTCCCAGCCTTCAGTTCGGTTCGTACATGTGTTGGATGAACCTGTGCCAGTAGCTTGTTGTTTGTATTAATTGCTATATCTTAAATCTGCCAAGCAATCATGGCATCCCAGGAAATAAGTAAAAAAGTGATAATGTCAGAGGGTCTGACCTTCAAAGACCACAACAGTGTTTCTATCACATCTGCTAGGAAAATGATAGGATGGATAACGAGAACCTTCAAAACTAGGGATGCCAAGCCCATGATGATTCTCTTCAAATTGCTTGTGCTCTCTAGGCTGGAATACTGCTGTACACTAACGGCCCCCTTCAAGGCTGGCGACATTGCAGACCTGGAGAGTGTACAAAGATTTTCACGGCACACTTAAGTACGATAAGGCACATAAACTACTGAGACTGGTTGAAGGTCCTTGATCTGTATTCCCTCGAACGCAGGTGAGAGAGATACATGATAATATACACTTGGAAGGTCCTGGAGGGATTGGTACCAAACCTGCACACGAAAATCACTCCCTATGAAAGCAAAAGACTCGGCAAGAGATGCAACATTCCCCCAATGAAAAGCAGGGGTGCCACGAGTACACTGAGAGACAATACAGTAAGTGTCCGGGGCCCAAGACTGTTCAGTTGCCTCCCAGCATACATAAGGGGGATTACCAATAGACCATTGGCTGACTTCAAGAAGGCACTGGACAGGCACCTAAAATCAGTAACTGAACAACCAGGATGTGGTTCGTACGTCAGCTTGCATGCGGCCAGCAGTAACAGTCTGGTTGATCAGACCCTGATCCACCATGAAGCCTGGTCTCAGACCGGGCCATGGGGCATTGATCCCCGAAACCCTCTCCAGGTAAACTCTAGGTAAGGACTCCAATGGAAATAAGTCACTCTGTCTGACGTTTTTGGGCTATCCTAGGTTCTCTACACATATACTGCTATGTATGATAATCTATGTAACGTATTTGTGTATACCTGAATAAACTTACTTATTTACAAGTGTTCCTGAAAGTTGCAAGAAAAAGTTTAAGCATTTAAGTCTTAGAATTAACGAAGAAAATAGAAATACAGTGGAACCAAATTCAGTGGAGCCAAATTCAAATCCAAATACCTACAAAAACCTCTCACATTGATAAACATTTACAGAGTTCCACAGTCAAACATTAGCCAATTTAGTCAAAACCTAGGAAGTATGATAACTGATGCACGCATGAACAAAGATCACTTACTACTCTCAGGTGACTTCAATATAAATCTCCTGCAAGACCAGGACCCACACGTTACTGAATTCACAAACACAATGAGTAACTGTATGTTGCTACCAACAGTAACAAAACCTACAAGAATTACAGAGACTAGTGTTTCCCTACTTGACCACATCTGGACCAACACCATACCCCCTTTTAAAAAATCAGGCATATTACAGATAATACCACAGACCACCTACCCTACTTTTCTCATAACAACTCTTGGTAAATTACCCCAAGACACTACTAAAGTCACCTTCAGACTTCACAATTGAGGCAGCCATTAATAACTTCACAACAGCAGTACAAACATTGACTGGCACACTGAGCTAGAAATCTATACAGATATTGACGAATGTATTAATAATTTTCTGAAAAAGACCCAATACCTCTATAACAAGCACTGCCCTAAAAAAACTAAACAATGACAGCTAAGAACTGAACAGTCCCTGGTTAACACCCAGCATTCTCAAATCCATTTAAAAACAAAAAAACCCAAAATGAAAAACAGTACAGAATGGGGCACATAACCAGAGACCAAACAAAACTTACTCGTCAATCCAACCAGCCTGATAAGGAAGGGGAAAAAAATTATATTATGAGAACAGATTAAACCAACTTACGAGGTGATATAAAAAAGACCTGGAAAACCCTATCAGAAATTCTAGGAACAAAAAAGATATCACGAAATAGCGAATAAAATTAGCAAAACAATGAACCCCAACTCCCACCAACAGAAACACAAACAGACTCAATGACTTCTTCTCCACATAGGGCAAAACCTTGCCAATAAAATCCCAAGCTCAGATACCCCACCAAATACTACCTCACTGGCAACTTTCCCGAACACAAATGTTCCTAGCTCCGACTAACCCATACGAAGTCTCCCTTATTATCAACACGCTAAAAACAAGGCAGGAGATTTTTTAAAAACCTTGCCACCCTTTTTATACAAAAAAGTGTCCCCAAGTGCTATCACCAAATCATTGCAACACCTTTAACAAATCCATTGAATCCTCCACCTTCCCAAAAGTACTCAAAATAGCAAGGGTCACCCCGATCCACAAAGGAGGAGACCAAACAGAGTTTGAATTAACTATAAGGCCAATATCCAACTTACACCCTCTCTCAAAAATCTTCGAAAAATTAATTCATAAACGAAATCTACTCCTACCTTATCTCCCAAAACATACTCAACCCCTGCCAAATTTTGGGTTCAGCCAAATAAAAATACTAATGAAAGCTATTATACACATGCTAGAACATATATACACTGCAATAGAGAAAAAAGAAGTCCCACTGGGGATCTTCATTGACTTACGTAAAGCTTTTGATACAGTTAACCATGACTTGCTCCACGTAAAATTGTCACACTAGGGGATAAGAGGCACTCCCTCAACTACCTCAAGTCATACCTCAGCAACAGAAGCCAATATGTGTATGCAAATGGGCAAACTCTTCTGCACAACCAATTACAGTTGGTGTCCCACAGGGAAGTGCCCTTTGGGCCCTCTTCTCTTTCTCCTATACATAAATGACCTACCAAATGCTTCGCAATTACTCAAACCCACACTATTGCAGATGACACTACATACGTCTTCTCCCACCCGAGCCCAGCCCACGCTAGCCAATACTGTAAATACCGAATTACAGAAAATATCTACCTGGATGAGGACTAACAAACTTACACTAAACATTGACAAAACCTACGTCATTCAGTTTGGTAACAGAGCTACAGATGTCCCTCTTAACATAATGATAAACGATCACCTATCACAAAGCTAACAGAGGGAAAATTCTTAGGAATCCCCTTGATAATAGACTCAAATTTCATACACATATACAACAAATTTCTAAGAAAATTTCCAAGACTGTAGGCATACTATCGAAGATACGGTACTATGCTCCACAGTCAGCCCTCCTGGCCCTATATCACTCTCTTATTTACCCCTATCTCACCTATGAATTTGTGCATGGGGCTCAAACAACAAGTAACCATCTCAGACCACTAATTACCCAAAAAAAGGGGCTGCAGTTAAATGTAAAAAAATTCTCCATAGGCAGCACCTCCACCAATATTCTTACACAAACCATTCACCAACAAAAATTCATACTATTACTGCCCTTTTTACATACTAGAACATTTAACCGATTTAACCCTCCCCAAAACTTTCCCCTTCCAACCTAAACAAACACATGCCCAAACAAAAAGGCAAGATCCCCTTTTTTATGTTCCTGTGTCCATCTCACACTATGAAAAAACTAATCACTAAAAGGCCCTAAAATCTGAACTATTACCGTAAATATAAAAGAAACACACCTTTTTTAAAAATTTCAAGTCCTTCTCAAAGATCACTTCCCCCCCCAAAAAAAAATAAATACGAATAACTGAACCTTAAAAATTGTATACTTAAATTTTCTCACAATTATTCACATAAATTTAAAAACCTAAACCCAATCAACTTTATTTTTTTTAAATACACTACCAACAGAATACCCCCATTCTACTGAATGTACAAAAATGCATACACCAATACCTGTCTTTGTAATACTCACTTTGTTTTAAAATCTTTTACTTTAAAGTTTTATCATGATTCACTTTCCCTTTGTTCATCTTAATTTAATTTTAACCAGCCCGAAAATCTTGCTGTATAAGTGGTTTTTGGATGTGCTCTTATCTGATTTTTTGTACTCTGTTGTGTGTAAAATTTTTTAAATAAATAAAAAAAATAAAAAACCCTCTATTGCAAGCGCATCCATGTGCGAGTTTTTCCAAATACGGCAGTCGTGGTATTTTTTTCTTAAACCCAAAAGCAAAATTTCTATAATAGCAACCTCAAGGCAGGTTTTCCCTTTAGTGGTGAGGGGGTCTTGCTCCTGATCTAGGATTGTATCTATTTGTTTGTTGGAACTTTTTGAAACTTGGAATTATGATGGGAAAAAATCAATCAACAACAATCAACAATCATCAACAAGTTTATTTTCTTAAGGATTACAAAGCGAGGGTTTTCAGTTTTTTTTTCTTAAATTACACCAAAATGAAAGAAATCGGGCTTAAATATGGAGTTCACTTCTCGCAATTAGCCACCCCCTTTGTGGTATTTTTTTTTTTGGTCTTTATGGGTTTTAAATTTCGTTTTTTTTGCCATTTATAGAAAGGAAGTATGCTCAGAAATAGTATGATTTTTGATTGCTTTTAACGACCCAAAAGTATGTTGAAATTGAGCTCAGATAGAGAAATGGCCCTTTCTTGGGTGTTTCAAGAGTAACAAATGACATCACGCCATTCCAGTAAGCATAGTGAATGGGTTGACATTATTTATACAATATTGCAAAGGAAAAGTAAATCTTATATTTTTTGCGAAAAAAAAATTACAAATTATTTACATTGTAATAATAATAATAATAATAATAATAATAATAATAATAATATGTATAATAATGATACATATAATAATAATAGTATAATAACATAATACAATAATAATAATAATATAATACAATAATAATAATAACATAATATGTATAATAATAATACATATATAATAATAATGTACTACATGATGATAATTATAATAATAGACAGTTTCAAAAGGCCATCACTAAATGGCAGTGTTTACCACAACAAAGAGGGAGCGGTTGTGGCCGCCTCCACATGTTACATAATGACATATTTTATTTATTCTAGAGTATATATCAGGTTTCTATGTTATTTATATTGTTTATTTCATATTAGATGAACTGTGATAGATAAATAAGCCGTAGAGTTGATGATAGCGAAATATTCAAGGAGTATTTTGTCCTGTCTCCAGACAAACTCTTGTCGGCCGCCGCCGTTGCCACATATATGACATATTTTATTCATTCTAGATTATATATCAGGTTTCTGTGTTATATTGTTTGTTATGTCATATTAGATGAACTGTGACAGATAAATAAGCCATATAGATGATATTAACAAAATTATTGAAGTACAGAATTCCACTGGAATGGATTAATTGCATTTCAGTTAATTTAGTTTAGTTTAATATGTTTATTATGCACCCCATACCCATCCTGTGGGCGGTAGTCAAAAGATTACAGAGGTACATAATTGGTCCAGGGACTGGACTCCAAAGTTTTGATAGCTGAGCAAGTTACAAAGGTAATGAACTCACAATTTACAAAGGTAATGAACTCACAATTTACAAAGGTAATGAACTCACAATTTACAAAGGTAATGAACTCCAGGTAAGTCTGGTCACAATCATGACAAGTTACAAAGGTATTTACAGATTACAGAGGTACGTAATGGGTCCAGGGACTGGGCCCCCAAAGTTTTGATAGCTGAACTAGGTACAAAGGTAATGAGCTCACAAGTTACAAAGGTAATGAATTCTGTAGAATGGTTACTTACGTTTATACTTTGGCTACAATCATGAACAAATTATAGAGTAATGAGCAATTCACACTTCCACACCCGGTCACAACTGTAATGAGTTATTGGTGCAAATATTGATTGTTAAGTCACACACACACACACACACACACACTTTAGTTTAATATCTTTATGCACCCCATACCCATCCTGTGGGCGGTAGTCAAAAGATTACAAAGGTACATAATGGGTCCAGTGACTGGACCCCAAAGTTATGATAGCTGAACTAGTTACAAAGGTAATGAACTCCAGGTAGATCTGGTCACTACTCATGGCAAGTTACAGAGGTAATGAATCAGCTTCACTCCTATACATGGTTACAGTCATGAACAAATTACAAAGTAATGAACCACTGATACGTCCACACCTGGTCACAATTGTAATGAGTTATAAATACAAATATTAAGTTGATCATACACCCACACTAGCGCGCGCGCACACATACACACACGAGGGCGCACGCACGGACATGTGCACACGAGCGTACAAATATATGCATACACACAAGGACGCACACCCACACACACACAGTTAATTTAATTGAGGAAAATTGACTCTGCAGACGAGCAAATCTAATTGTGAGCAGCATCATGGAATGAATTAAACTCGCAAGTAGAGGTTCCACTGTATTAGACAAGAGATAGCCTGTGACCGTAATGAAGTGTCATTTTGTACACAAAAAGAAAGAGGTAAATATGAGTTTGTGTGATGACTGACTTACTGATTGACTTGACTGACTTACTGAATGACCTGACTGACTGACTTGATTGACTTGCTGAATGACTTTACTGACTGACTTATTTGACTGACTGACTTACTGACTTGACTGACTGACTGACCTGACTGAATGACTTGACTGACTTACTGAATGACTTAAAGTTGGACTTTTTCACTGAAGAGGACTCTGAAACTGTGTCTAGAGCAGCTGATGCCTTACTGTCAATTGTATAATGTACTGTAGGGTAAAATAGAACAGAAATCCCTTACAGAATTTATGCACACTCCAGTACATCCATCGGTTTCAGTACCAGTATCTCTACCATCCATCTCAGGCCAGTAGAGCCACAATATAACTCTCCACTCTCTTCACAATCATCCACAAACACCAGCACCCACAATTTAAGGTAAGAAATGCTATTATTTCTGTTGCATTTGTAATCTTATGCAGTAAAAGCAACATAATACATCACGACAATGAACTACAATTACATATTCCTTTTATTTTTTTTTAAGATCTGGGGGTCTGAAAAAAAAGTTGTTTGGCTTTTTGGGGGCGCATAGTAACGTAACCCTATTTTTCCCATAAGGTCTTCAGTTTGTCTCACACGGTTTTGTCTAACACGGTGTTTTCAGGAACATAACTACCATATTAACCCTTTGACTGTTTCAGGCCCCTCTCTGAAACTGTCATTCTATGTCGCCAAATATTCAAAAAAAAAAAAAAATTATTTTTTCTTATGAAAATGTTAAGATTATTTTTCTGAGTGTTTTAGTCCCCCCAAAAAATTTTTGCCATCGGTACTTACCGAGATATAGAGCCGTGAAGTTTGCAGAAAATGAGCCGCGTATGGCAACAGCGGCGACTGCCGCTCACCCGGTAAACTTTAGTTTACTTGTAATTGAAGGTTTTTTGTTTTTTTCACTATTTTATTTTTTCACATAACTTATGTGGCCTATGAGACCAAAGTGAGGTGCAATGTACATATAATCTTGTCAACAACCTATACCAGACTCTAGTGCAATTGCAAGTACCATTTCAAATTGTATTTTTATATTATAAGTTTATATTATAATTCCTACCATCTGCCCATTTAACTTTGCTTACCATTACTTAATTTTAGTCCCTTATATGTTTTCTCCTTTATTTTAGCTTTATATAACTATCCTAGTTTATATATTCACAATTGTTAAAATAATCAAGGTGCTATTCTTAGGTGCTAAAGTAGAATAAGTTCACAATTTTGCCATTATATTCCAAAGCTCATTTTTTTGATTACCCTTTATCGTCACCAAAACCCCTATATTAGTCCCTTTTATTTTATAATTTTATACTATAATTCTAATTTTAAAAAATTACCTTTATAGTACAATCTACTATCATATTCCCAAGCTCCACTATTGATCATAACTTTTTTTGTATTAGTCCCTTAGCTCATTATTTTACATTTGTTAAATAACCCAGGTGCTATTTTTTAGCTTAAGACTATTTACTTGTTTTATACTTAATTCAAACTATAGATTCACTACAAATCTTATGATTACAAGCATTGATCTGATACCAACCTCTTATTTAATGACTTAAATAAATCAAACAGTAACTGTAATTACTACACTGCAGAACAATCAAAGGCACTTCTCAGGCAACAACAACATAACTATATTTAACTACAATATCAGATCTTTAAGCAAGCATTACGATGACCTCATAGCATTACTAAATTCCTTACATGCCAATATGTCCATCATTACACTAACTGAAACCTGGCTAAAGCTGTTTATTTACAGATGTCTATGCCATTCCTGGTTACACAGCCATACACAACTGTAGGCCAGATCAAACAAGGGGTGGCACAGCCATATACTACTCAGACCAACTAGAATGTATCACTAATACTTGCACAAGGATGAACATGGGGAATATATAATAGCTAAATTCAAATCAAAGTACCTACAAAAACCTCTCACATTGATAAAACATCTACAGAGTTCCACAGTCAAACATTAGCCAATTTAGTAAAAATTTCTGGGAAGTATGATAAATGATGCACGCATGAACAAAGATCACTTACTACTCTCAGGTGACTTCAATATAAATCTCCGCAAGACCAGGACCCACACGTTACTGAATTCACAAACACAATGAGTAAACTGTATGTTACTACCAACAGTAACAAAACTACAAGAGTTACAGAGATAGTGTTTCCCTACTTGACCACATCTGGACCAAACACCATACCCCCTTTAAAATCAGGCATAATTACAGATAATACCACAGACAACTACCCTACTTTCCTCAAAACAACTCTTGGAAAAACTACCCAAGACACTACTAAAGTCACCTTCAGACTTCACAATGAGGCAGCCATTAATAACTTCACAACAGCAATAGCAAACATTGATTGGCACACTGAGCTAGAAAAACCCATACAGATATTGACGAATGTATTAATAATTTTCTAAAAAAAACCCAATACCTCATAACAAGCACTGCCCTAAAAAAACTAAAAAAGATGACAGCAAAGAGACTGAACAGTCCCTGGCTAACAACAGCATTTTTCAAATCCATAAATACAAAACACCAATATGAAAAACAGTACAGAATGGGTCACATAACCGAGACCAACAAAACGTTACTCGTTTAATCCTAACCAGCCTGATAAGAAGGGCAAAAAAATTGTATTATGAGAACAGATTATCCAACTTACGAGGTGATATAAAAAAGACCTGGAAAACCCTATCAGAAATTCTGGGAACTAAAAAGATATCACGAAAATGCGAAATAAAATTAGCAAAAAAAAGATGAACCCCAACTCCCACCAACAGAAACAGCAAACAGACTCAATGATTTCTTCTCCACTATAGGACAAAACCTTGCCAATAAAATCCCAAGCTCAGATACCCCACCCAAAAAGACTACCTCAACCGGCAACTACCCCAACACACTGTTCCTAGCTCCCGACTAAACCCATACGGAAGTCTCCCCTTATTATCAACGCAAATAAAAAACAAGGCAGGAGATTTAAATACCTTACCACCCCTTATATACAAAAAGTGTCACAAGTGCTATCACCAATCATTGCAACACTCTTTAACAAATCCATTGAATCCTCCACCTTCCCTACAGTACTCAAATAGCAAGGGTCACCCCCATCCACAAAGGAGGAGACAAACAGAGTTGAATAACTATAGGCCAATATCCAACTTACACCCTCTCTCAAAAATCTTCGAAAAATTAATTCATAAACGAACTCTACTCCTACCTTATCTCCCAAAACATAAATCAACCCCTGCCAATTTGGATTCAGGCCTAATAAAAATACTAATGATGCTTTTTATAACATGCTAGAACATATATACAAATGCAATAGAGAAAAAAAAAAGTCCCACTGGGGATCTTCATTGACTTACGTAAAGCTTTTGATACAGTTGACCATGACTTGCTCCACGTAAAATTGTCACACTTTGGTATAAGAGGGCACTCCCTCAACTACCTCAAGTCTTACCTCAGCAACAGAAGCCAATATGTGTACGCAATGGGGCAAACTCTTCTGGCACAACCAATTACAGTTTGGTGTCCCACAGGGAAGTGTCCTTGGCCCTCTTCTCTTTCTCCTATACATAAATGACCTTCCAATGCTTCGCAAATTTCTCAAACCCACACTATTTGCAGATGACACTACATACGTCTTCTCTCACCCGAGCCCAGTCACGTAGCCAATACTGTAAATACCGAATTACAGAAAAATATCTACCTGGATGAGGACTAACAAACTTACACTAAACATTGACAAACCTACTTCATTCAGTTTGGTAACAGAGCTACAGATGTCCCCCTTAAATAATGATAAATGGATACCTATCACAAAACTAACAGAGGGAAAATTCTTAGGAATCCACCTTGATTTAAAAGACTCAAATTTCATACACATATACATCAAATTTCTAAGAAAATTTCCAAGACTGTAGGCATACTATCGAAGATACGGTACTATGTTCCACAGTCAGCCTCCTGGCCCTATATCACTCTCTTATTTACCCCTATCTCCCCCTATGGAATTTGTGCATGGGGCTCAACAACAATTAACCATCTCAGACCACTAAATTTCCCAACAAAAGGCTGCAGTTTTGAATGAAAAAACAAATTCTCACTACAGGCAGCACACTCCACCAATATTCAATACACTAAACCTACTCACCATTTCAAAACATCCATACTTTATTACTGCCCTATTACATACATAGAACACTTAACTCTGATATTAACCCTCCCCTCAAACATCTCCTTGCCAACCTCAACAGAACACATGACCATAACACAAGGCCCCAGATCCACTCTTTGATGTTCCTCGTGTCCATCTCACACTATGCAAAAACTCAATGCACATAAAAGGCCAAAATCTGGAGTTCATTACCTGTAAATATAAAAGAAAACAACCCGTTTATAAATTCAAGTCTCTTCTCAAAGATTACTTACTTTACCCAAAACCAAATAAATACTGAATAACTGAACATTATAAATTGTATTTTCTTAAATGTTCTCACAATTATATCACATAAATGTTAAACCTAAAACCCAATCTAACTTTATTATTTTTTAAAAACACTACCTAACAGAATCACTACCTAACTGAATGCAAAACCCTATGACCTGTCTTTGTAATACTCACTTGTGCTTTAAGTTATCTGTTTACATTAATGTTTTATCACTGATTTCATCATTGCTTAGTAGCAGCGCTGTATAGTCCTTGTGGCTTAGCGCTTCTTTTTGATTATAATAATAATAATAATCATTGCTTAGTTAATCTTAAGTTAATTTTAAGCCAGCCCGTAATGCTATGCATAGTATAAGTGGCTTTGGCATACTGCTCTTATCTGTATTTTTTTTGTACCTCTGTATGTGTGCACAAATTGGAAATAAATAAATAAATAAATAAATATATACTCATTGTATACAACACAATAAGCACACAAACATAATTATCAATATATTGTTTACAAAACTTGTTTACAAAAACAAACAAACAATCATCCTCCTCCTCCTTCTCCTACCTTTCCTCCTCCTTCTCCTCCTTTCCTCCTCCTTCCTCCTCTTCTCCTCCTCCTTCTCCTCCTCCTTCTCCTCCTCCTTCTCCTCTCCTCCTTCTCCTCCTCCTTTTCCCTTCTCCTCCTCCTTCTCCTCCTCCTCCTCCTCCTTCTCCTCCTCCTCCTCCTCCTCCTCCTCCTCCTCCTCCTTCTCCTCCTCCTCCTCCTTCTCCTCCTCCTTCTCCTCCTCCTTCTCCTCCTCCTTCTCCTCCTCCTCCTCCTCCTCCTTCTCCTCCTCCTCCTCCTTCTTCTCCTCCTCCTCCTCCTCCTTCTTCTTCCTCCTCCTCCTCCTCCTCCTCCTCCTCCTCCTCCTCTCCTCCTCCTCCTCCTCTCCTCCTCCTTCCTCCTCCTCCTCCTCTCCTCCTCCATCCTCCTCCTCCTCTTCTCCTCCTCCTCCCTCCTCCTTTCTCCTCCTCCTCTCTCTCTCCTTTGTCTTGTGTGCGAGTGTGTGGCTTATAATTGTTTTGAGTCAGAAGTCGGCAGCTGTCAAAGTGACATATTGTCTCATTACTCACTCCCCCTACCGCCTGTCAAAACAATGGGGTCGGATGCTGCTTCCCCTCCTCCATTTTATCTAATTATCTTTCTCCCTCATTCTATATCTTTCAATCTGTCTCTCTTTCTGTCTGCCTATCTCTGTCTCACAGGTACACATAAATACAAGTATACATAGTGTAAATTACCTAGGATAACCCAAGAAATCCAGACAAAGTGCTATACTCTGCTTGAAGATGTGACTAAAAGTGATGACACAGTCTTGTGGCTCTCTCTGAGACAGAGAGCTAGATGGACAGACAGGGAGCTTGACAGACAGACAAATAGACAGACAGAAATGTTTGTGTACCAGCAAAAACAAAGGGAGGGCGATGGTCATGTAATATTTCCTTAGCTCTACCCTCGTTTACACTCGTCAAAGTCAGCTCTTATCAGATGTTATCTCCCCTTATCTTGTCACTGTCATGGGGTGGACTTTTTTTTTTCTTGCTTCAAAGGAACAATATTATTACATCTTCTTCTTCTTCCACCTCCTCCTCCTCTTCTCCTCCTCTTCCTCCTCCTCTCTCCTTCTCTCCTCCCCTCCTCCTCCTCTCCTCCTCCTCCTCTCTCCCCTCCTCCTCCTCTCCTCCTCCTCCTCCTCTCCTCCTCCTCCTCCTCCCCTCCTCCCTCCCCTCCCCTCCTCCCTCCTCCTCCTCCATTGCTTTTGGTCTCAAAACTCCTCCAAATCATGAAATTGATCTTCACTGGACACTTCCATCTGTGTTAGAGCATCACTTGGGAAGAGAAGAGTCCCAGATTTGCTGGGGAATCACATATTTCTTACCGCTAGACATGCTGAAAATGGACAACTGAAATGGCATTCCCACAATGCACCACTGGCTCCCCGATTTTTTTTATATGGTGCACACTGACCATGGAGACCCATTCTCTCACATGTGGGCCTACCAGCTTTCTCCTGCTTGATTTGAAGCTGCTAGAATTTATGCGTATAAATACGTCAGAAACATTGGCTCGTAAGACGTATTTATACGTCGGAAACAGTCAAAGGGTTAACCCTTAAACTGTCCATACAAATTTACGTTCACATGCGTAGTGCCCCAAAAGTAGATCTACGATTTTTTACATATTTTCAAATACTATATAAAAAAAAAAGATCAAAGTTTTTTTACACATTTTCAAATGTAAAAAAAAGAAAAGAAGATCTACTTTATTTACATACTTTCAAATGTTGAAAAAATGTAGATCTACGTTTGGACAGTTTAAGGGTTAAACGATGGTCTACTGTACACAAATGTTGAAGGTGAACAGAGAAACATGTCTCTACTTGTCACAAAAAAAATTTGTGAATGGCCTATGTAAGATAATGGATCCACACATGTAAATACAGTGGACCCTCGACCAACGAAGGCATTGTATAATGATAAAATCGCATAACGAAGCATTTTAACGTAAAAATTTTGGCCCGACCAACAATGAAAAACTCAACTAACAACATTCGTCCCAAACGCGTCCACGCGTCCCTCTGGCCTGAGCGTGTCTCAGCTGCCCTGCTGTCAGTTAGTGTGCCATTGTTTACAAGCCAGTGCAGATGACGATGAAGAACTAACCACTGATGAGCTGCAAGAGCATCTGCAACAGCAAGAGGCCACAACTGAGGAAATTGCTTCAGCGGAGGGGAGAGAGAGATGGAGGAAGTTGCCTTCTTCAATGGTTAAGGAAATTTGTACAATGTGGACAAAGGTGCAAACCTTTATGGATGAAAATCACCCTGACACAGCTATTGCAAGCCGTGCTGATGATTTTTAAAATGGCAATATTGCGGCCCATTTTAGGAAAATCTTAAAGGAACGCGAGATACAGAGCTCTATGGACAGATTTTTGGTGCGACAGAGGTCCAGTAACTCTCAAGTTGTTCCCAGTGGCCTTAAAAAAAGAAGGGAAATAACCCCGGAAAAGGACTTAGTA
This sequence comes from Cherax quadricarinatus, assembly GCF_026875155.1. Classification (NCBI taxonomy): domain Eukaryota; kingdom Metazoa; phylum Arthropoda; class Malacostraca; order Decapoda; family Parastacidae; genus Cherax; species Cherax quadricarinatus. The sequence goes on along the minus strand of NC_069416.1, from coordinate 10,505,643 downwards.
CCTAAAGTCCTTATAGAAGGGGATTCCCCTTCCAAACAATAATATACCTCCATCTCCCCTCCTCCCATCTCATCAATCATCACTACATCTTCAATAAAGGTAAGTGTCACTTATTCTTCATTTAGTACTGTATTTACTGTGCATGTATCCTTGTTTTTCTCTGTAGGAAAATGTATATTTCATGTGAAACCAAAAAAAATTTTCATACTTTTGGGTGTCTGGAATGGATTAATTGGATTTCCATTATTTCTTATGGGGAAAATTAATTCGGGTTACGATAAAGGACAAGCTCTCTGGAATGGATTAATATCGTTGGTCGAGGGTCCACTGTACTACTGTGACTCTTACACATTACATAAGTGGTGAAAATTTAAAGCCAGACAACTAACGTGTTCTCTAATGATAAAGAAAAATTTGTGAGAAAATAAAAAAAATTATTGGTGGGAATGTTGGAAAAATAGGAATCTCAACATGTGAAACATAAGGCAGCACAAAACCATCATTTTTGTATTTTTTTTTTTTTTTTGGCTTTTTTATATTCTATTTACAACTTTCTAAAATCCCAAAAGAAAAATTATTTAATTTTTATTTATGAAAAAATACAATTTGATAACATTTAAAAAAAAAAAAAGAAAAGAAAACAAAGTGGCACTTAGCTCAAATTTTATCAAAATACTTGCTAGTAAGATATACCAGCATTTAGGATTTGTATTAGATCAGAAGAGGTGTCCCGTGGCTCAGTTTTCAGCACACTCAATTCACGCTGTCTGTGGTTCAGTCTCCGGCATAGGTGGAAACATTGGGCATCTTTCCACACGCTTGCTGTCACTGTTTACCTAGCAGTAAGTAGGTACCTGAGTGTTAATCACCGTACACCTACTGTCATTGTTTTCCTTGCAGTAAGTAGGTACCTGGGTGTTAGTCACCTTACACCTGCTGTCAGTGTTCACCTAGCATTAAGTAGTTACCTGGGTGTTAGTCATCTGTTGTGGGTGGCATCATGGGGGTGGTAGAACACCTTAGATAGGGTTATCTTTAAATGAGGTGAGGTAGGATAACACCTTTTAGCATGTAAATTGGTGTAAAAAACAATTTGCTTAATAAAATTAAGGAATTAAAAAGTGCTCTGCTCAGAGTCACAAGCTGTGTTTTAATGGAAGTCAACAATGTAGAAAGTTTGAAGCCAGTCAGGAAAGGCATTCTTGAGGAACTCATCTGATTCCATTGATTCAAAGTTTAAATTTTAAATATTTCAATAACTTTTAAAGTTGCAGGTACTGCCACTAAACCTTAGGTGTCATTCTTCTTATAGAATGTATTGCCAGTAAGTTTGCAAGCTAATCAAAAGAAGCTTCTTTAATTATTGAATAAAAAATTAATGTCAGTAATTATTTAGTAAAATCATCAAATTGGGATTTATATCAGCCAATGTTAGTGGGAGTGTTTTGTTGAGGAGATCTCACCAGTGATGAAAGTTTGAAGACGATTACATGAGTCATTCTCTGGTTATGGTACGGATTTCAACCATCTTAAGTTTTTTTTACTGTTTTACTACATCAACAAATTTGTCTGCATACAAACAAAATTTAATAGGTACTCTCCTATCCCTAAGATGCATCAACATTAAATTTGGAGTCATTCAGAAGAAGTAAATGAAAATTGTTTAACATTATTTAATGAAAATGCAAATTTCAAATATAAAATTGTCAAATTTGTGCCTACACATAAATTTTTACTCTGTCGAATTTTTGGCATCATTTTTGATGATGTGAAGCTATACCACTGAGGATTTTGGAAGTTATCAAAAAGATTCCAGGATGCTGGGTTCAACAACTTTGGTCATAAGTCACATGACTGGATGCAGCAGTACAGTGGACCCCCGCATAACGATGGCATCACATAGCGATTTTTCCGCATACCGCTTACTTTTATCGCAAAATTTTTGCCGCGCATACCGATTAAAAACCCGCTCACCGATTTTCGTCCGAGACGTGTCCAATGTGCCCTCAGCCAGCCTCACATGTGCCGCCCGTCCCATTGTTTACCAGCCAGCCTCCGCGGTAACATCCAAGCATACACTCGGAATATTTCGTATTATTACAGTGTTTTCGGTGCTGTTTCTGGAAAATAAGTGACCATGGGCCCCAAGAAAGCTTCTAGTGCCAACCCTGTGGTAAAAAGGGTGAGAATTAGTATGGAAATTAAGAAAGATTTTGAAGGGTTGGGGCTAACCCTGAGAAGCCTATGCCAGTTGTGGAATCCATTGTGCCTACTTCAAAGATTAAGGAAATGTGTGCACAGTGGTTGAACTGCAAACCTTTATGGATGAAAATCACCCTGACACAGCTGTTGCAAGCCGTGCTGGTGACTATTTCAATGACAATGTTGTGGCCCATTTTAGACAAATCGTAAAGGAACGGGAGGTACAGAGCTCTATGGACAGATTTGTTGTGCGACAGAGGTCCAGTGACTCTCAAGCTGGTCCTAGTGGCATTAAAAGAAGAAGGGAAGTAACCCCGGAAAAGGACTTGCTACCTCAAGTCGTAATGGAAGGGGATTCCCCTTCTAAACAGTAAGAAGATAATGCTCTCCCCTCCTCCCATCCCATCAATCATCACCAGATCTTCAATAAAAGTAAGTGTCATGTAAGTGTGCATGCCTTTTTCAGTTTGTGTGTATTAAAATTAATATTTCATGTGGTAAAAAAATTTTTTTTTCATACTTTTGGGTGTCTTGCACGGATTAATTTTATTTCCATTATTTCTTATGGGGAAAATTCATTCACATAACGATTATTTCGCATAACAATTACCCCTCTTGCACGGATTAAAATCGTTAACCGGGGGTCCACTGTAGTGTGTTATGAGCAAAAAATATTGAAAGTTAGATGAAAACAATTCAGGCAGCTCATTAACCCCTTCAGTAACCATCACGTAGAACTGCGTCATTGATGCAAGGGGTTCCTGACATAGTTCTGTGTCATGAACTCAGCTTGGTTAGTGACTGTCACGAACTGTGTCATTGATGCCAGGGGCCCCTGATGTCGTGAGCTCAGCTTGCTCAGTGACTGTCATGTAGACCTGTGTCATTGATGCCAGGGGCCCCTGACGTAGTTTTATGTTGTGAGCTCAGCTCAGTTAGTGATGCTGTGAGTGGTAATTTTTTACCTAGATATGGATGTGTGGTGAGTGTGCACAGTATAAACAAAATCCTGCCCCACATGGTGCATGGTTTAAAAGAGCGAATTTAAGGCGTTTTCTTGGATGGCTTTTATGGTTTTATTGGTTGTTATGTACTTGGTGTCATTTGATAGAATGGAAGATCTGCTACTGAAATAGATGTGATTTTGATTGGTTTCAGGATTAGAAGTACATACCTTGAAATTGAGTTTAAATGGCAGAGATATTTCATTTTTGCCGATATTCCAGAAGATGGGTAAGGCCCCCATACAACCCTCAGTCTCTTTTATGGGTTTTTAATAAGTCTGATTCAACTATTGGAAAGTTGTAAACAATGACCAGTTGTTCCTGGTTATATTTTATTATCCCAGAGAAAGTAAATCTTCTATTTTTGTGCTAACAAGAATTCAAAATGAAAGGCAAGTCTCAATCTCTCACTATGGAGAAATGCAGTGCATATACAGGGCCTGAAGACCTGGAATTCACTACCTGAACCATACATACAGATTTAGGGCTATGTTTAAAAATCATTGCTAATCAAACCAACCAAAACAACATCTAACCAGTTTGAAGCAACTCTCCGAAATATTATCTGACCTCTAGTCTATTAAAACATCTACTCATACTTAAAGTAGTAGTACTGTTTGAACTATTATTTGTAATATTATTATTCGTTATGTGCATCATCAAGATCATCTTATCAACTTCCAACTTTGACTACCTTCCATTAGTATTAAGATAAAATAATTATTAATTAAAAAGATAACCACTCTTATCGTATCTAGACTTAAGTAGTTTTTAAGCATTAGTCTGTCTGAAATGCCCTGGCATGATAGTGGCTCTGTTTGTACTTAACAAACCAAAATTGTAATTACACAGTGTAACCTTTACAAAGAAATAAAATCTTTATCTTTATATTTAAGAAATAAAATCTTTATCTAAGGCCTTGGGATGTGACTAATGAAGAGGAAATATTCTTTATGTGTCAGGAATGTCTTCATTGTTTATGGACTATTTTTAAATTGTCATTTTTAATTTTGTGTAAAATTGGCCAAATTACTGATTTCTGTGCATTTTATAGGGCAGTTGAAATACTTAAGTGGGCAGTTTCTTGTACTCAGTCAATAGAACAGAAGGCATACTAGCTAAATAGCTAAGAATTAGGTCAAATTGAAGAATGGAATTGGGTTAAAATAGAATTAAAATTGAGCAAAATGGCAGGTTTGAAAATTGCACCATACTTTTCGTGTCATTAACCAAATTTGATTCTTGGTCATACCAAGTTCATTTAGATGGTTAACCCTTAGTTTGATAAGCAACTCACTAAATGCCGAATCATATTGGGTTCCTCTGTATCTCACTCATTTCTTTTCTGTCATTTGTATAAGTCCCATCTCTTCTAAGCAAGGACCCAATGCTGGATGTGATTTTTGCCCTAGATTTGGCATAAGAAAGGAAATGCATTAGATTTCTTTCAGTTTCATTTACTACTTCAAGTTGTTTTTGCTTCTTGACTCCTGTGTGATTCCTTGAGCTTAAGTTTATTATATGTATTCTGTTTCCCTAGCCAATGCCTCCTTCAATGTTGCAGGTAAACTGACCCATTCGAGCAGCTTTGTGATTCTTTGTCTTTGCCTGTGGAGGGAGTACCTCTGTCTTTCTAGTTTACATCTTCTCTTCTGTTTTCTTAAGGGAATGTGCCTTGAGCACACCTCAAGTGCCACAGAGTTAAGTCTTTCTAGGCACAGGGGTGGATCTGTGTTGCTTAGGATATCTTCCCAGCTTGTTTCATTTAGGACATGGTTAATTTGATCTCTCACTGTATGTTTCTGTTATTGAAGTTGAATTTGGTGAAGGCACCCTCATAGCTTGTCTCATTTTGCTGGTCAGTAGCCCTGCGCATGCACGTCTGTACTTCGATTATTTTGTGATCTGAGTGTATTGTCTTTGATACTGTTATATTTCATACAAGGTCATCATCATTAGGGAAGATATGGTCAGGTGTATTTTCCAGTCTTGTTGGCTCTACTGTTTGCTGGCTTAACCCTTTGACTGTCGCAACCCCCAATCCTGAGTGTCGCAAAATTTAAAAAAAAAAAAAAATTGTTTTTCTTATGAAATGATAGAGAATCTTTTCCCGATTGTAAAGACACCAAAAAAACGAAATTTGATGGAAAACTGACGGAATTACGCTCTCGCGAAGTTAGCAACCTCGGCGATATTTACAAATCGGCGATTTCGCCCACTTTGAGCCCTATTTTCGGCTAATTCCATTATTCCAGTCAACCAAACTCATAGCTATTTCTTCAGAACTCCATTTTTTCCATCGATTGAGTACAAGAAACTGCCCATTTACCGATTTCAACTACCCAATAACATGGTCAGAAATTTGCAATTTGGCCAATTTCACGAAAATTAAAAAATATGACAATTTCAAAATAAGGACCAGAATGAACAATGCAGGCATTCCTGGCTCTAAAATAACATTTTCTTTGTTCATCAGTCATTTCTCCAGGCCCCTGTGATATTACTCTTGCTTATTATTTTGAAATTTTATTCAAACAAAAAATAGAAGATTTACTGTTATGCAGACTACTGCAATACTGTAATAATTGTAAAAATTGCATCAACCCATTCATGACTGCATATTAGAATGGCTATTTGGACATTTATTGGACAATGACATCATTTGCTTACTTTTGAACATCGGCAAAAATCAAACATTTCCTGTACTTTGTGCTCCATCTCCAGGTTCTTTTTATAGTAAAATTAATCAAAATCACCTCTATTTCTATAATATAGTTTCCATTCTATCAAATGAGACCAAGAAAACGAGAATACAACTACAAATACTATACGAAAATAGACCACAAAGTCGGCATTTTAATTAAAAAAACGGTCGGAGTTTTTTTTTTCTCATTATGCACTGCCTGCTCCAGGATTTTTTTTATATGGTGCACACTGACCACACAGACCCATTCTCTCACATGTGGGCCTACCAGCTTTCTCCTGCCTGATTTGAAGCCGCTAGAATTTATGAGTATATATACGTCAAACACGGTACCTCGTAAACGTATATATACAGCTGTGACAGTCAAAGGGTTAATTTGAAATACGCCAACAATAAGATATTTTGGACTGGAATTGGAAGATTTTGTATAGAGTGGTCACTTTTCAAAAGCTGTTCCTTGAATTGTTGGGAAGTTGCATCTGGTGGCTTGAATACAACCACAATGACAAGGTTTTGGTTTTCAGTTATGAATGCCAAAATTTCACCTACATCATTTGTGGTGGTAGATAAGACACATAGGCAACTTTATTCCGAAACGTTTCGCCTACACAGTAAAGTTGCCTAAATGTCGCCTATGTGTCTTATCTACCAACCTGTCGGTATTGTATACCATTTGATAATGATCATTTGTGGTGTTTAGTAGTTCTGAGGAGATGAGTGACTCTGTGACATCTTGTTGCCTATTCTTTATGTTTCATCTGAATAAGTTGTGTCCCGATATCCATATTTTAGTGTCAGAATGGCCTTTTGTATGGGTCTTTGTGAAAGCTACAAACATTGTACTTAACTCTGTGAGGAGACCTACTTATGAAAGGCATTTTGTTGTTGGTTGATGTCTTTAGACTCTGTATATTTGCAAATTCAAATGGTCATGGTCCCAAATTTGCACACTGCCTTAACAACATACTGGAGTGAGAGATATGGGAGGAAGTGCAAAATAAACCCAGTGAGGAACAGGGGTGTGGTGGGGACAATAAGGGAACAATGTATCAACATTCGTGCTCCAGACTATTCAACATCTTATCAGAAGAGGTCAGAAACATGGCTGGAACAAGTGTAGAAGCCCTCAAGAGGAAACTAGAAAAGTATATTCATCAGGTGCCAAATCAACCAGGCTGTGATGGATATGTGGGGCAGTGAGTCTCCAGCAGCAACAGTCTGGTTGACCAGGCAAGCACCAGATGAGCCTGGCCCATGGCCAGGCTCCATGAGTAGTGAGACTCTTGAAACTCATCAAAGGTTGTTGTATTGCTTGTCTGTTGGTGGTCTTTATTTTTTGACACCAATATCTGAGTGGGGGCTATTGATTATGCCTCCACTCCAGCAAAGCTCCAATTCTCTGAGTTGGTGTAGTATTTCTGCCATTTCCTGCCACTAAAAAAACCCTCTCTATTGAGTGGTTGTAACTACCATGGTTTATTTCCCAAGGTTTATGAAATCTGTACCTTTAGTCCCTTTCAAATGATGTGCCTGGCAGTTTGTGTTACAGCATTGTCTTTCATGAACTGATGAATAAGACATTTCAAATGAATAAGTTTGCAAGAAGAAGAATGACACACTCCTTTTGTCATGAGGTCTTAGCAACAGGATATCAAGACTTGCACTAAAAAAACATTTTTTAAAGGCTGAGGGACTCATCACCTCAGACATCATCTTCACATCTTCCACTGTCTCCAGTATTAGTCTCTGTATTGGAATGATAAAGTCACTAGTTGTCAAAACACCTGCACAAAGGTAGTCAAGTGTTGTACATCTACTTGTAGCAGCAGTGTTGATGAGGACAAAAAGTCACTGAGTTAATGTTTGTAAACATTCTTCTGTCACAATAGTGAGAGTGTTGCCTACCAGGCCATGGTGTCCCATGGCCTGGTAGGCAAGGGTGGAAACCTTGGGCATTTCCTTACACCTGATGTCATGTTCACCTAGCAAGCTAGTAAATCAAATCAAAGCAAATCAAATCAAGTTTATTCTCTATAAGGATTACAATGCTGAGTTTACAGAATATGGATATTGTGTGGTTTACATGTTTTAAAATACTAATTACAGAGGATGCCACTAGAACACCTAGCATGGCTAGTCATTTTGGGCAGACTTAGATTAATTCTTAACTTTAAAATACAGTATTACAAATTATGAGGTAAGTTGGTATTATGGCTAAGTGACTAAATACTAGTTTGTGAGTTTAGCAATGTGAATGCTTTTGTTTTCGCACAATACATAGTTTCAGTATTGGAGTATCACAGGCCAACTTTTGACTAGTTAAGATTCATTATTTTAAGATTAAGATTGATATTTCTGTGTTTATGGTCAGATGGGTGAGTGAGTGTAAGTGTGAACCACCAGGTGGTATTCATGTAATTAGTTGATGGGGTGTATCAGGGAGATAAGATGTTTTCTAATGGTAGTTTTGAAGGTGATGAATGTGTCTGCAGCTCTAGAGTATTCAGGGAGGGTGTTCCAGATTTTAGGGCCTTTGACATACATTGAATTTTTGTAAAGGTTTAGTCAGACATGGGGAATGTCATAGAGATGTTTGTGTCTGGTGTTATGCCTGTGGGTTCTGTCACAACTATCAAGAAAGCATTTAAGGTCAAGGTTAATATTGGAATTTAAGGTCCTGTAGATGTAGATTGCACAGTAGTAAGTGTGGATGTACTGAACAGGGAGTAAGTTTAGATCTATGAAGAGTGGGGGGGGACCTGACTGTTAGTTGACTGGTGTGGGTGGCATCCTGGGGGACAAGATTTAAGGACCAGATTGGAAATAAGACAGCCCTCGATGATGCAATGACATTCTTGGATTATCCTGGGTGGCCAACCCTCTGGGGTTAAAAATCCCAGCAAAATCTTATCTTAAATGGGCTGGCTGCAACAAATTACACGAGTACATTGAGAGACAACACAATAAGTGTCCGGGGTCCAAGACTGTTTGACTGACTCCCAGGCTACATAAGTTGGATTACCAATAGACTCCTGGCTGTCTTTAACCCTTTCAGGATCGGCAGGCCCTCTCCTAAACTCGTTCTCAGGGTCTGAAATTTTTTGAAAAAAAAAAAAAAAAAATTTCTTATGAAATAATGATAGAGATTCTTTTCCTGATCATGACACCAAAAGTATGAAATTTGATGGAAAACTTACAGAATTATGTCTTGCGAAGTTAGCAGTCTCGACGATGTTTACACATCGGCGATTTCGCCCACTTTGAGCCCTATTATCGGTCAATTCCAATGTACCAGCTGACAAAAATTCAAATTCAAATTCAAATTCAAAGTTTATTCTTTATAAAGATTACAATGTTGAATTTACAGAATTTGGTTGTGTGGTTTACATGTAGTTAAATAATGATTACAGAGTGTACCACTAGAACGCCTAGCATGGCTAGGCATTTTGGGCAGACTTAGTTTAATTCTTTATTTTAAAATATTACAAATTATGAGGTAAGTTGGTATTATGGCTAAGTGACTAAATACTAGTTTGTGAGTTTAGCAATGTGAATGCTTTTGTTTTGGCACAGTACATAGTTTCAGTATTGGAGTATCATAGGATTCATTATTTTAAGATTGAGATTAATATTTCTGTTTATGGTCAAATGGGTGAGTGAGTGTGAACCACCAGGTGGTATTCGTGTAGTTAGTTGATGGGGTTTATCAGGAAGATAAGATGTTTTCTAATGGTAGTTTTGAAGGTGATGAATGTATCTGCAGTTCTAGAGTTCTCAGGTAGGGTGTTCCAGATTTTAGGGCCTTTGACATACATTGAATTTTTGTAAAGGTTTAGTCGGACATGAGGAATGTCGTAGAGATGTTTGTGTCTGGTGTTATGCCTGTGGATTCTGTCACAACTATCAAGAAAGCATTTTAGGTCAAGGTTGATATTGGAGTTTAAGGTCCTGTAGATGTAGATTGCACAGTAGTAAGTGTGGATGTACTGAACAGGGAGTAAGTTTAGATCTATGAAGAGTGGGGGGGTGTGTTGCCAGGGATGGGATTTAGTGATTATTCTTACTGCAGCTTTTTGTTGGGTTATTATTGGCTTTAGGTGTGTTGCTGCAGTTGATCCCCAAGCACAAATAGCATAGGTAAGGTATGGATAAATAAGTGAGTGGTATAGTGTGAGAAGGGCATTTTGCGGCACGTAGTATCGTATCTTGGAGAGGATCCCAACTGTTTTGGATACTTTTTTGGTTATGTGTTGGATATGGGTGCTGAAATTCAGGTTGTTGTCAAGGTATACCTGGAGTTTACCTGGAGAGAGTTCCGGGGGTCAACGCCCCCGTGGCCCGGTCTGTGACCAGGCCTCCTGGTGGATCAGAGCCTGATCAACCAGGCTGTTGCTGCTGGCTGCACGCAAACCAACGTACGAGCCACAGCCCGGCTGATCCGGAACTGACTTTAGGTGCTTGTCCAGTGCCAGCTTGAAGACTGCCAGGGGTCTGTTGGCAATCCCCCTTATGTGTGCTGGGAGGCAGTTGAACAGTCTCAGGCCCCTGACACTTATTGTATGGTCTCTTAATGTGCTAGTGACACCCCTGCTTATCATTGGGGGGATGGTGCATCGTCTGCCAAGTCTTTTGCTTTCGTAGTGAGTGATTTTCGTGTGCAAGTTCGGTACTAGTCCCTCTAGGATTTTCCAGGTGTATATAATCATGTATCTCTCCCTCCTGCATTCCAGGGAATACAGGTTTAGGAACCTCAAGCGCTCCCAATAATTGAGGTGTTTTATCTCCGTTATGCGCGCCGTGAAAGTTCTCTGTACATTTTCTAGGTCGGCAATTTCACCTGCCTTAAAAGGTGCTGTTAGTGTGCAGCAATATTCCAGCCTAGTTTAAACAAGTGACCTGAAGAGTTTCATCTTGGGTTTTGGCCTCCCCTATTTTTAAAGGTTCTCTTTATCCATCCTTCTTTTTTCAAAAGCAGATGCGATTGATAAAAATGTTAGGGCCCTTAAAGGGGGAAATTTCCCCTCATTTTGTCTGGTAATTAGGGGTTTTGGGCCCGGTCTTAATTTTAATTTGTGCATATCCTGCTCTGCAACAAAAAATATTATAGGGTTTTGTCATGTTAAGCGTAAGTTTATTGGCTGTCCCCCCCCAATTTCGATATTTGATCACTCCTCGTTAAAAAATGGTGTTGAGGGGGCAAGATTAGGGTGAGAGATGACAAAATCGTGTCGTCAGCAAAGAAAAGGGGTTTTCCCAAGGGGGGTTGGGAAACTTTTGGGAAAAGATCTTTGTGAAATATGAGAAGAGCGGGGGAAACCAAGGACACTTCCCCGGAACTCCGTAAAAAGTGGCCGTGTTTTGGGAATGCTGTGTTTTTTAATGGTAACATACGATCCCTTTTTAGTAAGGAAAGTTTAAAAATAAGCAAGCGCATGGCCTTTTAAATTCCCGTAAAGGCAAGTTTTGTGGAGTGGGATGGGATTTCTACTTTTGTCAAAGCTTTTCTTAGGTCAATAAAAATTCCTAGGGGTATTCCTTTTTTTCCCCAATGCTTTTTAAAAGAGATCTAAAATTTTTTATGATTGCATCATTATTTGCTTTTTTTTTTCCTAAATAAAAATTTGGCGGGGTTTTTGAGTTGTTTTGTGCTGTTATAAATAAAAATTTATCCCCTGGGCACAATTTTCTCAAAGATTTTGGATAGCAATGGAAAAGTTTGATTTTGGGGCCCTATGTTTTTTAAAAACCCCTTTGAGGGTCGACGGGGCCCTCTCCGAAACTGTTTCGGGTCGGCCAAATTTAAAAAAAAAAAAAAAAATTATTTTTTTCTTAGAAAAAATGGGTTTTTTTTTCTAAACTTTAACAGTGGACCCCCGGGTTTAACGATTTTATCCTTTGCAAAAAGGGCTAAATCTTATGCGAAATAATCGTTTTGGCGAATGAATTTTCCCCCAAAAGAAATAAGGGAAAAAAAATTAAATTTCCGTGCAAGAGGCCCAAAAGAATGAAAAAAATTTTTTTTTACCACATGAAATGTTAATTTTAATACACACAAACTAAAAAAGGCATGCAAAATTTTACATCCCACTTACTTTTTATTGAAGACTGGTGATGATTGATGGGAGGGGGGGAGGGGAGAGCTTATCTTTTTACTGTTTTTGAAGGGGAATCCCCTTCCCTTAGGACTTGAGGTAGAAGTCCCCTTTTTTGGGGTTTACCCCCTTCTTCTTTTAAAAGCCCCTAGGACCAGCTTTTAGAGTCACTGGGGCCTCTGTCGCACAACCAAAATTTTCCCCTAGAGCTCTGTACCCCCCGGTTTCCCTTTAAGGGCTTTCCCCAAAATGGGGCCCTAAATTGCCCCTTGAAATAGTCACAAGCACGGCCCTTTCAACAGCTGTGTAGGGGGGATTTTATCTATAAAGGTTTGCCCGTTCCAAACCCCCCCCTGCACCCCATTTCCTTAATCCCTTTTAATTTGGGCAAAAGGGTTCCACAACTGGCTAGGGTTTTCAGGGTTTTTAAACCCCCCAAAACCCTTTAAAAAACTTTCTTAATTTTTCCCTACTAATTCTCACCCTTTTTCCACCCGGGTTGGCCCTTGAAGCCCTTTTTTGGGGGCCCTGGTCACTTATTTTCCCCGAAACAGCACCGAAAAAACTTAATTTAAAAAAAACGAAATAATTTTCCCAGTGTATGCCTTTGGATGTTACCCCGGAGGGTTTGGGTGGTTAAAAAATGGGGGGAGGCCCCACAGGGGGAGGCTTTGGGTGAGGGCACATTGGGGCCGTTTTCGGACGAAAATTCGGTTTTTGCCCGGGGTTTTTTAAAGGTTTTCCGGGGGGGGAAAAAAATTTTCGATTTAAAAATAATCGTTATGTGGAAAAAACGCTTTCGATGCATCGTTTTTGCGGGGGTCCAAATTATAGGCTAAACAAAAAAAATTTTTTAAAGTCAATTTCTTTCCGAGAATTTTGGAAGGGGGTGAAAAATTTTCCAAATTTAACAACTACCTGGAGTTTACCCGGGGAAATTTCCCCCCCGGGGGGCAAAAGCCCCCGCGGCCCGGTCTGTGAACCCGGCTTCCTGGGGGATCAGAGCCTGATTTTAACCCCCGGGTTTTGCGGGTGGGGGTGAGCAAAAACCCCGTTTCAGCCACAGCCCGGGGTTTATCCAAAAAACTGATTTAGGGGCTTGTTCCCTTTCCAGCTTGGAAAACTCCAGGGGTTTTGTTGGTTAAAACCCCCTTTTGTGTGGGTGGGAAAGGGAGTTGGGAACCCGCCCCCGGGCCCCTTTTACACTTATTGGGTTTGGGCTCTTTAAAATGCTAGTGACACCCCTGCTTTTTATTGGGGGGAAAGGGGCTTTTTCTGCAAATCTTTTGCTTTCGTAAGTGATTTATTTTTGTGTGTAAGGGTTTGGTACTAGTCCCCCCTTAAAGGGTTTTCCCGGTTATATAATTATGTACTCTCCCCCTGCGTTTTCCCGGGAATTTCAGGTTTTTGGAACCTCAAACGCTCCCCAAAAAATTTAGGTGTTTTATCTCCGTTATGCACGCCGTGGGAAAATTTCTCTGTACTTTTCTAGGTTTTGGGCAAAATTTTACCCGCCTTGAAAGGTGCGTTTAAATGTCAGCAATATTCCAGCCTAGATAAAAAAGTGACCTGAAGAGTTTCATCATGGGCTTGGCCCCCCTAAATTTTTTAAAAGGGTTCTCATTATCCATCCTGTCATTTTTCTAGCAGATGCGATTGATACAATGTTATGGTCCTTGAAGGTGAGATCCTCCGACATGATCACTCCAGGTCTTTGACGTTGGTGTTTCGCTCTATTTGTGGCCAGAAATTTGTTTTGTACTCTGATGAAGATTTAATTTCCTCATGTTTACCATATCTGAGTAATTGAAATTTCTCATCGTTGAACTTCATATTGTTTTCTGCAGCCCACTGAAAGATTTGGTTGATGTCCGCCTGGAGCTTTACAGTGTCCACAATGGAAGACACTGTCATGCAGATTCGGGTGTCATCTGCAAAGGAAGACATGGTGCTGTGGCTGACATCCTTGTCTATGTCGGATATGAGGATGAGGAACAAGATGGGAGCAAGTACTGTGCCTTGTGGAACAGAGCTTTTCACCGTAGCTGCCTCGGACTTTACTCTGTTGACGACTACTCTCTGTGTTCTGTTAGTGAGGAAATTATAGATCCATCGACCAACTTTTCCTGTTATTCCTTTAGCACGCATTTTGTGCGGTATTACGCCATGGTCACACTTGTCGAAGGCTTTTGCAAAGTCTGTATATATTACATCTGTATTCTTTTTGTCTTCTAGTGCATTTAGGACCTTGTCGTAGTGATCCAATAGTTGAGACAGACAGGAGCGACCTGTTCTACACCCATGTTGCCCTGGGTTGTGTAACTGATGGGTTTCTAGATGGGTGGTGATCTTGCTTCTTAGGACCCTTTCAAAGATTTTTATGATATGGGAGTTAGTGCTATTGGTCTGTAGTTCTTTTGCTGTTGCTTTACTGCCCCCTTTGTGGAGTGGGGCTATGTCTGTTGTTTTTAGTAACTGTGGGACGACCCCCGTGTCCATGCTCCCTCTCCATAGGATGGAAAAGGCTCGTGATAGGGGCTTCTTGCAGTTCTTGATGAACACAGATTTTCCATGAGTCTGGCCCTGGGGCAGAGTGCATGGGCATGTCGTTTATCGCCTGTTCGAAGTCATTTGGCGTCAGGATAACATCGGATAGGTTTTGTGTTAATCAAATTTTGTAGCTCTCTCAAAAAAAATTTCTTTTGATTCTTCGACTCTCAGTCTGGTTAGCGGCTTGCTAAAAACTGAGTCATATTGGGACTTGAGTAGCTCACTCATTTCCTTGCTGTCATCTGTTTTAGGACCCATCTTGTTTAAGTAGGGGCCCAATACTGGACGTGTTCTCGATTTTGTTTTGGGCATAGGAGAAGAAATACTTTGGTAAAAAGCCGACTCCCGTCACCCCGGTTTTTTTTCTATTTACTTTTTTATGTACTATTTTCAATTATTTTTTCAATTTTTCTTTTCTGAGTAACTTTTAGGGCCTCTGAGGCCAACATGATCAGTATTTTGTAAGTTATTTCTTTTTCAATACTACAAAATAAGGCGTAAACACTGTTGTCATTATTTTGTTTACAGAAAATATTTACACAAACAAACGATATGAAATGTTGTTTATTACTATTTTTTATATTTTATATACACATATACAGTCACAGGGAATGTTTCTAGAAGTTCTGAAGCCTGTGGAACTCTTTGAAACATGGTGTCATGCACAGTGGAGTTTTACACTCCTCACACAAAAAACGAGTGTCTCTGCGTTGTTGTGTGCGTTTTTTTTGTATGTGCACAGACGAAACCCACCTTTCTGAGCCTTTTTCTTCAAAGCAGTAGCAGGCAGTTTACCGGGAAGTGATCACCATGCTTCAGACGAGCAGGTAGTTGTTGATATTTTGGTGGGCGGTCAATTGCAGGTGCTGTTCCTTGGAAACTTGAATACTATTTGTCTGATGACGAAAAAACAGAATTCGCCGTATGTGGTTTGTTTCTGGTGCTTATCTTATACATATTAAAAGCTTTGAGCATGGAAATTTGTCCAGAAGATGGAAAAACAGTTTGATGTACCACTTATAACTCTTGCGAACACAATCAGCAAACCCAATCTGCATGTCACATTTGTCCACTGAACGCATGTTGAAGGTGTAATCAATCACAGCTGCAGGTTTTAGAATGGGTTCATTTCTCTCTTTTGCTGCCTCCCAACTGTCTGCCATTTCATTAGGGTGAATTGATGACAACAGTGTGACATCTCATTTGTCATGCCACCGAAATGCCATGATGTCATTGGCAGCAAACGCCTGCACCTCACCTCTACGAGTGCCAGCGTCAAACCTGGCATATTTTTCCCCGATTTGCACGCACTGTGCCACACACATCTGTCATGTTCACATTCGCAAAAAATCACTGAGTGGGGGGCTTGTGTACCAGTTATCTGTATATAATATATCCCCCTTACCAAGGTATGGTTCTATCATTGTTCGAACCACATCACCTGAATGCCCAATAACTTCCTGGTATTTTGCAATGTATAACTTCCAGTGTACACAATAATATCCAATACCAGACCACTGTAACAATCACAAAGCACAAACAACTTTATACCAAAGCGTTTCCTCTTGCTTGGATTGTACTGCTTGAAAGAGAGTCTTCCTTTGAACAGAATCAAAGACTCGTCAATTACAAGCTTCCTGAAGGGATAAAAATGCGTACTGAATTTTTTTTGTTTCAGATACACAAACACATTCCTAACTTATATAACCTGTCAGTTCTGTCGGGCCTGGTTTTATCTGAGAAGTGAAGCATACGTAACATTAGCACAAATCGATTCACTGGCATTATATCACTGAAACCTGGTGTTGCAATCAGGGGGTCTGTTGACCAGAAATGATTTCACTTTGTGCTTATTACAACATGTGGCATAAGCATTATTGGGGCAAAGAAAAGATACATCTCAGCCACAGTTGCCTCCTTCCACTGGTGTAGACGTGATTTTGGTAAAAGAAAATGTGTTTGCCATGGTGTACTCGTAGTATGTGTTGCTTTCCATGACAATACTTTTCATCAGTGGTTGTCAAAGAATAACTCGAAACATTCCAGTTCAGTGGCATTGTTCCCAAGTGCACAAGATGGCCCTATTCCACTTTGGCTGTCATCAAACTGGTGGGGATTTGGAACAAAATTGACAGCTTCCTGCCAATCCCAGGTGCGGTCTGCTGGTGGGTACTGGACAATGACAGGGGGTTGTGGTTGTGGAGGTTGTGGTTGTGGAGGCTGGTGTGGTGGGTGAGTGGGGGATGGTGGCCTTTGTTCTAGATCAGCTGAGGCAAGCGGCGTGGGTGGGAGCATGGCCCACTGCTGGTGCCTCACCGCCGGCACCACTAACCCCCACGCACATTTTCCATCCCAATTGCAACAGTATCTTCGTCATTTTTACTGTCTGTTCCTGTTGTACAGCCACGGGGGTACTCCGAGATACACTCCTTCCCCTTGGTATAACATATGGCACACTACCAGGGCGCATATATCGTCGTATATACTGGCGCTTCACTGGGGAATATTGCACTTCACTAAACACTACTGGAACTAGTTTGAAGGGGCTTGTAGTTCATATTCACTATCACTATCATCACCCATGCTCTCCCTCTGAGTCTGGGATTTGGGAAAATAGAAGTTTCCTCTTGGGTTCTGGAAGAACTGAACGTGAACAAGAGGGCCCAGCACCAGAGGGGGAAGGCTGGGGGGTCGTCTGGGTTTTCCTCACTATTACCGATATTATGGTCATTAGTTTCGGTCAAAAACCCCACTAAAACCACGAAACTCATCTTCACTGGGACTTCCATCACTATTTGAACAGTCACTGGGGAACAAAAGTGTCCCAATTCGCCGAGGGGTGAGGACCTTCTTACCGGAGGCATGGTGGACATTGTTTACTAAGAGGGCATTCCCACAATGCACCACTGGGTCCCCGATTTTTTTTTACCGCGCACCACCGACCACGCGACCCATTCCCCTCACACCTAGGCCCACCAGCCTTTTTTGCGCGAGATTTGAGGCCGCTAGAATTTATGCGTACTAGTACGTCAAAAACCCCCACGCGTAAGACGTACTAGTACGACCAAAACCCTCAAAGGGTTAAATCTGAGGTCACCACCTTTATGTATTGGTGTAACCCTTGCCATCTTGAGTAGTTTCGGGAAGGTGCTAGTTTCTAGTGACTTGTTAAAAAGTAATGAAATAGCATGCCCAAAAAGGGAAAAGGGCCGCTCGCTTGTACAGTAATGGTGGGACATTAGACAGATTCCCTGAGTTGTTTTTAAGTGACTTTATAATCTCGGTGACTTCCGAGGGCTCAGTTGGTGGGAAGATAGAAGGAATTTGGGAAATTCCCATCTAGGTAGTCCCCAGCATGGGCATTAGTATGTGGGATTTTATTGGCGAGATTAGATCCTATGGGTTTAGAAGAAGTCGTTTATCTTGTTAGCTGTGTCAGTGGGATGTAGTGGTGTTTCATTAGGTTTAGTTAGGACAATATTCTTGTTTTTTTTCTGTTTGTGGGTCCCTAGAATCTGAGAGTGTTTTCCAGGTCTTTTTTATATCTCCTCTAGTGTCTGTGAATCTACTGGAGTAGTATAGTTGTTTGGCTTTCTTTATTACTTTGGGGAGAACTGATGAATAGTGTTTAAGAATATCTTTGTGTATTAAGCCCTGTCTATATTGCTTTTCATATTGGTGTTTCTTGTCAATGGATTTCAGAATGGTGCTGGTTAGCCATGGGCAACCAAGTCGTTTGTTTGTGATCTGTTTCGTTTTTATAGGACAATGTTTGTTGTATATTCTAAGTAATTTGTTAAGAAAAATGTCTGTCTAGTCATCAATACCATTGGCCTTGGAGAATTCTGTAGGCCAGTCAACAATCTCTAGGTCAGTTGTGAACTTCCTTATTGAGGCCTCGTCATGGAGTCTAAATGAGACTTTGTTGTATTCAAGTGGTGGTTTATTAATGTTTGTCAGGAGGAAGGTAGGGTAGTGGTCCGTAGTGCTATCTGCTATTTCGCTAGAACTCCATTTTGTCTGTCGAATGAGTACAAGAAACCACCCATTTACCGATTTCAACTAACCAATAATGTGGTCAGAAATTGGCAATTTGCTAATTTCACACAAATTTCAAAAGATGCCAATTTCCAAATTTTATTTTTATTTTATTTTATTTATTTTATGTCTTTGCAAACAGTACATTGATATTTTGTATTTATAATAGTGGGTTGCAATGCAAAGAGAGCCTCTATTATGCCTTAGAATTATGAGCCAACTTAACATCATTGGCTTACAGACTACAGGTCCTCCATCACAAATCTGGCATCATTGGGACCTGTAGTGTGCCGAATTACTGAGTTTGCCGGATTACAGAGTGGTTAGGTTAGAATACACTTAATAAAATTAACCAACTTGACTTACGCAAAGTTCATTGAACACCAGCAAAAATCGAACATTTCCGCTAGTTTGAGCTCAATTTCAAGGTACTTTTCGTAATGAAAGCAATCAAAATCATGTCTATTTCTGTAATATATCTTCCATTCTATCAAATGAGACCAAAAAAATGAGTATACAACCATAAAAACCATATGAAAATATACCGCAAAGAGGCGGCTAATGGCTGCGAAGTGAACTCCCTTATTTATCGTCCGTCTTTTTTATTTTTGGTGTACGTTAAGAAGCATCTTTCCATCATACATTGCCTAAGTTTCAATGAGATAGCCCAACAAACAACTGAGAATAAAAAAATATTTACCAAAAATCATGTATGGCAAGCGCAAGCCATGTACTGGAAATAAGTCACTTTCACTTTTTTGGGTTATCCTAGGCTCTCTATTCATATTCTGCTATGTATGATAATCTATGTAACTGTATTTGTGTATACCTGAATAAACTTACTTATTTATTTACTTCTAGTCTGTCGACTAAGTACAAGAAACCGCCCATTCACCTATTTCAACTACACATTAAAGTGGTCAGAAATTGGCAATTTGGCCAATTTCACACAAATTTCAACAGATGCCAATTTCAAAATAGGGTCCATAATAAACAATGCAGACATTCCTGGCACTAAAATAACATTTTCTCTGATCATTAGTCACGGCTCCAGGCCCCTCTTATGTTACTCTTGCTTACCATTTGGAATTTTTATTCACACATAAAAAATAGAAGATTTACTGTTATGCAGACTACTGCATAACAGTATTTATATGAAGAGGACACGAATACCACCTTGTGGTTGACACTTACACTCACTCACCCATTTGACCATAAACAGAAATATCAATCTCAATCTTAAAATAATGAATCCTAACTAGTCATAAGTTGACCTGTGATACTCCAATACTGAAACTATGTATTGTGCCAAAACAAAAGCATTCACATTGCTAAACTCACGAACTAGTACTTAGTCACTTAGCCATAATACCAACTTACCTCATAATTTGTAATATTTTAAATTTAAGAATTAATCTAAGTCTGCCCGAAATGCCTAGCCATGCTAGGTGTTCTAGTGGCCCCCTCTGTAATTAGTACTTTACTACATGTAAACCACACAATAACCAAATTCTGTAAACTCAGCATTGTAATCCTTATAGAAAATAAACTTTGAATTGAATTGAATTGAATTGGATACAAGTACCATTCTCCTATCCCTGTCTTGGGGGCTTATATTAGAGAAAACGGAGTATAGCACAGGGCTAACTGTGATATACACTCATACTGCACCATAAAACTGAAACAGAAAAGTTATTTTCTCTATACAGATTATCACACATAGCAGCATATGTGTAGAGAACCTGGGATAACCCAAAAAAGTCAGATAAAGTGGCTTATTTATAGTACCTGGCTTGGGTTAGCCATATATGATTTTTGGTAAATATTCGCTACTGTGAGCGCAATTTCAAGGTACTTTTCATCAGGAAAGCAATAAAAATCATATCTATTTCTGTAATATATCTACCATTCTATCAAATGAGACCGAAAAAACGAGAATATAACCATAAAAAACATACAAAAACATACCATTAAGCAGCCACTAATGGCGGAGAAGTGAACTCCGCTATTTATGGTCTGATTTCTTTCATTTTTGGTGTACGTTAAGAAGTATCTTTCCATCATACATTGCCCAAGTTTCAATAAGATAGCCCAACAAACAATTGAGAATATAATAATAATAATATAATAATAATAATAACAATAATAATATCTTTATTTACTACACGTACATGTACAAGGTATACAGGCCTAGCTGTCATACTACTATATAGAAAGCCCCTTGTTATGCTGAGTATTTCAAGAAAATTAGGTCAGTGTCCCAGGATAACACCCACACTAGTCGGCTAACACCCAGGTACCCATTTACTGATGGGTGAACATAGACAACAGGTGTAAAGAATCATGCCCAGTGTGTCTACCTTGGCAGGGAATCGAACACTTACAAAAAATCACATATGGCTAACCCAAGCCAGGTACTAGAAATAAGCCATGTTGACTTTTTTGGGTTATCCTAGGTTCTCTACACATATGCTGCTATGTGTGATAATCTATACATGTATAGTGAAAATAACTTTTTTGTTTCAGGTTTATGGTGTAGTACGAGTGTATATCATAGTCAGCCCTGTGCTACACTCTGTTTTCTCTAATATAAGCCCCCAAGACAGGGATAGGAGAATGATATTTGTATACCATATCCTCTTCATACCTTTGTCGAACTGCTCGGTATTACAGGTCTGCCATCACAAATCCGGCAATCAGTTATTCGGTTCCTTCAGTTATTCGGCACTAATTTTGGCTAGCATAATTTCAAATTTCCCGGGCTGCCACACCAACCTGCTGGTACTGTTTGGTTGTGCTATTTGCTGCATAAGTCATTCTAATTTTTTTTTCTGCAAACAGACAAATGAACAAGCACCACCTTCTCTTAGCTGGAGACTTCAATATCAACCTTGGCCTACCAGATGATCAGACTGTTACTGATTTCATCAACAATATGAACAATGCACTTCTCATACCAACAATAACTAAACCAACCAGGCTGACTGAGACAAGTGCAACCATAATAGACCACATATGGACCAATATACTAGACCCCCTTAAATCAGGGATAATCACAGACTGCACTACCGACCACTACCCAACCTTCCTCTTAATAAACATTAGTAAGCCACCACTCGAATACAACAAAGTTTCATTTAGACTCCATGACGAGGCCTCAATAAGGAATTTCACAGCAGACCTAGAGACTGTTGACGGGCCTACAGAATTCTCCAATGCCACTGGTATTGACGATTGGACAGACATTTTTCTTAACAATATACTATACAACAAACATTGTCCTATAAAAATGAAACAGATCATGAATAAACGGCTTGGTTGCCCATGGCTAGCCAGCAGCATTCTGAAATCCATTGATAAGAAACACCAATATGAAAAGCAATATAGACAAGGCTTAGTACACAAAGATATTCTTAAACAATATTCAACAGTTCTCACCAAATTAATAAAGAAAGCCAAACAACTGTACTACTCCAGCAGATTCACTGACACAAGAGGAGATATAAAAAAGTCCTGGAAAACACTTTCCCAGATTCTGGGGACCCACAAACTGAAAAAAAAACAAGAATATTGTTCTAACTAAACCTAATGAAACCCCCCTGCACCCCACTGATACAGCTAACAAGTTAAACAACTTCTTCTCAAACATAGGACCAAATTTTTCTCCCAGAAAAACCCCAACATCCCAATGCCCTTTCCGGAAAATTTACCTAGAGGGGGAATTTCCCAGATTCCTTCATCTTGTACCAACTGACCCCAAAAGGGAAAAAGTCACCGCGATATAAAGCACTTAAAAAACTGGGGGAAAATCTGTCTACACCCCAAACCTTTTATTCCCAAAAAGCAAGGGCCCCAAGGTCCTTTCGCATGCTATTACTTTAAACTTTTTAAAAAAGTCACTAGAAATGGGCCTTTTCCCGGGGAAAACTACTCAAGACAGCAAGGGTTACCCCTTTTTCATAAAGGTGGTGACCCTACAAAAGGTAAAAAATATAGGCCAAACCCAAACTTCCATTGCTATCCAAAATCTTCGAGAAACTTTCCCACAGGGACTATTTTTCTTTTTAACTTTAAACAAAACATAACCCAGCCCCGGGAAAATTTGGATTCAGGAAAAAATAAAGCACTAATGATGAAATTTAAAAAAAATTGTAGACCTGTTTTTAAAAAGGGCTTTGGGAAAAAAAAAAGGGAATTTATCCGTTGGGAATTTTTATTGACCTAAGAAAAGCGTTTGACACAGTAAACCACAGCTTTCCCAAATCCACAATTTTTGTAGATAAAATGGTTCAGAGAACCCGAAAAGTTGTAAATTAGACAAATGTGCAACTTTGGGTATTTTTTATTGGGAAACGTTTCGCCAAACAGTGGCTTCATCGTCCTATAAAGGAAAAATTTTGGGAAGAAACAGGAGGAAAATGAGGTAATCGCCCCTAAAACCTTGAGTCGTTGTGGTAAAGTCCTTCAATTTTGATTATGGACGGGTTTAAAGGGATGAAAAACCTCATTCCCCTTTCCTGTTCTTAAAAGTTTTCTCCTTCGTTTGGACTGATGAAGCCATGTGTGGCAAAACGTTTCCTCAATAAAAAATACCCAAGAGTTGCACATGTGTTTTAAATTTATCCAAAAACTTGACCACTGGGGTTTATAAGGGCCCTTTGCGTTGTTATTTTAAATTTTACCTTTCAAATTAGGTATCAGTATGTCCCTTTAAAAAGGACACGCCTCTTAAATTATGGCCATTTGATATGGAATTCCCGCGGGGAAAGTGCCCTTGGGACCCCTGCTCTTCCTCTTTTTACATAAATTGATTTTTCCAAAAAACAAAATCCCAACCCCTGAAACCCCTTTTCTCTTTGCTGATGCACGCTTATTTCTTCTCCCCCCCTTATCTTGCCCCCCTCAACCCCATTGTTAATTTGGAGTGCTCAAAATATGACTTGGAGGGACAGCCAATAAACTTAAAACTTAACACGGAAAAACCCTCCCTATATTTTTTTTTGGTAGCACAGCAGGTTTTTTGCGCAACTTAACTTTTAAGATGACAACACTCTAATTCCCCCCAAACTTTAATGGGGGAAAAATTCCCTTTGGCCTTTTTACCTCGACAACAATCTAAATTTCAGCCCCCCATACCCAACAACATAAAAAAAAAAAGTACCCAAAAAACGGTGGGGATCCTCTCCCCAAAATACGATCAGTGGACCCCCCGGGTTTAAGATTTTTTTTTATTCCAGAAAAATATGTTCGGGGGCCAGTAAATGACCGAATTTTTTTCCCAAAGGAATATTGTGAAGTAGGGTTAGTTCCCTTTCAGGGCCCCCAAAAAATACAGTACAAAAGACTTACATAAATACACTTACATAATTGGTCGCATTGGGAGGTGTCGTTTTTAAAGGGGGGGCCACTGTACTAGGGACCCCCAAACTGCCCCTTTTTCACACCTATCTTTTCCACTTATTTATCCCTACCTCACCTATGTATCTGTCTTTGGGGGTTTTTTAAATGCAGCAACACACCTAAAGCCATAATAACCCAACAAAAAAAACCGCAGTAAAATAATCATAAATCCCATCCCCGGAACACCCCCCTCCCCCCTCTTCATTTTATTTTAAAATTTCTCCCCGTTCAGAAATCCACACTTATTGCTGTGTTAAACTATATTTATTTTTTTTTTTATTTTTTCTATTAAAAAATTTTGGGACACATACAGAGGTACAAAAAAATACAGAAAAGAAACAGCCAAAAGAAACCACTTTTACTATGCATAGGGATTAGGCGGGGTTAAAATTAACTTAAGATTAACTAAGCAATGATGAAATCAGTGATAAAACATTTAAAGTAAACAGATAAAATACAAAGCACAAGTGAGTATTCCCAAAAACAGGTCAAATTTGGGTTTCATGCCCTTGTTGTAAAATTCAGTCGTTTTTTGGGGGTATTCTGTTAGGTAGTTTTATTTAAAAAAAAAATAAATTTAGGGTTGGGTTTTAGGTTTAACATTTTTTGGGGATATAATTGTGAGAAAACAAATTTTAAAATATACAAAATTTTTTAAGGGTTTGTTATTCAGTATTTATTTGGTTTTTTGGGGGAGGGAAGTGATCTTTGGAGAAGAGACTTTAATTTATAAAAAGGTAGTGTTTCTTTTATTTTTAAGGTAAAAAGAATTAGATTTTAGGGGGTTTTAGTGAATTTGGGTTTTTTCTAGTGTGAGATGGAACGAGGGAAAATAAAAAAAGTGATCTGGCCTTTTTTGGGGTTTTGGTAAAGTTTTTCTGTTTTAGGTTGGCAAGGGGGTGTTTTAGGGGAGGGTTAATTTTCAGAGTTAAGTGTTCTATGTATGGAAAAGGTTTCAGTAATAAGTATGGATGTTTTGGGTTTTTTGAGTAGGTTTAGTGTATTGAATATTTTGGGGGAGTGTGCTGCCCGAGGGGAGGGAAATTTGTTATCATTTAACTGCAGCCTTTTTTTGGGGAAATTAGTGGTCTGGGGATGATTAATTGTTGTTAGCCCCCCAAAAATTTCCCTAGGGAGATGGGGTAAATAAGAGAGTGATATGGGGCCAGGAGGGTGACGTGGAGCTAGTACCGATCTTCGATAGTAGCCTACAGTCTTGGAAATTTTCTTAAAAATTTGTTGTATATGTGTAGAAATTTAGTCTTTATCAAGGGGTTTCCTAAAATTTTTTCCCTCTGTTAGTTTGTGATGGTGTCCATTTATCATTAGGTTAAGAGGGACATCGTAGCTCTATTTCAAACTGAATGAAGTGGTTTTTTGTCAATGTTTAGGAAGTTTGTTAGTCCTCACCAGGTAGATATTTTCTGTAATTCGGATTTACAGTTTTGGCTAGCGTGAGGGGCTGGGGTGGGAAAAGACGTATTGTTCATCTGCAAATATGGGGTTTTTGAGTAAGGGGAAAGCTTTTGGGTAGGTATTTAGTTGGAGAAAGAAAGAGGGCCCCAAGACACTTCCCTGTGGGACACCAAACTGTAATTGGTTGTGCAGAAGATTTTGCCCCGTTTGTAACATTTTGGGCTTTGTTCTGAGGTAGACTTGAGGTAGTTGAGGGGTGCCTCTTATACCTAGTTAAAAATTTTTTACGTGGAGCATCTGGTCAACTGTATCAAAAGCTTTAGTAAGTAAATGAAGATCCCAGGGGGACTTTTTTTTTCTCATTGCAGTGTATATTGTTCTGCAGTGTATAATGCTCATTAGTATTTTTATTAGGCCTGAACCCAAAATTTGGGGGGGGTTTGAGTATGTTTGGGAAAAAAGGTGGAGTAGTTTCGTTTAGAATTAATTTTTCAAAAAGTTTTTGAGAGAGGTGTAAAGTTGGATATTGGCCTATAGTTATTCAACTCTGTTTGGTCTCCCCCTTTGTGGATCGGGGGGCCCCTTGCTATTTTGAGAATGTGGGAAGGTGGGGATTAAAGGGATTTGTTAAAGAGTTTGCAATGTTTGGGGTTGATAGCACTTGTGACATTTTTTTTTGTTATAAAGGGTGGTAAGGTTTTTAAAATCCCCTGCCTTGTTTTTTAGTGCGTTGTAAATGGGAAAATTGTATGGGTTAGTCGGAGCTGGAACATTTGTTGGGGGGGTTGCCAGTGAGGTAGTCATTTGGGGGGTATCTGAGTTGGGATTTTTTGGAAAGGTTTTGCCCTTTTGTGGAGAAAAAAATCATTGAGTCTGTTTGCTGTTCTGTTGGGGGAGTTGGGGTTCATTGATTTTGAAATTTTTTTTGCTTTTCGTGAATTTGTTTGCCCCAGAATTTTAAAGGGGTTTTCCAGGTTTTTTTATATCACCTTTCGTAAGTTGGATAATCTGTTCTATTTAAATTTTTTTCCCCTTTTATCAGGCGGTTGGATTGACGAGTAATGTTTTTTTGGTCTCGGGTTTTGACCCTTTCTGTCTGTTTTTTCATATTGGGTTTTGTTTTTTTTTTTGGATTTGAAATGGGGGTGTTACCAGGGACTGTTCAGTCTCTTGCTGTCTTCTGTTTAGTTTTTTTGGGCGTGCTTTTTTTATAGAGGTTTGGGTCTTTTTTAAAAAATTATTAATACTTTCGTAAATATTTTTATAGATTTCTGCTCGGGCCAGTCAATGTTTGCTACTGCTTTTGTGAAGTTATTAAGGGCTGCCTCTTTGTGAAGTTAAAGGGGTGATTTTTAGTAGTGTCTTGGGGGTAGTTTACCAAGAGTTGTTATGGGGAAAGTAGGGTAGTGGTTGTGGTATTATCTGAAATTATGCCTGTTTTTAAAGGGGAAGGGTTTGGTCCAGATGTGGTAAGTAGGGAAACACAGTTCTGTAATCTTGTGGTTTTTTTACTGGGGGAGCAACATACAGTTACTCATTGTTTTTGTGATTCATAAGTGGTGTCCGGGTCTTGCAGGAGATTTTTTTGAAGTCACCTGAGAGGAGTAAGTATCTTTGTTCATGGGCACATTATACATTTCCTAGGTTTTGACAAAATTTGGGCTAAAGTTTGATGGGAACTCTGTGATGTTTATCAATGTGAGAGGTTTTTTTTAGGGATTTTGGGTTTGAATTTGGTATTATATATTCCCATGTTCTCCCTTTTGCAAAATATTAGTGAAAATTTTATTGGTCTGAGTAGTATATGGCTGGCCCCCCTTGTTGGTCTGGCCCAAGTTGGGTATGGCTGTGTAACCGGAAGGATGACATCTGCTATCAGGGTTTACCAGGTTTCAGTTATGTAATGGCATATTGGCATGTAAAGGGAAATTTTGTAAAGCTATGGGTCTCGTAAGCTTCTTAAAAAATCTGTTTTTGTAGTTAAAAGTAGTTTTTGTTGTTGGCACTGGAAGTGCCTTTGATTGTTCTGCAGTGTAGTAATTACGTAACTGTTTGATTCATTTAAGTCATTAAAATAAGGGTTTTGGGTTTAGGATCAATGTTTTTAATCATAAGATTTGTGTGAATTATAAATCTATATCTACGGGTCTTAAATTCCAATATTAATCTTGACCCAAAACGTTTCTTGTAGTTGGAAGGGTCCACGGGATAAGTTAGTTTAGTTTAATATCTTTATTATGCACCCCATACCCCCTCCCGTGGGCGGTAGTCAAAAGATTACAAGGTAATAAAAGGGTCCAGGGATTGGACCCCAAATTATGTGCTAATAGTTACAAAGGTAATGAATCCCGGGAGATCGGTCACAATCTGGCAGTTACAAAGGTAAAGAAACGCCTACTCCTTAATTTTTACAGTCATGAAAAAAATTTCAAAGAAAAGAGCGACTGATACATCCACATCTGGTCACAAAGTAATGATTATAAAAACAAATTTAAGTGGGTCATACACCCACAGACACTGCGGCACAAAACACAACGAGGGTTCACGCCAGACATTGCACAGAGGTACAAATATTGCATCAACAAGCACGCACACCCCCACACCACACAAAAACCCACACACACATACCCCCCAAACCCCCCACACAACATACCCACCCCCCCACCCACACCCCCAATACCACACCCACCCCCCCACCCAACACAACACACACCCCAAACACACACACACACACACACAACCACACACACACACACACACACACCACTTTTGTGAGTGTGTGTGGTGACCCCAAAATTCTTGCATGCCACAATGATAGAAAAAAAACTAAAGGCTGGTACCAAAAAGCGGATGGAAAAAACGAATAAAAATGAGGAGTGGAATGAAGAATCAGGAAAAAAACCCCGACATCATTAGCAGTCACAGAAAAAAAACTCGCTGAGACAATAACAACACAATTTCCCAAAGGATATCAGATCCAAGGGGAAATAGAAAGGGGTAGAGGGGGGGGGGGGGTTGCACTGTCATAAAAACCGATGGGGTTTGAGGAAATGGAAATGGAATGATTGGAGAAAGGACTCATTGTAGGTACAATTCAGTCCGGAAACATAAAGTAGTCATTTGGAGTGATGTAAACCCACCACAGAACTGCAGGGGGCCAAAAGAGGAGTACGAAGAAAACAAAAGGGTGATGGTGGACCAAATGGTGAGGGGGAAGAAGAGCTCATCGAGCAGAGCAAAGTTACTGGTAATGGGGATTTCAACCACAGGGAGATCGACTGGGGAAAACCGGGGCCACATGGGGGGCCCGAAAATGGAGAGCCAAGTGATGCATGTGGTACTTGAAAAAAACCCCTTTCATCAAAATGTCAGGACACAACCAGAGAGAGAGGGGGGGAAGAGCCAGCAAGACTGGAACTTGTGTTCACCCCCGAGAAAATTCAGACATTGAGACATCACTTAGAGAGGCCCCTTGGAGCTAGCGTCTTTTGTTATGATTTTGATATATAGTGAGTTTACAAATGGAGAAGGAACAGGAAATGAGGGGGGCAGGCCAAATATAAAAGGGGGGGCTACAAGGTATGAGAAATTTCCCGCAGGAGGTTCAGTGGGACAAGAAAAGGGAGGAAAATCAGTAAACGAGATGTGGTTTTATGGCAAAAAAGTGCAAGGGGCGAGGGAAAATTTTTTTTCCCAGGGAAACAGAAATAAAAGGGAAAACCAAACGATCCTTGGTTTACCCCCAAGGGTGGGAGGCAAAAACTAAGTGCAACAGGAATGGAAAAAAGGGACAGGAAGCATAGGGGGCCAGGAAACAAGAGATTAGTAGAAAAAGGCAGAAAAAGGGGTTGCAAGATAAAGGGGGAGGCCCCCCAGTATGAAAACGACATAGCATCGAAAGTCAAATTGACCCGAAAAATGTGTTAGCCACATTAGGAGGAAGACAACAGTCAAGGACCAGGTGATAAGGCTGAGGAAAGAAGGGGGGAAAACTACAAAAAAACGTCAAGGGTATGTGAGGAGCTCAAACGAGATTTAAGGGTATTTACGTAGAGACAGGAGGGCTTGGGGGGACAGACCAGATGGGGACACCGAAGGAATACCCAAAAAAGTGTTGGACGAATAAAATACGATGGGAGGAGGTGAAAAGAAACTGCTAAGGGGAATCGATTCCCAAAGGCAATGGGACCGGACATCTCCCCGTGGGTCCTTAGAGAGGGGAAAATATGTTTTGCGTGCCACTTACCCATTTTTCAACACATCCCGGAAACTGGGCAACTACCTGAGGATGGAAGATGGCAAATGTAGTTCCCCTTTTTTAAAAAACCCCCAAAAAAAGGGCACTAAACTATAGAAATGTGTCATTTAGTGTTGTATGCAAAATTTGGAGAAGATTATAGGAGGGAGTGGGGGCCCTGGAACGGAAAAAGGAGTATAAATGCCCAAACCCCACAGATTGCTAGAAAATGACGTAGTGGAGGCAGGAAACCATACACAGTTTTAAGACAGTGGTTTGATCAAAGCTCATGGAGCGGGGAGATGAGAGGGCCTAGTAGCAACCGTCGTGAAGAGGCGGGGCCAGGAGCTAGGGACTCGACCCCTGCAACCCACAACAATTAGGTGAGTACAAATAGGTTGAGTAACCACCAACCACACACCCCACCACACCCACTCACCCACACACAACAAACACACACACAACCACACACCACACACACACACACACACACCACAAACACACACACACACAAACACACACACACCCACACACAAGGAAAAAGATCTGGGGGTGAGTTTTACACCGAGCATATCTCTGAGCGCGCACATCAATCAGATAACTCGCTGCTGCATATGGGCGCCTGGCAACCTACGGATAGCATTCCGATACTCAGTAAGGATTCGTTCAAGGACTCTGTATTTCCATTGACGTCAGGCCCATACTGAAGTAGGCGCACAGTTTGGAATCCACACCTAGTCAAGCACGTCAGAATTAGAGAAAGTGCAAAGGTTTGCAACAAGGATAGTCCGAGCCTGCGGGATTGTCATACGAAGAAAGGTTGAGGGAATCGCCACTCCTGACGACACTGTGAGGACAGCGAGGGTAGGAGAGGACATGATAACTACCCATATAAATTACTGCGCGGAATAGACAAGGTGGACAAAGACGGGTTGTTCCATAGTGGGGACATCAGACCACAAGAGGTCACAATGGAAGTTGAAGACTCAGATGAATCAAAGGGTTTTTGGAAGTATTTCTTCAATTCATAGAGTTGTCAGACCGTGGAATAGCTAGAAGAAAAGTGACGTAGTGGATGACGGGAACCATACTAGTTTTAAGGCGAGGTCTTAAATTAAAGCTCTGGGAGCAGGGGACAAGAGACGGACCTAGTAGCAATCTGTGAAGAGGCGGGGCAAGGAGGCTTGAATCGACCCCTGCAACAACCAATAGGTGAGTACACATGTTTTGCATTATTTACAGGCATAACACCAGACAAACTGAACATTGCATAAAAGCCCTATCACGAGCTTTTACATCCTATGGAAGTGGGGTGCATGGATACGGGGTTGTCCACAATTTAGTTAAAAAACAACAGACATAGCCCCACTCCACAATGGCGGGGCAGTAAGCAATAGCAAAGGATACTTCAGACGATAGCACTAACATCCCATATCATAAAAATCTTTGAAAGGGGTCTTCAAGAAGCAAGATCACCACCCATTCTAGAAACCCATCAATTGCTCTACACCAGGGCAACATGGGTTTAGAACAGGTCAGAATCCTGTCTGTCCAACTATTGCATCTCTACGACAAGGTCCTAGATGCACTAGAGAAGACAAGAAGAAATTGCAGATTTAATAACTATAAGACTTTGCAAAAGCCTCGACAAGTGTGACAATTGGCGTAAATAGCGCACAAAATGCGTGCTAAAGGAAATAACAGGAAAAAGTTGGGTCGTGGTTCTGAATTTCCTCACTAACAGAACACTAGTGATTAGTAGTCAACAGAGTAAAGTCACGAGGCAGCTACGGTTGAATAGCTTCTGTTCCACAAGGCCCCCCACAGTACTCGCTCCCTCTTGTTCCTCTCCTCATATCTTGACATAGACAAGGTTGTCAGACACAGGCAACCAGGTCTTCCTTTGCAGATGTCACACGAATCTGAATGACAGTGTTTTCTTCCATTGCAGACACTGTAAGGCTCCATGCGGACATCAACCAAAATCTTTCAGTGGGCTGCAGATAACAATATGAAGTTTCACGATTGAGAAATTTCCAATTATTCAGATATGTACACGAGGAAATTTTAAAGCTTCATCAGAGTACAAAACAAATTCTGGCACAACAATAGAGCGTAACACCATCGTCAAAGACTGGGAGTGATTCATGTCGGAGGATCTCACCTTCATGGACCATACATTGTATCATCGCATTCTCTAGAAAAATGATAGGATGGATAATGTGGCACCTTCAAAAATAGGTGATGCCAAGGCCCTTGATGGACACTCTTCAGGCACTTGATTCTATCTGGCTGGATTTGGAATATTGCTGCTCACTAACAGCACCTTTCAAGGCAGGTGAAATTCGCTTGACATAGAAAATGTTCAAGAACCTTAACAGGCGCTCTTAAGGAGGTAAAACACCTCAATTATGGAAGCGCTTGAGGTTCCTGAACTGTATTCCCTGGAATGCAGGCGGGGACGAGATCACATGATTATATACTCCTGGAAAATACTAGATGGACTAGTTACCAATCTTGCACACGAAAATCAACTCACCTACGAAAGCAAAAGACTTGGCTGCGATTTGCAACATCCCCCCAATTGAAAATAGGCAGGGGTGTTGTCACTTGCACCGTTAAGAGACCATACAGTAAGTGTCAGGGGCCTGAGACTGTTCAACTGCCTCCCAGCATACATAAGGGGGATTACCAACAGACCCCTGGAAGTCTTCAAGCTGGCACTGGACAAGCACCTAAAGTCGGTACCTGACCAGCCAGGCTGTGGCTCGTAAGTTGGGTTGCGTGCAACCAGCAGTAACAGCCTGGTTGATCAGGCTCTGATCCACCAGGAGGCCTGGTCACAGACCGGACCGCGGGGGCGTTGACCCCCAGAACTCTCTCCAGGTAAACTCCAGACAAACATCTCTATGACATTCCCCGTGTTTGACTAAACCTTTACAAAAATTCAATGTATTTCAAAGGACCTAAAATCTCGAACACCCTACCTGAAAACTCTATAACTGCAGACACATTCATCACTTTCAAAACTACAGTTAGAAAACATCTTATCTCCCTGATCCACCCCAACAACTAACTACATGATAACCACCTGGTGGTTCAAAATTACACTCACTCACCCACTGACTATAAACCCAGAAATACTAATCTTAATCTTAAAATAATAAATCCTAACTAGTCATAAGTTTTCCTATGATACTCAAATATAGACACCTTGTATTGTGCCAAAACAAAAGCATTCACATTGCTAAACTCACAAATTATGATGTAGTCACTTAGCCTTAACCCTTAAACGGTCCAAACAGATCAACGTTCATATTCGTAGTGCTACAAAAGTAGATCTACTTTTTTTTACATATTTTCAAATATAACAAAAAAAAAAATGTAGATAAAAGTTTTTTTACACATTTTCAAATGTAAAACAAAAAAGAAGATCTACATTGTTTTACATACTTTCAGATGTTGAAAAAACGTATATACACGTTTGGACCATTTAAGGGTTAATACTATAATCTGTAAGGATTTAATGTTAAGAATTAATCTAAGTCTGCTCGAAATGCCTAGCCATGCTAGGTGTCCTAGTGGTCCCCTCTGTAATTAGTATTTTATAACATGTAAACCACAAAATGCCCAAAACCTGTAAGCCCCACATTGTAACCATTGTAGAGAATAAACTTGAATTGAATTTATTGTTATAACCTGCTACTTTCAGCCCTAGCCATGGTTCCAATGAATAAAAGAATGCTTCTCATTATGTAAAGACCTACACAGTACATTGTCCATTAAAGAAAGGTGGCTTTGAAGCCACTGTCGGTTGCTCTGAGTTCAGTCTTGTGATGCAGGAGAATATGCTTTATTATTACGCTAATATCAACACTACAACTTATTTGCCTATCACAATTGATCTAATATGACATAATAAACAATATAAATATCATAAAACATGTTAAATACTCCTGAATAAATAATATTTGGCATAAAACCGAGCAGTTCGACAGAGGTATGAAGAGGATATGGTATACAAATACCATTCTCCTATCCCTGTCTTGGGGGCTTATATTAGAGAAAATGGAGTGTAGCACAGGGCTAACTGTGATATACACTTGTACTGCACCATAAACCTGAAACAAAAAAGTTATTTTCTCTATATAGATTATCACACATAGCAGCATATGTGTAGAGAACCTAGGATAACCCAAAAAAGTCAATGTGGCTTATTTCTAGTACCTGGCTTGGGTTAGCCATATATGATTTTTGGTAAATATTCGATTCCCAGCCAGGGTAGAAACATTAGGCGTGTTTCTTTACAACTGTTATCCATATTTACCCATCAGTAAATGGGTACCTGGGTGTTAGCCGACTGGTGTGGGTGTTATCCTGGGACACTGACCTAATTTTCTTGAAATACTCTGCATAACAAGTGGCTTTCTATATAGTAGTATGTCACTGATGTCAGCTAGGCCTGTATACCTTGTACATGTACGTGTAGTAAATAAAGATATTATTATTATTATTATTATTATTATTATTATTATTATTATTATATTATTATTATTATTATTATTATTTTCTCAAATGTTTGTTGGGATATCTGATTGAAACTTGGGCAATGTATGATGGAAAGATACTTCTTAACGTACACCAAAAATGAAAGAAATCAGACCATAAATATCGGAGTTTACTTCTCAGCCATTAGCAGCCACTTAGCGGTATATTTTTGCATTGTTTTTATGATTATATTCTCGTTTTTTTGGTCTCATTTGATAGAATGAAAGATGTATTACAGAAATAGATATGATTTTTATTTCTTTCATGACAAAAAGTACCTTGAAATTGCGCTCACAGTAGCGAAAATGTTCTATTCTCTAGTGAAGCTCAAGAGGAAACAAATGACATCACCGTCCAATTCCTGTCTGCCTGCCAGTCCAAATTCAAATACGGAGTCAAGAATGGGTTGACATTATTTATACAATTATTACAATAATGCAGCAGTCTGCATAACAGTAAATCTTCTATTTTTTTTTGTGAATAAAAATTCCAAATGGTAAGTAAGAGGCATATGAGGGGCCTGTAGCCATGGCTAATAAGCAGAGAAAATGTTATTTTAGTGCCAGGAATGTCTGCATTGTTTATTCTGGACCCTATTTTAAAATTGACATCTGTTGAAATTTGTGTGAAATTGGCCAAATTGCCAATTTCTGACCACTATTGGGTAGTTGAAATAAGTGAATGGGCGATTTCTTGTACTCAGTTGACAGACTAGAAGTAAATAAGTAAATTATTCAGGTTACACAAATACAGTTACAGTGGACCCCCGCATAAAGCGTGGCATCGACATAGCGATTTTTCCGCATAACGTTACTTTCAAAATTTTTTTGGAAAATTTTTTTTTTTTTGTTTTTGTTGGGGTTTTTTAACTTCAATTTTGGGGGTCCTTTTTAAAACAAAAAAAAAG
>NC_069416.1:10362636-10470045 GCF_026875155.1 Cherax quadricarinatus | reverse complement strand
ATCCCAACAGGGAATACAGCCACAAAAATCCAAGGCAAATGGAAACCAAGCACTTGGTATCTGCAGGCATGGGAAATCTGGAAAAACAGATGGGACGTGCAACTTTGACCACCCTAGAAAATGCCATGCCCATATGACAACAGGAAAATGCAAACTCCCTTCCTATTCCTGTAATCTTTTTCAC
This sequence comes from Cherax quadricarinatus, assembly GCF_026875155.1. Taxonomy (NCBI): domain Eukaryota; kingdom Metazoa; phylum Arthropoda; class Malacostraca; order Decapoda; family Parastacidae; genus Cherax; species Cherax quadricarinatus. The sequence goes on along the minus strand of NC_069416.1, from coordinate 10,469,861 downwards.
CCTGAAATGTGTCCCTCTTCAGTACAAGAAAGACTGTGCTATAACTTAAATTGCCAGGCACACCAACTAAAGGGGACAAAAAGATACAAAACATCCAGACTATGCAAAAACCTGGGTAGCCACAGCCACTCAAGAGGGAGAGGTTTTTAGTGCCAGGAAGAAAAAAAAAACTGGCAGGAAATGGCAGAAATCGTTCACCAAATCCAGTCATTTCTGGAGTGGAACCACAGTCGATGGCTTCCACTCCAAACCAACAGATACAGATATTAGTGCCGGAAAAAAAAAATTATCCCCAGTACCACCAATACCACCAGTCCGATGACATTCTTATTTGCAAATATACAAGGTCTAAAGCCAGCAACGGACAACAAAATATCTTTCATCCATAGACTGCTTGCAGAGGCAAATGCAATGTTTGCGGCTTTCACAGAGACCCACATAAAGGATCACTTGGACAACAAAATATGGATCCCAGGTTACAACTTATACAGATGCGACAGAGTGAACAGGCAAAAGGAGGGGGTTAGCCTGTATATTGCAGAGTCGCTTATTTGCACAGAACTGCTTAACCCTTTCAGGGTTTCGGCCGTACTAGTAAGGCTTACGCACCAGGGTTTTTGACGTGCTAGTACACATAAATTCTAGCGCCTTCAAATCTCGCGGGAAAAGGCTGGTAGGCCTAGATGTGAGAGAACGGGTGTGTGTGGTCGGTGTGAAGGATAGACAAAAAATCTGGGACCCAGTAGCGCATTGTGGGAACGCCATTTTAGTAGACCTAGTTTGCCATGCCTTGCGGTAAGAAGCTCCTCACTCCTCGGCGAATTGGGACACTTTTGTTCCCCAGTGACAGTTCTAATATAGATGGAAGTGCCAGTGAAGATGAGTTTCAAGGTTTTAATGAGGTTGTGACCGAAACTAATGACCATAATATCGGTAATAGTGAGGAAAATCCAGACGACCCTCAACCTTCCACCTCTGCTGCTGGGCCGTCTTGTTCACATTCACTTGTACCAGAATCAAAGAGGAAACTCCTATTTTCCCAAATCCCGGACTCAGATGTGAGCATTGGTGGTGATAGTGATAGTGAATATGAGCTACAAGCTCTTGAAACCAGTTCCAGTAGTGATAGTGAAGTGGAATATTCTCCAGCGAAGCGTCAGTATATACGACGATATATGCGCTCTGGTAGTGTGCCATATGCTATTCCAAGGGGAAGGAGTACATCTCGGAGTACATCCAGCAGCTGTACAACAGGAGCAGACAGTGAAAATGATGATGATAGTGTTGCAATTGGGATGGAAAATGTGCATGGTGGTGGTAGTGGTGGTGCCGGCTGTGAGGCACCAGCAGTGGGCCATGCTGCCACCCACACTGCCACCCATGCCGCTGCCTCAGCTGATCTACAACAAAGGCCATCACCCACCCACCACACCAGCCTCCACAACCACAACCACAACCTCCACAACCACAACCACCTGCCAATGTCCAGTACCCACCAGCAGACCACACCTGGGATTGGCAGGAAGCTGTCAATTTTGTTCCAAATCCCCACCAGTTTGATGAAAGCCAAAGTGGAATACAGCCATGTTGTACACTGGGGAACAATGCCGCTGAACTGGAATGTTTCAAGTTATTCTTTGACGAACCCCTGATGGAAATTATTGTCAGGGAAAGCAACAGATACTACGAGTACACCATGGCAAACACAATACTTTCACCAAGCTCACGGCTACACAAGTGAAAGGAGACAACTGTGGCTGAGATGTATCTCTTCTTTGCCACAATAATGCTTATGCCACATGTGTATAAGCACAGTGTGAAATCATACTGGTCAACAGACTGCCTGATTGCAACTCCAGATTTCAGTGATATAATGCCAGTGAATCAATTTGTGCTACTATTATGTATGCTTCACTTCTCAGACAAAACCAGGCCTGACAGAAACGACAGGTTATATAAGATTAGGAATGTGTTTGTGTATCTGAAACAGAAATTCAGTATGTATTTTTATCCCTTCAGGAAGCTTGTAATTGATGAGTCTTTGATTCTGTTCGAAGGAAGACTCTCTTTCAAGCAGTACATACCAAGCAAGAGGAAACGCTTTGGTATAAAGTTGTTTGTGCTTTGTGATTGTTACAGTGGTCTGGTATTGGATATTATTGTGTACACTGGAAGTTATACATTGCAAAATACCAGGAATTTATTGGGCATCTCTGGTGATGTGGATAGAACAATGATAGAACCATACCTTGGTAAGGGGCATATATTATATACAGATAACTGGTACACAAACCCCTCACTCAGTGATGTCTTGTGAGTGAACATGACAGATGTGTGTGGCACAGTGCGTGCAAATCGTAAACATATGCCCAGGTTTGATGCTGGCACTCGTAGAGGCAAGGTGCAGGCGTTTCAATTCAAATTCAAATTCAAAGTTTATTCTCTATAAAGATTACAATGTTGAATTTACAGAATTTGGTTGTTGTGTGGTTTACATGTAGTTAAATAATGATTACAGAGTGTACCACTAGAACGCCTAGCATGGCTAGGCATTTCGGGCAGACTTAGTTTAATTCTTTATTTTAAAATATTACAAATTATGAGGTAAGTTGGTATTATGGCTAAGTGACTAAATACTAGTTTGTGAGTTTAGCAATGTGAATGCTTTTGTTTTGGCACAGTACATAGTTTCAGTTTGGAGTATCATAGGATTCATTATTTTAAGATTGAGATTAATATTTCTGTTTATGGTCAAATGGGTGAGTGAGTGTAAGTGTGAACCACCAGGTGGTATTCGTGTAGTTAGTTGAATGGGGTTTATCAGGGAGATAAGATGTTTTCTAATGGTAGTTTTGAAGGTGATGAATGTGTCTACAGTTCTAGAGTTCTCAGGTAGGGTGTTCCAGATTTTAGGGCCTTTGACATACATTGAATTTTTGTAAAGGTTTAGTCGGACATGGGGAATGTCGTAGAGATGTTTGTGTCTGGTGTTTATGCCTGTGGGTTCTGTCACAACTATCAAGAAAGCATTTTAGGTCAAGGTTGATATTGGAGTTTAAGGTCCTGTAGATGTAGATTGCACAGTAGTAAGTGTGGATGTACTGAACAGGGAGTAAGTTTAGATCTATGAAGAGTGGGGGGGGGTGTTGCCAGGGATGGGATTTAGTGATTATTCTTACTGCAGCTTTTTGTTGGGTTATTATTGGCTTTAAGTGTGTTGCTGCAGTTGATCCCCAAGCACAAATAGCATAGGTGAGGTATGGATAAATAAGTGAGTGGTATAGTGTGAGAAGGGCATTTTGCGGCACGTAGTATCGTATCTTGGAGAGGATCCCAACTGTTTTGGATACTTTTTTTGGTTATGTGTTGATAGGGGGCTGAAATTCAGGTTGTTGTCAAGGTATAGGCCTAGGAATTTGCCCTCATTATGTCTGGTAATTAGAGTGTTGTCGATCTTAATGTTAATTTGTGCATCTCCTGCTCTGCTACCAAACATAATATGATAGGTTTTGTCAGTGTTAAGCGTAAGTTTATTGGCTGTCATCCAAGTCGATATTTTGATCAGCTCCTCGTTAACAATGGTGTTGAGGGTGGCAAGATTAGGGTGAGAGATGACATAAGTCGTGTCGTCAGCAAAGAGAATGGGTTTTCAGGTGTTGGGATACGTTTGGAAGATCATTGATGTATATGAGGAAGAGCAGGGGACCAAGGACACTTCCCTGCGGAACTCCAGTATCAAGTGGCCGTGTTGTTGATGCTGTGTCTTTAATGGTAACATACTGATACCTATTGGTAAGGTAAGATTTGAAAAAAGCAAGCGCAGGGCCTCTTATACCGAAATTTGGTAAATTTTTTGGGGAAATAGGAGGGTCGGGGTAAAATTGTGTAAAAAGTTTTTCTTAGGTCAATAAATATTCCTATGGATTTTTCCTTATTTTCCAATGCTGTGTAAAGCAACCCTAGCTTTTTTATGATTCCCAATCATTAGTGCTTTTAAATTTTCCCCTAAATCCAAATTGGCGGGGTTTAAAGAAAGGTTTTGTCGTTATAAATGAATATAGTCTCCTGTGTCATAAATTTTCTCAAAGTTTTTTGGATGGGAAAAAGGGAAAATTTTTAAAAATTGGCCTATAGTTTTTAAGTCTGTAGGGTCACCCCCCCTTTTAGGGTTTTAATGTAACCCTTGCCCATGGAGTATTTTTTGGGGAAAGGGTTTTTTTTTTCTGAGGGGAAAAAGAAATTGAAAAAAGGCAGCGAAAGGATAGGGCCCCGCTCCCGTTTGTACATTTAATGGGGGGGCCCTTAGACAGATTCCCTGAGTTTTTTTTAATGACTTTATAACTCGGTGACTTCCGGGGGTTTTCATTTTGGTTTGGCAAGATAGAAGGGAATTTTGGGGAAAATTTTCCCCATCTAATTTACCCCCGGCAATGGGCATTAGTAGGGGGGGATTTTATTGGCGAGTTTAATCCAATGGTTAAAGAAGAATCTTTAAATTCTTTTTTACTGGTCCAGGGGGATTTTAGGGGGTGAAATCATTATTTAGTTAGGACAATTTCTTTTTTTTTTTTTAAATTTTTGGGGTCCCTAGAATCTAGAAGTTTTTTTCCAAAGGTCTTTTTATATCCCCTCTATTGCTGTAAAACTATTTGGAGTATATGGGTTGGGTTTTTGGCTTTTTTTTATTACTTTGGTGAGAACTGATAATAGGTTTTTAAAAAGGGAATACCCTTTTTGGGTGTATTAAGCCCTGTTATATTGCTTTTTCATATTGGTTTTTCTTGTCAAGGGATTTCAGAAATGGGCGGGTTTAAAGCCATTACCGGGAGTTTACCGGAGGGGGAGTTCAGGAAAAACGCCATAATGGCTAACCAGCCCCCTTTTCTGAAATCCATTGACAAAAACACCAATATGAAAAGCAATTTAGACAGGGTTTAATACAAAAAAGATATTCTTAAACACTATTCATCAGTTCCCCACCAAAGTAATAAAGAAACCCAAAACAACTATACTACTCCATGCCAGGGGAAACCCAAAGCCGTTGTTTTTTTGAGGGGGGGGGATGGACAATGTTTGTTGTATAGCCCAAATAATTTGTTAAAGAAAAATGTCTGTCCAGTCATCAATACCTTTGGGCCCTTTGGGGAGAATTTTTGGGGCCAGCCCAACAATCTCTAGGTCAGTTGGGGAATTTTCCTTATTGGGGCTTCGTCATGGAGCCCAAATGAGACTTTGCTGTATTCAAGGGGTTTGGTTTTTTTAATGTTTGCAGGGGGAAGGTAGGGTAAGGGGTCTTATGCAAAAAAAATCTGTGTTTTACCCCCTGATTTAAAAAGGGGGGCAATTTATTTTGGTCCATATGGGGGTCTAAATGGTTGCACTTGTCTCAGTGGGCCGGGTTTGGTTTTAAATTTTTATTGTTGGTATGAAAAAGTGTGTTGTTCATTTTGGTTGATAAATCTTACGGGCTGATCATCTGGGAAACCAAGGTTAAATGTTGAATTTCCTCCCCAGCTAAGAGAAGGGGGGTGCTTATTCATTTGTCTGTTTTTTTATTATGATTTTAATTTTTCTCACGAATTTTGGGATGTTTGTGTGGGGAAATTTCCGGTAAAGGGGAAACCGTTTTTGTTATAGGTGTCTTAAGGTTTTTTACAGAAAAATTAGAAAAAATTTTTTCCCCCCATACCCATCAACAAAAAGCAATGTCAATACAAGAAAAATTTTGGTTAATTTAATAGATTGCAATACCACCCCCAATTTGGGTTTTGGTCTAAATTTTGTAAATTTGGGCTGTGAAATTCCTGGTGGGGGGTAATATCTATTTGTCCTGTTTAAAGCCGGTCTCAGTAAGAATAATGCAGGAGAAGGGGTTTTCCCTTTTAATGATTAAAGGAGTGCCAGGAGGTCACAAAAGTTTTTTGCTTAAGGACCTGAGTTGTAGTTAAGTACTGAAAAGGCTTTTAAAGGAAATTTTTTTTAGGATATGCTGGTTTGGGTGATGCTGTGTAAAAAAGGCAGTTACTTTCCAAAAGGTTTGGGGGGGGGGGGAATTGGGGGGGTCAAAATTATGGGGGTTTAGATCGGGCAACGTAAACAATCACCCTTTCGGGGTTTAAATTTTGGTTTTTTTTTTTCCTGATTTTATGTTTTTGAGCTCTATTTCTATATCTGTAGGGGGTGGAACTTGGATAAGAAATATAGCTAAGAATTTTTGGTCAAAATAGAGTAAAGTCACTCCCTTAACACATAATGAAGTTGATGTTGTCTATGTTTTGTGTTTGGAATAACTAAAGTACAACTAGGTAAAAACTAGTAAAAAAAAAATTAAAAAATTTTAAAATAAACAAGACTCTCACTTGAACTGCACCAAGGCTAATAAAAATTCCTTTTGTGGAGCCCAATGTTTTGGGGCTAAATTTAGCTATAGTAAAAACTAGATTTAATCTAAAAATATAAAAATCCAAATTAAAAATAGCACCAGTCTCTAAAGGGGAAAGGCAAATTGGGGGGGGGTCTAATTTAATAAATTTTGGTTTGACTAAAGTACAACTGATTTTTAAATTTTAATAATATAAAAAAGGAAAAAGACCCCTCAGTTGAAAATTGACCAAAAGGTTTTAATATAATTTGTTTACAAAATTAGAGTATAACTAGATTTAAATTAAACAAAAAAAATTCAAATTAAAGTACCAAAAGAAAAAATAGTAAAAAATAACAATGGAAAATGTCTTGGTTTAAAAATTTTTGTAAGATGGTGGCGGGGAAAACAGTACAAAAGGTAAAAAAGGGATAATAAAAAAGGGTTTTGGGATTTTGAAAACAAACTTAAAAATTTTGGCAAAAAAAATGTTATGAGGAGATTAGGAGGCGGGAAGGCCCAAACCTAAAAGGGTCGGGAGAGAGGGGTGAGGTGGCTGGGGGTTGGGGGAAAAGAGGCTTCTAGCAGGGGGGTTTGCAGTCTGCTCCCCGCTGGGGGAGGCTGTATTTTTGGGGGGGGGCAGAAAGGGCTCCCCAGCAGTGAGGGAAACCCCGCCCCTTTCTAACCAAGTGGCGAGTATTTCCCCGTAAGGGAAGGGCGCATCAGAGTAAGGAAAGTTAAAAATTGAAGATCTAAAGGGTAGGAAATCGCTTTTTCTTTTTTTCCCCAGGAATAAAATGTATTTCATTTGGCCATAAAGGTAAGGGTACTATTTGCCCCTGCTAATGGGGGTAACCCCTTTTTCTTGTGGGGGGGTGCCCTCTTTTTTAAGATAAAATTGACCGGGCTTTTTTTTAATAGGGAATAAAAAGGGGGTGAGAGAAGAGTGTCCCTTCCCTGGAGCTGGTGTTGGGGACTTTGCAACAGGCTGGATAATACAGTCAGGAAAGGGGGAGAAAACCCTTTAAACTGCCCTCATTTGGCTGGTGGAAATGAAAAGGGGAAAGGGGAAAGGAGAGAAGAGCGGGCTAATAAACAGGCCCGCTATTGTTTTTCTTTAAAGGGTTCAAGGGAGGGACCCCAAAATCATAATGTAGCATTTTGCCTAAAAGGGGGAAAGTGGGAAAAATGAATGGTTGCCCTAGGGAAATTTTGGTTTGTAAATTGCTGGCTAGACAATACTGCAAGGAAACATGCAATCCCATTCCAAATTTACAACTGGGAAAAACTTTTTTTGGCAAACATTATATTATGCCAAGGGATGGGGTCCCTCTCTCTGGGGGTTTGGGGGGGTAGCCCCTTCAGACCCCGATTGAGAAGGCCATTTGGGGAAATGCCTATGATTTTTTAAAATGATTTGGGAAAATTTGAGGTATGGGGTGTGTGTGGGAAACAAGCAGGTTTCAATACTTGGGTTTTTGGAAAAAAGTAAATTTTATAAAAGGCCCTTCAGCATGAAAAATTTTAAAAAAAAAGAAATAGATCAGGTCAGCAAAAAAAGGGGGGCAGCAGAGGGCAGCAAGGGGCTAGCTCCCTTAAAGGTTTAACTATACCCAATTTGCAGGATTTTAAGAAATAAAATAGGGTTTAAACTAAGATTTAATTTGCCCAAATGCAGGAGACATAGATATTAAATTTCTATAACAAGACCTGGCTCAATCTAAAGATAGAGAGATCCCTCCCGAATGTCACATACCCAAAGGGAAAAATTATTCCCCCCACTGACAGGGGCAACAGGAAAAGGGGGTGGAGTAAACGGAAAGGGGGGTTGGTCAGGGGGACAATTTTTTAATTTTTTGGGGGTTAACAAGATTAATTAAATTTGAAGCGTTTAGCCATGAATCTGTTTGGGTTCCCTTCTGGGGGCCGAGAAAAACTAATTTTGGGTTTTGAATTTAAAAGGGGCCCCAAATCTTTATAGGGAGTGCAGTAAACTTCTATGGGGACGGAAAATTTTTGGTAAGGGATCTAAAAATTTCCCAAAATGGTTTTTGCTAAAGGGAGATTTTTAACTAAAAGACAAAATTGACTGGAAACAATTTGAACAGGGAAATTTTTGAGTCAGGTACTTTTTTGAACGATCCAGGGTTGTTTTTTTTAAAAAAAAGTTTTTTTGACCCGGGGCCAAATAAAGGGGGAAAAAACCTCCTTTACTTGGTTCTTGCCAGTAGGGAAACACTAATTAATAATCTTAGGTTAATGATGAGCTTTGGGGGAAAATGATTTACAAATCACTCAGTTTTAATTATCAAAGGAATTTTCCCCCAATAATTGGAAAACAAGTCTCCGTCCCCGACTTTTTTCCCTTGGGCTGATTTCATAGGAAATGAAAAATTACTTAGGGGGGCTGAACTGAATGACCTGACTAAGGGTCAGGGAGGTGGGGATGGTTGCCGATATTAGCTTTCCCCCGGCATAGTTCCCAGCTGCCAAGTCAAATTATGTTCCAAAAAAAAGGGAAATCAGATCAAACAAAAATGATCCTAAATGGTGAAAAAAAAAAATTTTAAAAAATCTGATTGGTCAAAAGAGAGGCATATAAGGCAAAAAACAAAAGAGGAGAGGGGGCAAAAAAGAAATCGTATAAATTTATTTAAAGAGAAAAAAAAAAAAAGGGAAATTTGAAAAACAAAAAGAATTATGGGGGTTAAAGTTGCAAGAGAATCGAAGAAAATAACCCAAAAGGATTCTTTTAGGGTTTCAGAATTTAAAAATCAGGGGCAAAAGGCCCCCAAAAGTTCCCCCTGGGAAACCCCACGGGCAGTGAAAAAGGAAATTTGTAGAAAATTTTTTTAAAATAAATTTCCCTCAAATTTTTAAAACAGGGGGATACCCAGCGAATTCCGTAATGAAAAAAATTTTGTAAAAACCGGAAAGAAAAAAAAACTGTGTACTTATTAGGGTCCCCAAGTGGGCATGGTCCTTGGCAAATAGATAAATTAAAAAACCAAACCCAAAACCCCAGGGGCCCCGATGAACTGTTCAAGGGTTTTTAAAGAAATTTAAAAGGGGCTTAGCCACACCTTTTGGCTAATCTTTTTAAAAATATTTACTACAAACGGCAGGTTTCCAGATAAGTGGGGAAAAAGGCAAAAGTGAAACCTATTTTCAAAAAAAGGGGTGACAGGCCCTTAGCTTCGAAATAGGACCAATTTAAATCCTAACCCCCTAGGTTTGGGGAAAAAAATTTTTTTTGGAATCCCAAAAATTGGGCCCAAAGGGAGTTTGGGAAACCACCTTGAAAACAAAATTAAAACAAAGAAAACTCAGCATGGTTTTACAAAGGGGGCGTTTTCCCGCCTTAAAAGAATTTTTTAACTTTTTTTCCAAAATAAGGATTTGAGGGGGTAGATCAAGGTAATGAATATGAATATTTTTGTAAAACTTCATTAAAGGCTTTTTAAAAGGGTCCCACATCAAGACTATTTTTAGGAAAAATTTAAAAACACAAGGAAAAAGGAGGAGAAATTTTTTTTTCCCGGTAGAGGCAAAGGTTAAAAAATAGGCAGCAAGAGTTTGCAAAAAATGGGGAGAAATCAGAGTGGGGAAGTGTCACAGCGGGGTTTTTCCAAAAGGGGGCATGTTGGGGGGCCCCCCCGCTGTTCACAAAACTAAAATAAACCATAGAAAAGGGGAAAAAAGAGCGAAAATTTGGCAAGTTTTTCCCATGACCCAAAATAGGCCGTCGAATTCATTTTGACGAGGACATTTTTACACTCCAGGGAAAATTTTGAAAAAGACGAGCAGTGGGGGCGGAGAATGGCAATGCAGTTTAATATAGACAAATGCAAAGTTCTAAATGTTGGACAGGACAATAATCATGCCACATATAACTAAATAATGTAGATCTTAATATTACGGATTGCGAAAAAGATTTAGGAGTTCTGGTTAGCAGTAATCTGAAACCAAGACAACATTTCATAAGGTGTTCGCAATAAAGCTAATAGAATCCTTGGCTTCATATCAAGAAGCATAAATAATAGGAGTCCTCAGGTTGTTCTTCAACTCTATACATCCTTGGGTTAGGCCTCATTTAGATTATGCTGCACAGTTTTGGTCACCTTATTACAGAATGGATATAAATTCTCTGGAAAATGTACAAAGGAGGATGACAAAGTTGATCCATGTATCAGAAACCTTCCCTATGAGGATAGACTAAGGGCCCTGAATCGCACTCTCTAGAAAGACGTAGAATTAGGGGGGATATGATTGAGGTGTATAAATTGAAGACAGGAATAAATAAAGGGGATGTAAATAGTGTGCTGAAAATATCTAGCCTAGACAGGACTCGCAGCAATGGTTTTAAGTTGGAAAAATTCAGATTCAGGAAGGATATGGAAAGTACTGTTTGGTATAGAGTTGTGGATGAGTGGAACAAACTCCCCAATACGTTATAGAGGGCAGAACGTTGTTGTTAGCTTTAAAAATAGGTTGGATAAATACATGAGTGGAATGTGGGTGGGTGTGGAGTTAGACCTGATAGCTTGTGCTACCAGGTCGGTTGCCGTGTTCCTCCCTTAAGTCAATGTGACCTGACCTGACTAGGTTGGGTGCATTGGCTTAAGCCGGTAGGAGACTTGGACCTGCCTCGCATTGGGCCATAGCCTTCTGCATGTTTTCCTTTCGTTCTTTAAGTTCTTTATGTTCTCATGTTCTTATGTATAAAATAATGTTTAATGTACAAAAGTAAAATTGACTGGTAGTAAATATGGTGTTTAATAACATTTTAGTAAGTAATAATGATTACAAAAAAAGTGAAAAGTAATGTTTATTTCATTCAATATTGGCACTGGTATTATACTAGAGGTTTATATGGCAGTACAAAGGTAATTAAGAGTACTCTAAGATATAAATGTGGTATTAAAACAAGTAAAGGTAATTAGACAAGTAATGGTTATTAAATGTCAAAAATGTTAAGAGTAATTGAAATTATAGTAAAATGATAATTATTAATTTTAGTAAGTAATATTAATTGATAGTATTTAAAAAAATATGAGGTAGTAATATGGACAGAGAAAGTATCAATTCAGCTAATGTTTAAGCAAACAATAGTAAATAAGAAAATTACATAAGGTGACTTATGCTTACTAGTAAAATCACAAAATGAGGTAGTTGATTATTTAATTACTAAGAGATTGTACAATGAAATTTGAACAATAATGGAGCAAAACATACACTACACTACGTAGGCTTTTAAGTTTGCTGCCAATGACATCATGGCATTTCGGTGGCATGATAAACGAGATGTCACACTGTTGTCATCAGTTCACCCTAACAAAAAGACAAACACTGGCAGGCAGCATAGAGACAGCAATGAACCCATTCTAAAACCTGCAGCTGTGATTGATTATACCCTCAATATGCACTCAGTGGACAAATGTGACATGCAGATTGGGTTTGCCTATTGTGTTTGCAAGAGTTATAAGTGGTACAGTAAAACTCCTTTTCCGTCTTCTGGACATTTCCATGCTCAATGCTTATAATATGTATAAGATGAGGACCAGAAACAAACCACCGTATGGCGAAATCTGTTTGTCTGTCATCGGACAAATAGTATTCAAGTACCAAGGAATAACACCTGCAATAGACCGGCCACTAAATTATCAACAACTACCTTCTCGTCTGAAGTATGGTGATCACTTCCTAGTAAATCTGCTTGCTACTGCTTTCAAGAAAATGGCTCAGAAGAGATGTTACGTCTGTGTACATACAAAAAAATGCCCACAACAACACAGAGACACTCGTTTTATGTGTGAGGAGTGTAAAACATCATTGTGCATGACACCATGTTTCAAAGACTTCCACAGGCTGCAGAACTTCTAAAAACATTCCCTGTGACTGTATGTGTACAGCAGGGCCCCGCTTTACGGCGTTTCACTTTATGGTGTTCCGCTAATACGGTCATTTCAAATTATGACCAAAACTCACTATACGGCTCCCCCACCTGACTTTCAATATGGTCACCACCGAGCCCCACCCTGTTTGTTTACATTCTTTGTGAGCTCAGTAAGCACTAAGTCTCTCCATTTTGTCTGGAAACTCCAAAATTTCAAATGTTTTTAAAAGTTATTTCATATTTTATATATACACCTGATAATTATACTTATGTATACCTGTACTTTAAATAACTTACATACTGTGCGAGGCATGCAGGTACACCTTAAAATCAGTAAGAGAGTCTTATGTCTCCAGAACCGTCATATTTAGTAATGATGATAATAATCATCGAGTCTCATTAACCCTTTTGGACTTTCGAATGGCCCAATCCTGAAGTTGCTCCTGGTGTCCGCAAATTATTCGAAAAAAAAAAAATATATTTTTTCTTATAAAATGTAAAGATTATTTTGTCTGAATTGTTTTAGTCCCCCCCAAAAAAGTTTTCCCATCAGTACTTACCGAGATATAGAGGCATAAGTTGCAGAAAAAATGAAGCCGCGTATGGCAACAGCGGCGACTGCCGCTCACCCTGTAAACTTTAGTTTACTTGATTTGAAGGTTTGTTGTTTTTTTCACTTATTTTATTTTTTACATAAATTATGTGGCCCTGTGAGACCAAAGTAAGGTGCCAACTGTACATATATAACAACTCGTTGTATAAAACACAATAAGCACACAAACATAATTATCAATATATTGTTTACAAAACTTGTTTACAAAAACAAACAATACAAAAAATTTTTTATTACTCTATTGGTATCTATAATTATATATACAATATACAGTCACTGAACATATTCCTAGAAGTTCTTGCAGCTGTGTAACTCGTGAAACATGGTGTCCATACACATTGGTGTTTTACACTCTTACACATAAAACATGGTGTCATACACATAAAACATGGTGTCATACACAATGGTGTTTTACACTCTCACACATAAAACATGGTGTCCATACACAGTGGTGTTTTACAACTCTCACACATAAAACATGGTGTCATACACAATGTGTGTTTACAACTCTCACACATAAAACATGGTGTCATACTCCATGGTGTTTTAACACTCTCACACAAAAACATGGTGTCATACAAATAGTGTTTTTACACTCTCACACATAAAAACATGGTGTCCATACACAATGGTGATTTAACACTCTACTCTCCACATAAAACATGTTTCATACACAATGGAGTTTACACCCTCACACATAAAACAATGGTGTCCATACACAATGGTGTTTTACACTCTCACACATAAAACATGGTTCATACACATGTTTTTACAACTCTCACACATACAAAAAACATGGTGTCATAAACACATGGTGTTTTACACTCTCACAACAATAAAACATGGTGTCATACACAATGGTGTATTACACACCTCACACATAAAACCTGGTGTCATATACACAGTGAGTTTTACACTCTCACACATAAAATCAGTGTGTGTGCATTTTTGTTGAATTTTTTTTTTATGTGCAAAGACAAAACACCTCGTCTGAACAGTTTTCTTCAAAGTATTAGCAGGCAGTTGTGTTATGTAGTTATCCTAGGTAAATGGCGTTTTGTCATCCTTCCTTCCTAATTTCCTTCATTCCTTTCCTTCCTGGAGGCTACCTGGAGGGCATTCCACCTCTCTTCCTACATTCCTTCATCTGTCCTTCATTACTTTTTTCCTTCCTTTCATCTGTCCTTCCTTCATTCCTGCCTTCCCTTCTTGCTTCTGGTTTCTATAATATATATACACATATATAGTCACTAGATACTTTCATAAAACTGCTATTATCACCCTTCAGCAAGCTTGTCTTGTGTGCGAGTGGGGTGCTTATAATTGTTTTGAGTCAGGAGTGGGCAGCTGTCAAAAGACATATTGTCTCATTAGTCACTTCCCCTACCGCCTGTCAAAACAATGGGGTCGGATGCTGCTTCCCCCTCCATTCTATCTAATTATCTTTCTCCCTCATTCTATCTCTTTCAATCTGTCTCTCTTTCTCTCTCTCTGTCTCACAGGTACACATAAATACAACTATACATAGTGTAAATTACCTAGGATAACCCAAAAAATCCAGACAAAGTGCTATACTCTGCTTGAAGATGTGAGTAAAGGTGATGATGACACAGTCTTGTGGCTCTCTCTGAGACAGAGCTAGACGGATAGACAGGGAGTTTGGCAGACAGACAAATGTTTCTTCTTCTTCTTCTTCTTCTTCTTCTCCTCCTTCTTCTTCTTCTCCTCCTTCTTCTTCTTCTCCTCCTCCTCCTTCTCCTCCTCCTCCTCCTCCTCCTCCTCCTCCTCCTCCTCCTCCTCCTCCTCCTCCTCCTCCTCCTCCTCCTCCTCCTCCTTCTTCTTCTTCTTCTTCTTCTTCTTCTTCTTCTTCTTCTTCTTCTTCTTCTTCTTCTTCTTCTCTTCCTCCTCCTCCTCCTTCTTCTTCTTCTTCCTCCTCCTCCTCCTCCTCCTCCTCCTCCTCCTCCTCCTCCTCCTCCTCCTGGCTCTTGACAGATGGACAGCTGCCCCCCTCCCTCCACCCTCGTTTATGCTCATCAAAGGTCAGCTCTTATCAGATGTTATCTCCCCTTATCTTGTCACTGTCATGGGGTGAACTGTTTTCATGCCTCAAGGGAACATATTATTACATATTATTATTATTAGGTATTCTTCTTCTTCTTCTTCTTCTTCTTCTTCTTCTTCTTCCTCCTCCTCCTCCTTCCACCTTCCTCCTCCTCCCTCCCTCCTCCTTCCTCCTCCCTCCCTCCTTCCTCCTCCTCCCTCCTTCTTCCTCCCTCCCTCCTTCCTCCTTCTCCCTCCCACCTCCTCCCTCCTTCTTCCTCCTCCCTCCTTCTTCCTCCTCCCCCCTTCCTCCTCCTCCCTCCTTCCATCCTCTTCCTCCTTCCTTCCTCTTCCTCCTTCCTTCCTCCTCCTCTTCTTCCTCCTCCTCTTCTTCCTCCTCCTCTTCTTCCTCCTCTTCTTCCTCCTCCTCTTCTTCCTCCTCCTCTTCCTCCTCTTCCTCCTCCTCCTCTTCCTCCTCCTCCTCTTCCTCCTCCCTCCTCCTCCTCCATTGCTTTTGGTCTCAAACTCCTCGAAATCATGAAATTGATCTTCATTGACACTTCCATCGTGTTAGAGCATCACTTGGGAAGAGAAGAGTCCCAGATTTGAAGGGAAGTCACATATTTCTTACCGCTAGACATGCTGAAAAAGGACGACTGAAATGGTATTCCCACAATGCACCACTGGCTCCCCGATTTTTTTTATATGGTGCACACTGACCATGGAGACCCATTCTCTCACATGTGGGCCTACCAGCTTTCTCCTGCTTGATTTGAAGCCGCTAGAATTTATGCGTATAGATACGTCAAACACGGTATCTCCTATGACGTACATATACGACCGCGACAGTCAAAGGGTTAAATGTCGTATATTATGTTAAATACACATTTTCATTAATCCATCTATGATATTTTTTCAAAATTATATAATAAACACGATACATAACATAAAAAGATGATAAATACACCCCACAATAGAATAAATAAACATAAATATGAGATTGGTAGCAGACAACTTGCACAAGTGACGCCATATTAGAAATGATAATAATAATAATAATCACCGAGTCTCATTAAATGTTGTATATTACGTTAATATACACATTTTCATTAATCCATCCATGATATTGTTTTCAAAATTATATAATAAGCACGATACATAACATAAAAAGATGATAAATACACCCTACAGTAGAATAAATAAACATAAATATGAGATGTGGTAGCCAGATAACTTGTACTAGTGGACGCCAAGAATAACATTTTTCTCTAATCTAACATAAGAGAAAATGTGTTTACTGGGGGTAACTGTAGAAAATTATTCCTTTCGTATGTATGTAAGTAAGTTTATTCAGGTATACACAAATACAGTTACATAGATTATCATACATAACAACATATGTGTAGAGAACCTAGGATAACCCAAAAAAGTCAGAGTGACTTATTTCCATTGCCTTCACTCAGAGCATCATTTCTTCTCAAATGATGTTTACATGAGATGGGAGTGTTCTTTTTTATTTATTTCTACCGTATCAATGTAGAGACAACCTGTACACAATGTAACTTGTACACAAACCAGACGTGTACACTTCGTTTACAAAACTTACCTTCGCCTGGTTTGTTTACATAACTCTGCGCCTGTACTCTCTCATGTACTCATTCTTTCTCTCTCTCTCTTTATTCGTTTAATTCTCATTTACTTACTCCTGACCCTATATTAAGACTACAAATATTTTAAGGTAAGTAATGAGTGAACTGTATATACATTTTATCGCTCTGGGATGCTTAAATGTAATAGAATATTGTGTGTGGGTGGGTTGGCCTGGTATGGTAACCCGGCTGACTACCATACATACCACACTTGATTTTTTACAATAAATACTATTCATCTCTCCCTATATTTTAAGGTAAGTAATGAGTGAACTGTATATACATTTTATCGCTCTGGGATGCTTAAATATCATAGAATTGTATGTGTGGGTGGGGTGACCTGGTATGGTAGCCTGGCTGACTACCATACATACCACACTTGATTTTTTACAATAAATACTATTCATCTCACCCTATATTTTAAGGCAAGCAATGAGTAAACTGTATATACATTTTATTGCTCTGGGATGCTTAAATATCAGAGAATTGTATGTGTGGGTGGGGTGGCCTGGTATGGTAGCCTGGCTGACTACCATACATACCACACTTGATTTCTTACAATAAATACTACTTGTCTCACCCTAGATTAAGACTATAAATATTTTAAGGTAAGTAATGAGTGCACTATGTGTGTATTGTACTTTTTTATTGTTTTTTGATGCCTGGTTCTATTGCTAACTTAATATATGTTAGTGTAAACTTGTTATCTAGTGTTTGTATGCATTTTTAAGTGGAAAAAAAGGGTGTTCCACTTTACGGCAGTTTCCGCTTTACGGCGGTAGCCTGGAACCTAACCAGCCGTATAAGTGGGGCCCTACTGTATATAAAATATAGAAAAATAGTAATAAACAACATTTCATATCGTTTGTTTGTGTAAATATTTTCTGTAAACAAAACAGTGACAACAGTGTTTATGCAGTTATTGTGTTGTATAGAAAAATAAATAACTTACAAAATAGTGATCATATTGGTTTCACAGGCCATTAAAATTACTTGGAAAAAAATAAAAAAAATAATAGAAAATAGTACCAAAAAAAATAAATAAAGTAATACCGGGTGATCAGCAGTCGGCGATGTTACCATATACAAGGCATTTTCTGTCAACTTCATGCCTCCATATCTCGGTAAGTATTGATGGTAAAAATTTTTTGTTTAGCCTATAAGATTTAAAAAAAACAAACTATCTTTTCATAAGAAAAAAATAATTTTTTTTTTAAATTTTGGCGACCTTGAGAACAAGTCTCGGAGAAGGCCTGGGATCCCTGAAAGGGTTAATGTCTCAAATGATGTAGTGGAAGTTTTAGCAGTAAAGATCGAGAACCAAAACCTAGTCATTGTGGCATTCTACAAGCCTCCGGATGCAATGTCTCAACAATTCCAGGTACAGTTGTTGAAAATTGACCACTGTCTGGAAAATCTTCCAGCTCCTGCCCCCAACATCTTGCTCCTGGGGGATTTCAACTTGAGGCACCTAAAATGGAGGAATATAGCAAATAATGTTGTTGTAGTGATAACACCAGGAGGCAGCTCAGACAAGAACTCACACACACACGAGCTTTTAAATCTCTGACAAAATTCAACTTAAACCAGCAAATAATAGAGCCTACTAGATTGGAGAATGCACTGGACCTCATCTTCACAAACAATGATGATCTGATACGAAATGTCACCATATCAAAAACAATGTACTCATATCACAACATAATCGAGGTTCAGACATACGTATATGCGCGGAGCCCCAGACCAACAAAATGAGATCAGTCACGAGGGAGCCTTCACCAAATTCAACTTCAATAAAAGAACATAAAGTGGGACCAAGTAAACCAAGTCCTAAGCGATATAAGCTGGGAAGATAGACTAAGCAACACAGACCCCAACTTATGCCTAGAACAGATTAACTCTGTGGCACTCGATGTATGCTCAAGGCTTATTACTTTAAGAAAAAGGTGGAGTAGATGTAAAATAGAAAGAGACAGGCGCTCCCTTTACAGGCGATGGAAAAGAATAACAGAGCAGCTAAAAGAGATATACAGTATCTGCAATGCATAGGGAGACACTGGTTAGAGAAATAGCAAACATCGAGCCAAAGCTAATGGAATCTTATAGGAGTCAAGAATCGCGGGAAGAACTAAAAGCCATAAATGAAATCAAAAGAAACCCAAAGTATTTCTTTTCTTATGCCAAATCAAAGTCGAGAACAACATCCAGTATTGGGCCCCTACTTAAACAAGATGGGTCCTACACAGATGACAGCTAGGAAATGAGTGAGCTACTCAAGTTCCAGTATGACTCAGTTTTTAGCAAGCCGCTAACCAGACTTAGAGTCGAAGATCTAAATGAATTTTTTATGAGAGAGCCACAGAATTTGGTAAACACAAGCCTATCTGATGTTATCCTGATGCCAAATGACTTCAAACAGGTGATAAATGACATACCCATGCACTCTGCCCCAGGGTCAGACTCATGGAACTCCGTGTTCATCAAGAACTGCAAGAAGTCCCTATCTCGTGCTTTTACCATCCTTTGGAGAGGGAGCATGGATATGGGGGTCGTCCCACAGTTACTAAAAACAAGACATAGCCCCACTCCACAAAGCAAAGAACTACAGACCGATAACACTAACATCCCATATCATAAAAATCTTTGAAAGGGTCCTAAGAAGCAAAGATCTAGATACCCATCTAGATACCCATCAGTTACACAACCCAGGGCAACAGAGCAGGTCGCTCCTGTCTGTCCCAACTACTGGATCACTACGACAAGGTCCTAGATGCACTAGAAGACATAAAGAATGCAGATGTAATATATACAGATTTTGCAAAAGCCTTCGACAAGTGTGACCATGGCGTAATAGCGCACAAAATGCGTGCTAAAGGAATAACAGGAAAAGTCGGTCGATGGATCTATAATTTCCTCACAAACAGAATACAAAGAGTAGTAGTCAGCAGAGCAAAGTCTGAGGCAGCTACGGTGAAAAGCTCTGTTCCACAAGGCACAGTACTCGCTCCTATCTTGTTTCTCATCCTCATATCTGACATAGACAAGGATGTCAGCCGCAGCACCATGTCTTCCTTTGCAGATGACACCCAAATCTGCATGCGAAAAACCAACATCAAAGACCTGGGAGTGATCATGTCAGAGGATCTCACCTTCAAGGACCATAACATTGTATCAATCACATCTGCTAGAAAAATGACAGGATGGATAATTAGAACCTTCAAAACTAGGGATACCAAGCACATGATGACACTCTTCAGGTCACTTGTTCTAAATCTAGGCTGGAATATTGCTGCACACTAACAGCACCTTTCAAGGCAGGTGAAATTGCTGACCTAGAAAATGTAGAGAGAACCTTCATGGCGCGCATAACGGAGATAAAACACCCCAATTACTGGGAGTGCTTGAAGTTCCTGAACCTGTACTCTCTGGAATGCAGGCGGGAGAGATACAGTTGACCCCCGAGTTTTGGCAGCATCAACTTTCGTGAAATTCGACTTTCGGCAAATTTTTTCGGCAAAATTTGGCCTCGAGTTTCGTGATTAGACCCATCCGCCTGTCACCGCGCACACAAAGCCAGTCTCCCACGCCATTCATGCTCAGTGTGCCATTGTTTACCAACACGTGACCATCACCCCGCGGGTTCATATGTAATAATCCAAATCCATTGTTTTTTGTGATTGCAACTGCTAAATAAGTCACCATGTGAAAAGGGACTAAATTAAGTAGTGGTAAAACAACCTTTAAATAGGTTGACACTATGATATGAAATTAATCTGGGAGTAGGATTTGGCTTATAGCATAAAGTTTGAGCAATTAATATCACTATAGAAATATTATTTGAGGTAGCTGATACTAGCTAGTGGAAGATGGTACAATGAATTGCACAGTAGTGCAGTAGGAGCATACACTAGTTTGTTATTTGTAGTTTGGGAGCAAAGGGAAAATTAGGTAAGATTATAAAAGAATTATAACAGTGCTTAAGTAGGAATAAATGGTAATTCAGATATTATTAAAGAGTAAGTATCATATTAACAAGTAATAAATTGTGAAAGGGAAATCTGGGAAGATAACACAAATTGGGTCACACAAGGAATTGTGTGGGACACATGGGATAATGAGGTAGTAAATACTATCCAGGAGGTGATAGTACAGGGATTAGTTCAATAATGGCATAATAACATACACTAACGTAGTACAATGATTTGGTCACTAATATCAGTCAGACTCTGTAATGTTTGCATCATGAAGGAAGTTTGCTAGTTCATTTTCATTTGTAATGTAGTACACACGGCCTACATTTGTTTTTCTTACTAGAATTTGTCCATCATGTACAAAGCACTGGTGAATTTTATCATTATTCTCACGTTTTAGTTTTCTCACTCTGTACAGGAAGTTCTGTCGTTTTCTTGTGAGACTCATTTATGTATATATCTTTTTTTGCTTTAATAGATGAACTTATTAGTTCTTTTTCTGTCTTGTGTGTGAAATCTGAGCATAACACTTTCGCCCTTGGTTCCCTAGTAACCGTAATTCTTTTATTTTCGACACTGGCACATTAACCTGTAGGGGGTCGCGTATGATCTGGAGAGTTGTAGCTCTGCAGTTGGTATGGTTTAATTCACTAGGAAAGAGTTGACTGTTAATCACTACTGCATCGGCTAGCTTTTCTTGCTCTGCCTTATCATCTTGGTAAGCAAAATAATTGTTCAATTGGGTATCCATGTTTATTTTCCAGTCCTTGACAGCATCTTCAATCTTTGTGTTTTGGGAAGTTATTTGATCTGTGTGGCTGGCTATGACTGATTGGAGGGTCTTTCCAAAATCAGTCGTGCCAGGTGATGTTAGCTGTTGTTCAAGGCTGTTGATCTTATTCTCAAGGTGAAGTAACTTAGATTCGTGGTTTGTTATTGTTGCGCGGAGAGACATATTTTCAGCACGAAGATTCAAGTTATCTGCCGTTAGGGTGGTGATGTAATTCTTTAAAGTGTCAGGATCATTAGTCATACCTGGGAGCATATCAGATGGGTTAAATCCTATGAAGGTAGCAGAGGTAGAGAGGGAGTCAGTCACGGTTGGTGTTGTTGTAGTTGAGTCGCCTTGGTTGGTGGGTGAGGGTGAGTCGGCCATGTTTGTTGTTGGTGATGCATCACTCTGGGTGGTGAGGGGGGTGGATGGGGCACCGACGTCCTGCTGGGTCGTCTTATGGAATAGTCGATTACTAGGTGCTGCCTTGCTGTTCTTAGTGCAACACAGCTGCATCTGTACCAATTGGCCATAGTGTCCAAATGTCATTAACTTATGCAAATATTAAGACACTAATATCTGCAGTCAAGTACCAGAATCACAATTTTCTCATTTGTGGTGATTTAAAAGTTATTGCTTTCCTACTAGGTCTTCAAGGCGGATACACCAAGTATCATTATTTTCTGTGTCTTTGGGATAGTAGGGCAGACAGCCAGCACTACGAACAAAAGGACTGGCCACCAAGAACCAGCTTCTCACCTGCAAATCACAATGTGATAACTGTGCCACTAGTTGACCCCAAAAATATTCTGCTGCCACCACTCCACATCAAATTAGGGGTTATGAAAAATTTTGTGAAGGCCTTGAATAAGAATAAAACTGCTCTCAAGTACCTGGAGTCAAAGTTTCTTCATATAAGTGAAGGCAAGTTAAAGGCAGGAATCATTGTTGGCCCTCAGATTCAGGAATTGATGAAGGACAAGCATTTTGATGGAGCATTAGCAGGTGTCGAGGTGAATACCTGGTTTTCATTCAGGCAGGTTGTCCACAACTTCCTGGGAAACAGGCGCTCTCCTGAATATGAAAAAAGTGATCCAAGACCTGATTTCAAGTTTCCAACAACTTTAGTTTAGAATGAGTGTGAAGATGCACATTTTTGCATTCACATCTTGACTATTTTCCAAACAATTGTGGGGACTACAGTGAGGAACTAGGAGAGTGGTTCCATCAGGATACCTGCAACATGGAAACTCGATACGAGGGCAAATGGAATGTCAGCATGATGGTGGATTACTGCTGGTCATTGAAACGTAATAGTCTCGATGCACAGCACAATCGAAAATCAAAGCAGTCCTGCTTCCTTTGATTCAGTATGTAGGCGAACCATTAGGAACATATTTTTTTAATAAAATCATTTGATTTGATTCATGTTTGTTATGTTGGTTTGTCCCTTATTCCTTTGATAATAAGGTTCTCACTATATGTTCTAGTGTGGGGTAGCTTTTTACTTAATGGCCTTATCTGTCTAGGGGTAATACTTACATTATGGCTGATCATCCTGAGTGTCTCTGATATCCTTTCACCAGCCCTCTTCACAGGTTATGTAAACTACTACTATAAAAATATAACTGTATTCTCAATAGATATGTACAGAATATACAATTACAGCCTCACATTTTCAAAACAAAGATCTACACACTCCATAGCTGTTCTCCACATGGTGTATTCCAACAACTTTTGTCCTTCTCTCTTCTTGACATAACTCTGGGCTAACCAGTGTTTTGACACACTTTAGTCACCCTGGGTATGGTGGCCACAACTTAAATTATAAAAACTCACCCCTGGAGCACACATAATGCCCCAAAAGGTAGAAAGAAGGACCCAGAGATCCTGCCAGGTTGAAGGTCAGCCATAGAGAGAGAGCCTCAGTGAGAGGGAGAGAGAGAAAGACTAGCTAAGCTCCTCCCACCAAAACAAAAGACTGTTGCCAAGCACAATTCTCCAGTTACCACAATTCTACCACCCTTAATTTTACTTTTACAAAAAGAAATACAACTTTATAAACTACTTATTTAAATTGTGTGTTTATGTGTCTATAGTATAACCTATTATATTGAGAAAAATAGGCTTGACCCAGCTGCCTCTCAGTCATAAGGTTGATCAGCCCTTATGACATTTAGAGCAAAGTCCCCATCAATTCAATATAATTAGGTATTCCAGAGTAACTGTTACTTGTAAATACATGTTGGGTCCTATAGCCCCATAACAATGTTGATCTGGAATTCACATGTTCTTCAAACTAACAGAATGTGCTTTTCCATTATTACTTGCCTGATTCTAATAAATTAACAATTTATTAAAAATTCACATTTTTTATTATCATTAATTTGTATTTTATTCAAAATCCTTACGTGATAGAGCAAAATGGTTTAGATATTTATGATCAGCAGCCCAAGAACATGTAAGATTGCAACCATGAATAAAAATAAAAATTAAAAACATTCCAAATGCAGACCAGTGTTACAAATAAACTACATTTAGAAAGGAAACTAAATATTAGAGAAAAAATATATGTTATTTTGTCTATAATATTTACAAAATATTTATATTTAGCTAGAAAAAAATTTTGATTTGAATTTAAAATATAACTCAAGGTGTTTCTTTTTTGTTCTTTACACCACAGTATAAAATTAGCATGATTTTTAAAGTGATGAAGTTGAAGACAAAACCTGTAATATCGTTATACTTTCCAGAACAAGCAGCTGAAAGTTCATTGTGCTGAGAAAGTCAAGATATTCTTCGACCAGAAGATGACCAACATATTCAGAGACTTGCCCTATGGTGAAGAGGAAGGTTTCATTGAACATCTGAAGTTCAAGGTATGGTTTGCTACAGTTGATATTTGGCGTGTACGTAATAACAACATGTAGCTGCCAGGTGAAGTTGAACACTGACTTCTACAAAGTAAAAGTAGACTGTTATATTATACAGATTTATTTGCCATGTTTTAGTTATTGCACTATTGAAAAATTGTGGCACAATTTTATACAACACTTCAAAAAAATCAACTTAACACTATTCCGTTTGCGGGCGTGGAAAAAATTTGCCCAGCTCAAGCTGCCGCCTTGTTATGGGTCAGCGGGGGAGACCTACCGCCATTTCCTACCACCCCCGACACTCCCGCCATCACCATCCCAACCTTCGTTCATACGTGTTCAGTTCCAGTCCACAAAGGAGGTGACCAAGCTGACTTGAATAACTATAGACAAATATCTAACTTACCACTGCTCTCTAAAATCTTTGAAAAATTAATTCATAGACGGATCTATTCCTACCTTGTCTCACACAACATATTAAACCCTTGTCAGTTTGGATTCAGGAATAATAAAAGCACAAATGATGCCATCATACACATGCTAGAACTAATATATACCTCACTGGAAAAGAAAGAAGTCCCGCTTGGCATTTTCATTGATTTACATACAGCTTTCGATACAGTCAACCATGAACTGCTGTACTCCAAACTAATGCACTGTGGTATCAGAGGCCACTCCCTCAACTACCTAAAATCATACCTTAGTAACAGAACTCAATATGTGTATGCAAACGATGCAAACTCTTCCACCCAACCAATCACAGTAGGAGTCCCACAAGGAAGTGTCCTTGGACCTCTTACTCTTTCTCATCTACATCAAAGATCTACCAAATGCATCACAGCTACTCAAACCCATATTATTTGCAGATGACACTACATATGTCTTTTCCCACCCAAACACAGTCATACTAGCAAACAGTCAATGCCGAATTGCAGAAAATATCTGCCTGGATGATGACTAATAAACTTACCCTGAATACTGACAAAACCTATTTCATTCAGTTTGGAAACAAAACTGCAAATGATCCAATTAACATAACGCTAAATGGATCATCAGTCACAAGGCTCACAGAGGGAAAATTCCTAGGTATCCACCTTGACAGTAGCCTTAAGTTCCAGACACACATACAACAAATCAAGAAAATCTCCAAGACTGTAGGCACACTATCAAAGATAAGGTACTACATTCCACAATCGGCTCTCCTGGCACTGTACCCTTATCTTACATATGGAATTTGTGCATGGGGATTAACAACATCCAGTCACCTAAAACCCCTAATAACCCAGCAAAAGGCAGCAGTAAGAATGATAACAAATTCCCACTCCCGCCAGCATACTCCACCAATTTTCAAAAGTCTGAATCTGCTCGCCATTATGAACATCCATACTTATTCATGTGCCTACTACATACACAGAACAATACATGCAAATATAAACCCTCCACTCAAACTTCTCCTCACCAACCTAAACAGGACACATGACCACAACACAAGACACAGATCTCTTTTTGATATACCTCGTGTCCATATCACAGTGTAAAAACTCTATGCACATAAAGGGCCCCAAAATATGGAATTCACTACCAGAAGATATTAAAGTAACCCGGTCTGAAAATCAATTTAAGACTTCTCAAAAGCCACTTAATCACCCTAGATACTCACTTATGTACTCCCACATCATAACTTCAACAATCACTTTGAACCTTTTATCCATTGTTGACAGGAATATAATTGAATCATAGTTTTCACAAAAAGCATTTTTGAATGTATGAATATATCTTTTGTCTTATACAAATTAGATTCACTTATAATTAATAATCTACTGTACAACTATGAAATTATTACTATCCTACTGTACAACTATGATATAATCCTTAGTGTTAAGTAGTCTGTAAGCCAATAATGTTAAGTTGGCTCATAATGCCTAGGCATAATAGAGGCTCTCATTGCATTGCAACTCACTATTGTAAATACAAAATCTCAATGTACTGTTTGCAAAGACATTTATTTTTTCTTAAGAAATGCTAGAGAATCTTTTTCTGAAGGTAATAAAACAAAAAGTACAAAATTTGATGGAAAATTGACAAAATTATTCTCTCGCAAATTTTGATGTGTCAGCAATATTTATGTATCGGCAATTTTGCCGACTTTGACTCCCATTTTAGGCCAATTACATTATTCCAGTCAACCAAATTCTTAGCTATTTCACTAGTATTACTTCTATTCTATCGATTGAGAACAAGAAATTACCAAGTCAACTGTGTCAACTGCAAAATAAAGTGATCAGAAATTAGTAATTTGTCCAATTTAATGCAAAGTTCAAAATATTCTAATTTCAAAATAACTTCCAGAATAAACAATGCAGGTATTCCTGGCACTAAACTAACAATTCCTCTGTTCATTAGTTACATTTTCAGGCTTTACAAATGAATTCCATTTTGATTTTTTATTCACATCATGAATTTTTATTCAAACCAAAAAATAGATGATTTACTGTTATGCAATATTGTAATAATTGTATAAATAATATCACCACATTTGTGAATGTATATTAGACCCACCAGCTGGCATGTATTAAATGTGTGAGGTCATTTGTTTACTCTTGAACATCGGCAAAAATTGAACATTTCTGCTTCTTTGAGCTCAGTTTTAAGCAATTTGCATTACTAAAACCAATCAAAATTTTCTCTATTTCTGTAATATATCTTCCATTCTATCAAATGAGACCAAAAAATCGCAAATACAACTATAAAAACATACGAAAAAACACTGCAAAGTCACTGTTTTAATCGAAAATTAGTCTCAGTTTTTTTTCTTTCATTATGCACTGTGTGCTGCAGGATTTGTTTTATGTGGTGCACACATACCACATAGATGTATTCTCTCATATCTAGGCCTAGATTTACTGCTCACAGCTTATCAGAGTGAGCTGAGCTCATGGCGTAGATCTACGGTTTGGATCCTCAATGTATAGCCGTAGATCTACGGCATGGACCCTGAAAGGTTAACCCTTTCCGGGTTGAGAGGCCCTCTCCTAAACTCGTTTTCAGGGTCGAAAATTTTTTGGAAAAATAAATTATTTTTCTTATGAAATGATAGAGAATATTTTCCCGATCATAATGACACCAAAGGTATGAAATTTGATGGAAAACTTACAGAATTATGCTCTTGCAAAGTTAGCGGTCTCGACGATGTTTACGCATCGTCGATTTCGCCCACTTTGAGCCCTGTTCTCAGCCAATTTCAGTCTACTAGTCGACAAAAATCATATCCATTTTGCTAGAACTCCATTTTTTCTATCGAATGGGTACAAGAAACCACCCATTTACCGATCTCAACTATCCAATAAAGTGGTCAGAAATTGGCAATTTTGCCAATTTCACACAAATTTCAGAAGATGCCAATTTCCAAATAGGGTCCAGAATAAACAAGACAGACATTCCTGGCACTAAAATAACATTTTCTCTGTTCATTAGTCACGTCCCCAGGCCCCTATTACATCTCTTTTGCTTTCCACTTTGAATTTTTATTCTCACAAAAAATAGAAGATTTACTGTTATGCAGACTACTGCATTAGTGTAGAAATTGTGAAGAAATATCAGTGCACTTGTGAAAGAATATTAGACTCACCAGTTGACGTGTTTTGGACGCTTGGCATGATTTGTTTACTTTTGAACTTTGGTAAAAATCGAACATTTCTGCTACTTTGTGCTCAATTTCAAGGTACTTTTCATTATGAAACTAATCAAAATCATCTCAATTTCTGTAATATGTCTTCCATTCTATAGATTGAGACCAGGAAAACTAAAATACAACCATAAATACCATACGAAAATACACTGCAAACTCGCTGTTTTAAACCAAAAACATGGTCGGAGTTTTTTTTTTCTCATTATGCATTGTGAGCTGCAGGATTTTTTTTATACTGTGCACAGTGACCACATAGACCCATTCTTTCATATGTAGGCCTACCAGCTTTCTCTCACTAAATTTGAAGGCGCTAGAATTTAGGAGTTCTAGTACGTCAATAACCGTGGTGCGTAAGCCGTACTAGTACATCAGAAACCCTGAAAGGGTTAACTCACTTATTGACTGACTTGACTGACTGACTTGATTTACTTGACTGACCTACTGACTGACTTACTGACTAAGTTTACTGATTGATTTGACTGATTTACTGACTGACTTGACTGACTTATTGACTTGACTGATTTACTGACCTAAAGTTAGACTTTTTCACTGAAGACCCTGACAAATCTTTGAAACAGTGTCTAGAGTAGCTGATGTCTTACCATCAGTCGTATAATGTACTGCGGGGTAAAATAGAACAGAAATCCATTACAGAATTTATGCACACTCCAGTACAACCATTGCCTTCAGTACCAGAACCTCTACCATCCACCTCAGCCCAGTAGGGCCACAACATAACTCTCCACTCTCTTCACAATCATCTACAAATACCAGCACCCACAATTTAAGGTAAGAAATACTATTATTTCTGTTGCATTTGTAGTCTTAAGCAGTAAAAACGTAATACATTATGACAGTGTAAGTAAGTTTATTCAGGTATACACAAATACAGTTACTTTGATTATCATACATAGCAGCGTATGTGTAGAGAACCTAGGATAACTCAAAAAGTTCAGACAGAGTGACTTATTTTCATTGGGGTCCTTTTACCTTATTATTATAATATGAAGATTATAATATCTTATTATTTTTCCATAATGGAGATAACATCTTATTATCATACTAAAAAGACTATCTACTACACGAGGGTCATTAAAACTATCGACAATATGAGGGTCATTACTAAGAATAAGGTAAAATTACACGTGTGTTAGCTAAAAAATAAAAAATCATTCCTCTCCCTTTCTGTAGCTACTTTCATCAGACACCTTTTGTCACTCTTCTTGAACTGGTTCATGCTATGACTGGCTTTGACATGTGCGGGCAGTCTGTTCCATTCCTTTATTGCTGTACAGTAAAAGGTGTTTGAAGCCTGCTCACTGACTGTGGGTACTACAAAGTTGTGTTCTCTCCCCCTAGTACTATGATTGCTTTGGTTCCCAACCTTGACAAAATTGACAGCAAGATATTCTGGACACTGTTTGTGAGCAATTTTATAAACATGATTTAGCTTCAGTTGTTTTACTCTGTCTTCTACATTCAGCATATCCAACTGCTATAATTCATCCTGGCCTACATGCTCTCTTGGACCCAGGTCCAGGATGAATCTTACTATTTTGTTCTGGGTGATTTGCAGTCTATCTTTCAGTTTTTTCTCAAGGCAGAGTACCATGAAGAGCAAGCGCAATCCATATGACACTGTATAAGGGCTAGACATAGGGTCTTGCGAGCCTATAGAGGAATTTCAGGCTGGCATTCACCTTCTTTACTACACTGTTCTCTATCAGTTCTCCTGACATGCATGGGTCAAAGGGGATTCCCAGATATTTTACTGAGGAAACTGAAGTGATGGGCTTCCCATTACACTGGACATTAAAATTATTTACCCTTCTCAGTTTATGTTTTGTGCCAGAGAGAATGGCTTCAGTTTTCCCGAGGTGTAAAGATAGTGTGTTGTCTACTAACCATTTGCTGCAGGACTCCAGTTCCAGTGTTAATACATTAGCTATATCTTGTGGGTCTTTACCTGACACTAACAGACCACTGTCATCTGCAAACAGTAGGAGTTTGCACTTGACACTGATAGGCATGTCGTTAACAGCATAGGAATAATAAGGACCGAGAATACTACCTTGGGGAACTCCATATGCTATCGGCAAGGGTTCTGATTCCGTTTTGTTGATTTTGACAATTTGTCTCCTGTTTTTAAGGTAGGATTTAAACCAGTCTACAGAACCTATACCGATAGCTTGAAGCTTCTTACATAATATATTGTGGTTGACAGTATCGAAGGCCTTTTGCAGGTCTAAGGATACCACACCTATGAGGTTCCCCATTGACATTTCAGTTTTCAAGTAATTCATCAGATTAATTAGGGAGGTGTCGGTTGAGTAAGATCTTTTAAAGCCTTAACCCTTTGAGGGTCGACAGGACCTCTCCGAAACTCGTTCTCAGGGTCGGCCAAATTTAAAAAAAAAAAAAAATTATTTTCTCTTATGGAAAGATAGAGAATCTTTTCCCGATCATAAAGACACCAAAAGTTTGAAATTTGATAGAAAACTTACGGAATTATGCTCTCGCAAAGTTAGCGGTCTCGGCGATGTTTACGCATCGGCGATTTTGCCCACTTTGAGCCCCATTTTCGGCCAATTTCACTGTACTAGTCGACAAAAAACATGAATATTTCGCTAGAACTCCATTTTTTCTATCGAATGGATGCAAGAAACCACTCATTTATGAAATTCAACTATCCAGTACAGTGGTCAGAATTTAGCAATTTTGCCAATTTCACACAAATTTCAAAAGATGCCAATTTCGGAATAGGGTCCAGAATAAACAAGAAAGACATTCCTGGCACTAAAATGACATTTCCTCTAGTCATTAGTCAT
The DNA here is from genome assembly GCF_026875155.1 of Cherax quadricarinatus. Classification (NCBI taxonomy): domain Eukaryota; kingdom Metazoa; phylum Arthropoda; class Malacostraca; order Decapoda; family Parastacidae; genus Cherax; species Cherax quadricarinatus. Next base: position 10,439,167 of record NC_069416.1, on the reverse strand, counting down.
GTCTCAAGTCCCCTCTTATATTCTTTTGCTTTCCACTTTGAATTTTTATTTTCACAAAAAATATAAGATTTACTGTTATGCAGACTACTGCATTAGTGTAAAAAATGGTATAAATATTATTGGTGCACTTGTGAAAGAATATTAGACTCACCAGTTGACGTGTATTGCACGCTTGGCACGATTTGTTTACTTTTGAAGTTTGGTAAAAATCGAACATTTCTGCTATTTTGAGCTCAATTTCAAGGCACCTTTCTTTGTAAAACCAGTCAAAATCATCTCAATTTCTGTAATATGTCTTCCATTCTATAAAATGAGACCAAGAAAACTAGAATACAACAATAAATACCATACGAAAATACACTGCAAAGTCGCTGATTTATTAAAAAAAAATGGTCAAAGTTTTTTTTTTCTCATTATGCACTGTGTGCTGCAGGATTTTTTTTAGACTGTGCACACTGACCACATAGACCCATTCTTTCATATGAAGGCCTACCAGCTTTCTCCCACTAGATTTGAGGCCACTAGAATTTATGAGTACTAGTACGTCAAAAACCCCTACGCGTAAAACGTACTAGTACGACGAAAACCCTCAAAGGGTTAAAGCCTGATTGATAGCAATGGAGAATGTTGTTGTCATTAAGGTACTTAGCTACTTGACAGTACACCTCCCTCTCTAGAATTTTGGATATTATACTGAGTATACTAACAGGCCTATGGTTGCTTACATCAGACCTACTATTTTTCTTGAAGAGAGGACTAACTCTGGCCTCCTTGAACCCCTCTGGTATGGTATTAGTGGAGATGGACAAATTTATTATGTGAGCAATAGGGATTGACAATTGAGAAGCACCATCTTTTAGGAACTTAGACGGGATGTTATCTGGGCCAGTGCTCTTAGTTGGGTTTAACCTGCTTAGTTCTTTTTGAATAAAGTCATGAGATACACTTGCTAGTTGACAACTGTTTGGGGTTACCCCTTTATTGGTATAGTTTGTTTGAAACTTATCTGAGTCTGTGTTAAAGGTATTTGATGCAGCTGGTAGTTTACTTACTAGTGTCGATGCAACAGATGTGTAGTAGGAATTAAAACAATTTGCCACCTTAAATGTTTCGTGGCATACCTCGTTATCAATAATGAGTACTATGTTAGACCTATCTACTGGTTTATGGCTATACCCCAACTGTTTTAATTGTTGCCAGAGCTTTCTGGGGTTATGCTTTTACTCTTCAATTTTTGAGCAATAGTGCTTTGCCTTTTCTCCCTTTATAATTCTCTCTACTCTGTTCTTCACCCTTTGGAATTCATTTAGTGCTGCAATATCCTGTCTGTTTGCTTTAAATTTTTTTAGCAACTGATCTCTGAAATTCATATTTTCTAATATCTCATTGTAGTCATCCAGGGTTCAGTTCTCCGTTTAATCCTAACCTCTTTAATTGGTGCAAAATTATCAAGGATGGCAATGAACATTGTTTTGAATTTTTCCCAGGCATCATTTATGTCTGTGCAACTTGTTATCTCTGTCCAGGCACAATTGTGTAGCCTATTTACCAGTGTTTCTTTACTGCAGTTTCTAGTTGACCTCATTTTTATTGTCCTGTGTAGGCCTGTCCTATCCCTAGTGATTTTCCTGGTACAGTAAATGATGAAATGATCACTAAGGCCTGTGGCAATGATGCAGTTACAAAGTATGTGGTCAATTAAGGTGGCTGAGAACTGTGTGATCCAGGTTGGTGTATTAATTAGTTGAGTGTAACTATTTAAACCTAGAATTTGCTTATACCTTTTGCATAGCCTGTTATTTTGCTGCTGAAAACAGATATTGAAGTCTCCCAGTATTACTGTCTCGCAATTGTTTTCAAGTCCGGACAAGACTCTGGAAAAGTCTTCTGAGAACTGGTCATGGGTGGGAGGGCGGTAACTAGTTCCTATTAAGATGGGTTTGGTCTTGGGAAGCAGCACTTCAAACCATAGAATCTCCAGTTTATTGTTATTTAAATCAGGTCTTGGGTTGTAAGCTAAGTAATTTCTTATGTAGGCACATACTCCACTACCCTTTCTGTTCCTGAGCGTTTTATATTGTAACTTTCTATTTTGACCTCATTGTCAGTCATCGTATCATCCAACCAGGATTCAGAGATGGATATAACTGCCGCCCTAGTTCTGTTAGCTAGAATCCTAATCTCTGCCATTTTTGGAAAAAGTGATCATGCATTGACATGAATAAAGTGAAGGCCTGTTTTCATAAAACAATTATAATCATCAATATATGGCAGTGGGTCATTTGTATTAAAATTAGGTAAATCAATGTAATCATTGCTAAAGGGTAACTGTGCCAAAGTGCATTTGTTACACACAAAATGCATTCTGGCACCATTATTATAATTGTACATACATCCATTATGCACCCACCAGTGAACTACAATTACATATTCACTTTTATTTTAGTAAGCTCTGGAGGCTTTCTTGGGGCTCCCAGGAACGTAACCCTATTTTTCCCATAAATTCCTCAGTTTATCTAACGTGAATTTACCTAACACAGTGTTTTCAGGAACATAACTACCGTGTAATATTGGTCTACTGTACATAATCCACAGGGTTAATTGGTTCAGAAACATTGAAAAAATACATTTGTTAAAAAGTTGTCAATTATTGTTAGAAACACAACAAACTCATCACTATCAACAACAATTATCATTATTGTTAGAAACACAACAATCTCATCACTATCAATAACAATTATCATTATTGTTAGAAACACAACAAACTCATCACTATCAACAACAATTATCATTATTGTTTGAAACACAACAATCTCATCACTATCAATAACAATTATCATTATTGTTAGAAACACAAACTCATCACTATCAACAACAATCATTACTATTAGAAACACAACACAAACTCATCACTATCAACAACAGTTGCTGTTATTGGCCACCCTCTTAAACTTATTTATCTGTTAAATAGAAGGTTTTTGGTAGAGAGCAACATGAATGTATTTTATAATGTGGCTCATATGAAATGTCTAATACACAAATAACACCCAAATAGGAGAATGAAATGTATGACAATGTTTTGGTCCAAGTTGGATTATTAACTAGTCCAAACATCCTCTTATTACAGATATCAGTACTGGAACTCAACACACTTGTATATACGGCATAAAAAATTACCATTGAACCTAAATGATGAATGGTCACGTCGACCCAGATCTAAATCTATATAATCTAACACCCAGTCAAAATTTAATGGAAAGTAACTGCCTCTATTACACAGCATCACAAGCCAGCACTGTCCTACATACTGCTAAAAATATTACAGTTCTTAATTACAATATCAGGTCCCTAAGCAAACACTATGATGACCTGGCACTCCTTAATTCCCTAAAGACAACCTTCTCCTGTATTAGTCTCACTGAAACCTGGCTTAAGCAGGACACAGTAGATATCTACTCACTACCAGGATACACAACACTCCACAACTGCAGACCATACCAAGTTGGGGGTGGTATTGCAATCTACTACTCTAATGAACTATCTTGTTATAACACCACTTGCTATAGTGATGAATATGGAGAATATATTTTTGCAAATTTTACTGTAAAAAACCTTAAGATACCTATAACAGTCGGCGCCATTTACCGGATGCCTCATACAAACATCCCAAATTTTAGCGATAAAATTTGGGATGAACGAGCACCACCTTCTCTTAGCCGGAAACTTCATCATCAACCTTGGCCTAACAGATGACCCACCAGTAACTGATTTCATCAACAATACAAACAACACATTTCTCATACCAACTATAACTAAACCAACCAGGCTAACAGAGACATGTACAACCATTATTGACCATATATAGACCAATATACTAGACCCTCTTAAATCAGGGATAATCACAGATAGCACTACTAACCACTACCCCACCTTCCTCTTAACAAGCATTAGTAAACAACCACTGGAATACAACAAAGTTTCTTTTAGACTCCATGACGAGGCCTCAATAAGTAACTTCATAGCAGAGGTAGGGACAATTGACTGTCCTACAGAATTCTCCAATGCCAGTGGTATCGATGATTAGATAGACATATTTCTTAGTAAATTGCTTAGACTATATAACAAATATTGTCCCATAAAAATGAAACAGATTACAAATTAAACAGCTAGGCAGGAGGCCAAGAGAAGAATATGAGAGCAACAGAGCAATGGTCGACACACTAGCCGAGGTTGCCAGAAGAGCTCACATGGGATGAGCAAAGTTACTAGTTATGGGTGATTTCAATCACAAGGAGATTGACTGGGAAAACCTGGAGCCCCATGGGGGTCCCAAAACATAGAGAGCCAAGATAATGGATGTGGTACTGGAAAACCTCATGCATCATTATGTTAGAGACACTACCAGAGAGAGAGGTGAGGATGATACAGCAAGACTGGACCTTGTATTCACCTTGAGTAGTTCGGACATCGAGGATATCATGTATGAAAGGCCCCTAGGAGCTAATGATCATGTGGTTCTGTGCTTTGACTACATAGTCTAGCTACAAGTGGAGAGAGTAATAGGAACAGGATGGGAAAAACCAAACTACAAAACGGGGGACTATTCAGGCATGAGGAACTTCCTGCAAGACATTCAGTGGGACAGAGAGCTGACAGGAAAACCAGTACAAGAAATGATGGACTATGTGACAACAAAATGCAAGGAGGCAGAGGAGAGGTTTGTTCCCAAGGGAAACAGAAATAATGGGAAGACCAGGATGAGTCCTTGGTTCACCCAAAGGTGTAGGGAGGCAAAAACTAGGTGTACTAGAGAATGGAAAAGGTACAGAAGACAAAGGACTCAGGAAAATAAAGAGATTAGCTGGAGAGCTAGAAACGAATATGCACAGATAAGAAGAGAGGCTCAACGACAATATGAAAATTACATAGCATCGAAAGTCAAGTCTGACCCAAAGCTGTTGTATAGTCACATCAGGAGGAAAACAACAGTCAAGAACCAGGTAATCAGACTGAGGAAGGATGATGGGGAGTTAAGATAAGATAAGATTTCGTTCGGATTTTTAACCCCGGAGGGTTAGCCACCCAGGATAACCCAAGAAAGTCAGTGCATCATTGAGGGCTGTCTAACTTATTTCCATTGGAGTACTCAATCTTGTCCCCCAGGATGCGACCCACACCAGTCGACTAACACCCAGGTACCTATTTGCTGATAGGTGAACAGGACAACAGGTGTAAGGAAACGTGTCGAAATGTTTCCACCCTCCGGGAATCGAACCTGGGCCCTCTGTGTGTGAAGCAGGAGCTTTAGCCACCAGGTATGTGAGGAGCTCAACACGAGATTTAAAGAAGTATTTACAGTGGAAACCGGTAGGACTCCAGGAAATCAGAACAGGGAGGTACACCAACAAGTGCTGGATGAGGTACACATAACCAAGGAGGAGGTGAAGAAGCTGCTATGTGAGCTTGACACCTGAAAGGTGGTGAGACCAGACAACATCTCTCCATGGGTCCTTAGAGAGGGAGCAGAGATGCTGAGTGTGCCACTAACAAAGATCTTCAACACATCCATTGAAACTGGACAACTCCCAGAGGTATGGAAGATGGCAAATATAGTCCCAATTTTTAAAAAAGGAGACAGACATGAGGCATTAAACTACAGACCTGTATCACTAACGTGTATAGTATGCAAAGTCATGGAGAAGATCATCAGGAGGAGAGTGGTGGAGCACCTGGAAAGAAACAAGTGTATAATCGACAATCAGCATGGTTTCAAGGAAGGAAAATCCTGTCACAAACCTACAAGAGTTTTATGACACGGTGACAGAAGTAAGAGAAGAGAGAGAGGGGTGGATAGACTGCATTTTCTTGGACTGCAAAAGGGCCTTCGACACAGTTCCTCACAAGAGGTTACTGCAAAAGCTAGAGGATCAGGCACACATAACAGGAAAGGCACTGCAATGGATCAGAGAGTACCTGACAGGGAGGCAACAACGAGTCATGGTACGTGACGAGGTGTCAGATTGGGTGCCTGTGACAAGCGGGGTTCAACAGGGGTCAGTCCTAGGACCTGTGCTGTTTTTGGTATATGTGAATGAAATAATGGAAGGGATAGACTCAGAAGTGTCCTTGTTTGCAGATGATGTGAAGTTAATGAGGAGAAGTAAATCGGTCGAGGATCAGGCAGGACTACAAAGAGACCTGGACAGGCTACAAGCCTGGTCCAGCAACTGGCTCCTTGAGTTTAACCCTGCCAAATGCGAAGTCATGAAGATTGGGGAAGGGCAGAGAAGACCGCAGACACAGTATAGTCTAGGTGGCCAAAGACTGCAAACCTCTTTCAAGCAAAAAGATCTTGGGGTGAGTATAACACCGAGGACATCTCCTGAGGCACACATCAATCAGATAACTGCTGTAGCGTACGGGCGTCTGGCAAACCTAAGGATAGCGTTCCTATACCTCAGTAAGGAATCGTTCAAGATTCTGTACACCATTTACGTCAGGCCCATACTGGAGTATGCAGCACCAGTTTGGAATCCACACCTGGTCAAGCACGTCAAGAAATTAGAAAAAGTACTGAGATTTGCAACAAGACTAGTCCCAGAGCTAAGGGGATTGTCCTACAAAGAAAGGTTAAGGGACTCACGAAATCGTAATGACATGATTGCAAATAAACCATACCACGGGCGGGGATAGAACCCGTGATCAGAGAGTCTCAAAACTCCAGACCGTCGTGTTAGCCACTGGGCCAGCTAGTTGGGCGAGTCTTATTGTGGCTAGCTGGTCCAGTGGCTAACGCGACGGTCTGGAGTTTCGAGACTCTCTGATCGTGGGTTCTATCCCTGCCCGTGGTATGGAAAGGTTAAGGGATATCGGCCTGACGACACTGGAGGACAAGAGGGTCAGGAGAGACATGATAACGACATATAAAATACTGCATGGAATAGACAAGGTGGACAAAGACAGGATGTTCCAGAGATGGGACACAGAAACAAGAGGTCACAATTGGAAGTTGAAGACTCAGATGAATCAAAGGGATGTTAGGAAGTATTTCTTCAGTCATAGAGTTGTCAGGCAGTGGAATAGCCTAGAAGGTGATGTAGTTGAGGCTGGAACCATACATAGTTTTAAGACGAGGTTTGATAAAGCTCATGGAGCAGGGAGAGAGAGGACTTAGTAGCAGTCAGTGAAGAGGCAGGGCCAGGAGCTATGACTCGACACCTGTAACCACAAATAGGTGAGTACAAATAGGTGAGTACACACACACACACACACACACACACACACACACACACACACACACACACACACACACACACACACACACACACACACACACACACACACACACATTCACTCACTCACTCACACACTCACACACACACTCACACACACACAGTGAAGAGGCGGGGCCAGGAGCTTGGACTCGACCCCTGTAACCTCAACTAGGGGAGCACAGTAGCGACCAGTGAAGAGGCAGGGCCAGGAGCTATGTATCGACCCCTGCAACCACAGCTAGGTGAGTACACACACACAGATAAGGTGGACAGAGACAGGTTGCTCCAGAGATGGGACACAGAAACAAAGGGATGTTTGGAAGTATTTCTTCAGTCACAGAGTTGTCAGGAAGTGGAATAGTATTACAACCTAGGAGTCCCAAAGGCCTGTTATCCTTGGTGTAAAGGGAGCAAAATAAACACAGCAGAAAAACTTTTGACTTGTATTATCCTTCACCAGTTTAGAACAGAAGTATGTACTCTATATACACTATGTATAACAATAGGTATTAGTGCACTCCGTGGTAAGCAAGGCAGAATAGAAGCCACTAGAGAGCAGACCGTGCTTCAACCAGCTCTAGAATGGGAATGACAAGGGCAGACAGGTGTGTGGTACCCACAACACCTCTGCAATTGCCAAAACCATCTTCTCATTGGCTGGAACCTGGGTACTGAGTGAACGATGGGGCCCCATCATCAACCCTTAGCACCTGGTTTGCTGGTTGGGGGAGATAGCCTTTCAGTGAGGATGTGTACATACGCCGAATAAAGGTTACGTACTCTTTGCATGCCATGCTAACGTAGACGTTCTTCCTCCTGCTGGCACTTCATCTTCCAAGGTTGACGATCTCTGCTCATGCCAGGCTGTTGAAAAAGAGAGATGGGACTGCTCGGACAAGGAGCGGTTAGTTTCAAAGGTATCAGTCATGATCCTGCAGAAAGACTCTAACCTCTGGTCCCACAGACTCCAGCAGGTTGTCAACCAGAATAAGCTGCACGAGATCATCGAAGGTAGCAACACTTGCTTTATACCAGCTGGTAAAAGCTTTGGTCTGCTGTCGCACAAAATCAACCAGGGATTGACCAAACTGTCATCTGCCTAATTTAAATAACTTTCTATACTTAGCTGGGATACATGTATTTGCTCCCAAAACTGTGGTCTTCGCCACTTCAAAATCGGAAAAATCAGTGTCATTTAACACTGACATAAATTCCTGTGCCTTACCAAACACTGCTTTGTGAACCAACATTGCCCAATACTGTTCTGGCCACCTCAAGGCTCGAGCCTGATTTTTGAAACTTTCAAAAAATTGTTCTGGTTCTGCGTCATTGAAGCGGGGAACAAGCTGTACTTTCTTTCTGTAAACTAAAGTCATTTACAACTTGAGAAAACTGCCTTCTTTCTTTTTCCCTATCAAACTCTTCCTTGGCAAATGCCCTCTGTTCCCTAGTCTGCTCAAGATTGATTTTCGCCAACTCAAGTGCCAACACAGCTGATTTGCTTTCAGACAACCCTGTTGCACGAGACTGACGATTTTGCTCCGTTGATGTATCATTTTTCTCCTGCGAGAACATCGGAGTATTATTCCTGGCTCCCGTAGAGGGAGAAGTCTGATGTGCCATCTCCTCTTCCCGAAGTTTGTCAGTTATAAGTGTACGTAGTTGCGCAGCTGTGAGAGTGCGTTCATAATCAATGCCAATTGAATGAGCAATTTGCCAACAACGCTGTAGGGACAATTTAGGCAAGTTAAATAAAGTATATACCAACACCAGACGTCTGACTTGTCAAGGTGGCATACCCCAATGTATAAGTTATTTGCTATGCACATTAACCCTTTGAGGGTTTTCGTCGTACTAGTACATCTTACGCGTAGGGGTTTTTGACGTACTAGTACTCATAAATTCTAGCGCCCTCAAATCTAGTGGGAGAAAGCTGGTAGGCCTTCATATGAAAGAATGGGTCTATGTGGTCAGTGTGCACAGTCTAAAAAAAATCCTGCAGCACACAGTGCATAATGAGAAAAAAAAAACTTTGACCATTTTTTTTTAATAAATCAGCGACTTTGCAGTGTATTTTCGTATGGTATTTATTGTTATATTCTAGTTTTCTTGGTATCATTTTATAGAATGGAAGACATATTACAGAAATTGAGATGATTTTGACTGGTTTTACAAAGAAAGGTGCCTTGAAATTGAGCTCAAAGTAGCAGAAATGTTCGATTTTTACCAAACTTCAAAAGTAAACAAATCGTGCCAAGCGTGCAATACACGTCAACTGGTGAGTCTAATATTCTTTCACAAGTGCACCAATAATATTTATACCATTTTTTACACTAATGCAGTAGTCTGCATAACAGTAAATCTTATATTTTTTGTGAAAATAAAAATTCAAAGTGGAAAGCAAAAGAATATAAGAGGGGCCTTGAGACATGACTAATGACTAGAGGAAATGTTATTTTAGTGCCAGGAATGTCTTTCTTGTTTATTCTGGACCCTATTCGGAAATTGGCATCTTTTGAAATTTGTGTGAAATTGGCAAAATTGCTAAATTCTGACCACTGTACTGGATAGTTGAATTTCATAAATGAGTGGTTTCTTGCACCCATTCGATAGACAAAATGGAGTTCTAGCGAAATATTCATGTTTTTTGTCGACTAGTACAGTGAAATTGGCCGAAAATGGGGCTCAAAGTGGGCAAAATCGCCGATGCGTAAACATTGCCGAGACTGCTAACTTTGCGAGAGCATAATTCCGTAAGTTTTCTATCAAATTTCAAACTTTTGGTGTCTTTATGATCGGGAAAAGATTCTCTATCTTTTCATAAGAGAAAATAATTTTTTTTTTTTTTTAAATTTGGCCGACCCTGAGAACGAGTTTCGGAGAGGGCCTGTCGACCCTCAAAGGGTTATGATTGCAGAATACCCGTACCCCAAGGCAACACGTTATTTGCAGAACACGCTTAGTTATGCATAGTACAATTGCAGAATATGCACATACACTTGCAAGGCGGATACACAATAGCAAAACTGACTGCAAAATCTACACACAACAGCAAGATTGACCGTAACGAAGCGAGCACACCGAACAAGCTAGTAGCGAGCTGTTGAACGAACATACAATAGCAAGGCTGACCATAGCAAGGCAGTTGACATGCAAAGTTTGTGAAGAGTTGGCAAAGCTAATGCAATGCCAGACAGCAAGCTACACAATGTTCCTGCTTCCAGCATCACCCTAGGCTCAACTCCAGCTCCAGCTCTTGGACAGGCTACCCATATTACAAGCCAGGAGTCCCAAAAGCCTGTTATCCTGGGTGTAAAGGGAGCAAAATAAACACAGCAGAAAAACTTTTGACTTGTATTATCCTTCATCAATTTAGAACAGAAGTATGTACACTATATACACTATGTACAACAATAAGTTTTAGTGCACTTCACAGTAAGCAAGGCAGAATAGAAGCCACTAGAGAGCAGACCGTGCTTCAATCAGCTCTAGAATGGGAATGACAAGGGCAGACAGGTGTGTGGTACCCACAACACCTCAGCAATTGCCAAAACCATCTTCTCATTGGCTGGAACCTGGGCACTGATTGAACGATGGGGCCCCATCATCAACCCTTAGCACCTGGTTTGCTGGTTGGTGGAGATAGCCTTTCAGTGAGGGTATGTACATTCACCAATTAAAGGTTACGTACTCTTTGCATGCCACAAATAGTCTGGCAAGTGAGTTAGTGGAGGCAGGAACCATTCATAGCTTTAAGACGAAGTATGATAAAGCTCATGGAGCAGGGAGAGAGAGGACCTAGTAACGTTGAGTGACCACAAATACCTGGAGTTTACCTGGAGAAACTTCTGGGAGTCAACGCCCCCGCGGCCTGGTCTGTGACCAGGCCTCGTGGTGGAATGGCCTGATCAACCAGGCTGTTACTGCTGGCTGCACGCAATCCAATGTACGAGCCACAGCCCGGCTAGTCAGGTACCGACTTTAGGTGCCTGTCCAGTGCCTGCTTGAAGACAGCCAGGGGTCTATTGGTAATCCCCCTTATGTATGCTGGGAGGCAGTTGAACAGTCTTGGGCCCCTGACACTTATTGTGTTGTCTCTTAGCATGCTAGTGACACTCCTGCTTTTCATTGGGGGGATGTTGCATCATCTGCCGAGTCTGCTTTCGGAGAGAATGATTTTCGTGTGCAAGTTTGGTACTAGTCCCTCTAGGATTTTCCAGGTGTATATAATCATGTATCTCTCTCACCTGCGTTCCAGGGAGTACAGGTTCAGGAACTTCAAGCGCTCCCAGTAATTGAGGTGTTTTATCTCAGTTATGCGTGCCATGAAGGTTCTCTGTATATTTTCTAGGTCAGCAATTTCACCTGCCTTGAAAGGTGCTGTTAGTGTGCAGCAATATTCCAGCCTAGATAGAACAAGCGACCTGAAGAGTGTCATCATCGGCTTGGCATCCCTAGTTTTGAAGGTTCTCATTATCCATCTTGTCATTTTTCTAGCAGATGTGATTGATACAATGTTATGGTCCTTGAAGGTGAGATCCTCCGACATGATCACTCCCAGGTCTTTGATGTTAATTTTTCGCTCTATTGTGTGGCTGGAATTTGTTTTATACTCTGATGAAGTTTTTATTTTTTCATGTTTACCATATCGGAGTAATTGAAATTTCTCATCGTTGAACTTCATATTGTTTCCTGCAGCCCATTGAAAGATTTGGTTGATGTCCTCCTGGATGGAGCCTTGCAGTTTCTGCAATGGAAGACACTGTCATGCAGATTCGGGTGTCCTCTGCAAAGGAAGACACGGTGCTGTGGCTTACATCCTTGTCTGTGTCAGAAATGAGGATGAGAAACAAGATGGGAGCGAGTACTGTGCCTTGCAGAACAGAGCTTTTCACCGTAGCTGCCTCAGACTTGACTCTGTTGACTACTACTCTTTGTGTTCTATTTGTGAGGAAGTTATAGATCCATCTACCAGCTTTTCCTGTTATTCCTTTAGCACACATTTTGTGCACTATTACGCCATGGTCACACTTGTCGAAGGCTTTTGCAAAGTCTGTGTATATTACATCTGCATTCTTTTTGTCTTCTAGTGAATCAAGTACCTTGTCGTAGTGATCCAGTAGTTGGGACAGACAGGAGCGACCTGCTCTAAACCCATGTTGCCCTGGGTTGTGTAATTGATGGGTATCTAGATGGGTGGCGATCTTGCTTCTTAGGATCCTTTCAAAGATTTTTGTGATATGGGATGTTAGCGCTATTGGTCTGTAGTTCTTTGCTATTGCTTTGCTGCCCCCTTTGTGGAGTGGGGCTATGTCTGTTGTTTTTAGTAACTGTGGGACGACCCCAGTGTCTATGCTCCCTCTTCATAGGATGTTAAAAGCACGTGATAGGGGCTTCTTGCAGTTCATGATGAACACGGAGTTCCATGAGTCTGGCCCTGAGGCAGAATGCATGGGCATGTCATTTATCACCTGTTCAAAGTCATTTGGCGTCAGGATAACATCAGATAGGCTTGTGTTTACCAAATTCTGTGGCTCTCTCATAAAAAATTATTTTAGATCTTCAACTCTCAGTCTGGTTAGCGGCTTGCTAAAAACCGAGTCATATTGGGACTTGAGTAGCTCACTCATTTCCTTGCTGTCATCTGTGTAGGGCCCATCTTGTTTAAGTAGGGGCCCAATACTGGATGTTGTTCTCGACTTTGATTTGGCATAAGAAAAGAAATACTTTGGGTTTCTTTCAATTTCATTTATGGCTTTTAGTTCTTCCCAAGATTCCTGACTCCTATTAGATTACTTTAGCTGTAGTTCAATGTTTGCTATTTCTCTGACCAGTGTCTCCATATGCATTGCAGATATATTGGCCTCTTTTAACTGCTCTGTTATTCTTTTCTGTCACCTGTAAAGGGAGCGCCTGTCTCTTTCTATTTTACATCTACTCCTCTTTTTTCTTAAAGGAATATGTCTTGAGCATACATCGAGTGCCACAGAGTTAATCTGTTCTAGGCATAAGTTTGGGTCTGTGTTGCTTAGTCTATCTTCCCAGCTTATATCATTTAGGACTTGGTTTACTTAGTCCCGCTTTATGTTCTTGTTATTGAAGTTGAATTTGGTGAAGGCTCTCTCATGACTGATCCCATTATGTCAGTGTGGGGCTCTGCTCATACATGTCTGAACCTCGATTATGTTGTGATCTGAGTATATTGTTTTTGATATGGTGACATTTCGTATCAGATCATCGTTGTTAGTGAAGGGGAGGTCCAGTGTATTCTTCAATCTAGTGGGCTCTATTATTTGCTGGTTTAAGTTGAATTGTGTGCAGAGATTTAAAAGCTCGTGCATGTGTGAGCTCTCGTCTGAGCTGCCTCCTGGTGTTATCACTGCAACAACATTATTTGCTATATTCCTCCATTTTAGGTGTCTTGAGTTGAAATCCCACAGGAGTAAGATGTTGGGGGCAGAAGCTGGAAGGTTTTCCAGACAGTGGTCAATTTTCAACAGCTGTTCCTGGAATTGTTGAGACGTTGTATCTGGAGGCTTGTAGACTATCACAATGACTAGATTTTGGTTCTCGATCTTTACTGCTAAAACTTCAACTACATCATTTGAGGCATTTAGCAGTTCTGTGCAAATAAGTGACTCTGCAATATACAGGCCAACTCCCCCCTTTTGCCTGTTCACTGTGTTGCATCTGTATAGGTTGTAACCTGGGATCCATATTTCGTTGTCCAGGTGATCCTTTATGTGGGTCTCTGTGAAAGCCATGAACATTACATTTGCCTCTGCAAGCAGTCCATGGATGAAAGGTATTTTGTTGTTCATTGCTGGCTTTAGACCTTGTATATTTGCAAAGAAGAATGTCATTGGATTGGTGGTATTGGTGGTACTGGGAGGGACTTTTTTTCCTGGCACTAATATCTGTATCTGTTGGTTTGGAGTGGAGGCCATCGACTGTGATTCCACTCCATAAAAGACTGGATTTGGTGTACAATTTCTGCCATTTCCTGCCAGTTTTTATTCCCTTCCTGGCACTAAAAACTTCTCCCTCTTGTGTGACTGTGGCTACCCAGGCTTTCCCATAGTCTACATGTTTTGTATCTTTGTTCCCTTTAGATGGTGTGCCTGGCAATATAAGTTATAGCACTGTCTTTCCTGTACTGAAGAGGGAGACATTTCAGGGTGAAAAAGCTTACAGGACGGGAGTTTGCATTTTCTTGTCATATGGGCATGGCATTTTCTAGGGTGGTCAAAGCTGCACGTCCCATCTGCTTTTCCAGATATGCCATGCCTGCAGATACCAAGTGCATAATATGTGCACAGGCTTGGTTTCCGTTTGCCTTGGATTTTTGTGGCTGTATTCCCTGTTTGTGCATGTTTTCCTGTCTCATTCCTATCCTCACTAGTACTAACAATGGAGCTCTCTCCAGTTGTTTCTGGCAATATATCCTCACTATTACTAGTGGAGTCTGGTTGTTTGCTATCTCCTGTGGCATTTCCAGTTTGTAATGTTGGTTTTATCTTGTCCTTGACTACACTTGTTTCCCCACTACAGCTCCTGTCTCCCTTGAGGTCACTAATATGCATTTCACCATGCATACAGTTACTGTCTATCAGGACAGCACCTCCAGCCTCACAGTTACTGTCTACCAGGACAGCAACTCCAGCCTTACGGTTCCTGACTACCTGGCCAGCACCTCTAGTCATACAGTTACTGTCAGCCAGGACAGCATCCGCACCAGGGCGATAGCACCATCCTGCCCAGACATTTTATTTTCCCATCTGTTATAGAATGCTTCCAGGTTTTCTATGAAGGCTGCTTTGATGTTATCCTCTTTTAATACCAAAGTAATTTTAGTCCACAGATTAATCTCATTTGGGCATACCGGAAAACACTTCCCTGATTTAATACCTCTTGTAGATAATTCTTGGATATCTGCTCGGGGGGTGTGAAACCAATTTCCACAAAGGCTACATAAAATCCATGTGAAAGCTCGTTTGTTTGTTTGGTTGCAGACTACACAGGATTTCATAATGGTGAGTACACACACACAGGAGTTATGACTGGGGCCAGGAGCTATGACTCGACCCCTGCAACCACAGTTAGATGAGTACATACATTACTGGCAGGGCCAGGAGCTATGACTCAACCCCTGCAATCACAATTAGGTGAGCACACACACACACAAAACACACTCACAAAACACACTCACAGAACACACATACAGGAGCTATGCCTTGACCTCTGCAACCACAGTTAGGTGAGTATATATACATGTACAGTTTTGAAAAGGACAAATGAGCTCAGTCTCGTTTACACAAATAGTCGTAAGCACTACAAATTCTGTTTCTCCTCTTACTACCAGTGTATACCTTGCTTTTAGTCAGTATTAAAGAATCATTAAGAAATATTTCCCCGTAGGTAGCCATGGGGTTTCACTGGCTAGGTTCACACTTCAGTTCAACCCCCCCCCCCCCCATTACATGATTTAAATATGGTAAGTCCTCAACTTACAGACTCACTTGGGACCTCCTGAATTGTGTATAATATTCATGATAAAGGAAGTCTTCAACTTAAGACACATGGGGACCTGTATTGTGTATAATAATGATATTATACACAATACAGAAGATTCTCAACATGTTTGTAAGTGTGTTGTTAGGTAAGACGCATATGCAACAGTTAGGTATCTTTATTTCGAAACGTTTCGCCTACACAGTAGGCTTCTTCAGTCGAGTACAGAAAAGTTGATTGAAGCAGAAGAGACTTGAAGACGATGTAATCAGTCCATCACCCTTAAAGTTTTGAGGTGGTCAGTCCCTCAGTCTGGAGAAGAGCATTGTTCCATAGTCTAACAACCTGTCGGTATTTTATACCATTTTAATGTTCAATGTTTGTAAGTCAAGAACTTACTGTACTGACTTGTTATTAGCTTGATGCAGCTGGAAGGAGGATATTAGCAGGTCATTAAATGTTAGAAACATAGAATACTATTCTTGAAGGAAAGAGAAGGCACCTTGATGCTAGTAAAAGGCTCTTAATCCAAGGAGTTGTAGCTAGTCTCCAGTTCCATGGATTAAACCTAACCCCTTTCAGGGTTGGTGCCGAACTAGTACGCATAAATTCTAGCGGCTTCAAATTAAGCAGGAAACAGCTGATAGGCCTAGATGTGAGAGAAAGGGTATGCATGGTCAGTGTGCGTGGTAGAAAAAAAATTCTGGGACCCAGTGGCGCATTGTGGGAACGCCATTTTAGTAGACCTTGTTCACCAAGCCTTGCGGTAAGAAGCTCCTCACTCCTCGGCGAATTGGGACACTTTTGTTCCCCAGTGACAGTTCTAATACAGATGGAAGTGCCAGTGAAGATGAGTTTCAAGATGAGGTTGTGACCGAAACTAATGACCATAATACCGGTAATAATGAGGAAAACCCAAACGATCCTCAGCCTTCCACCTCTGCTGCTGGGCCGTCTTGTTCACGTTCAGTTGTACCAGAATCAAAGAGGAAACTCCTATTTTCCCAAATCCTGGACTCAGATGTGAGCATTGGTGATGATAGTGATAGTGAATATGAACTACAAGCTCTTGAAAACAGTTCCAGTAGTGACAGTGAAGTGGAATATTCTCCAGTGAAGCGTCAGTATATATGACGATATATGCACTTTGGTAGTGTGCCATATGCTATTCTAAGGGGAAGGAGTACATCTCAGAGTACATCCCGTGGCTGTACAACAGGAACAGACAGTGAAAATGAAGATGATAGTGTTGCAATTGGGATGGAAAATGTGCATGGTGGTGGTAGTGGTGGTGCTGGCCTTGAGGCACCAGCAGTGGGCCGTGCTGCCACTCACGTTGCCAGCCACGCCGCTGCCTCAGCTGATCTACAACAAAGGCCACCATCCCCCACCCACCCACCACACCAGCCTCCACAACCACAACCTCCACAACCACAACCACCAGTCAATATCCAGTACCCACCAGCAGACCGCACCTGGGATTAGCAGGAAGCTGCCAATTTTGTTCCCAATCCCTATCATTTTGATAAAAGTCAAAGTGGAATACGGCCATCTTGTACACTTGGGAACAATGCCAATGAACTGGAATGTTTCGAGTTATTCTTTGACGAACCCCTGATGGAAATTATTGTCAGGGAAAGCAACAGATACTACGAGTACACCATGGCAAACACAATACTTTCACCAAACTCACGCCTTCACCAGTGGAAGGGGACAACTGTGGCTGAGATGTATCTTTTATTTGCCACAATAATGCTTATGCCACATGTGTATAAGCACAGTGGGAAATCATACTGGTCAACAGAGTGCCTGATTGCAACCCCAGGTTTCAGTGATATAATAGGAGTGAATCGATTTGTGGTACTATTACGTATGCTTCACTTCTGAGACAAAACCAGGCCTGACAGAAATGACAGGTTATATAAGATTTGGAATGTGTTTGTGTATCTGAAACAGAAATTCAGTATGTATTTTTATCCATTCAGGAATTTGTTATTGATGAGTCTTTGATTCTGTTCAAAGGAAGACTCTCTTTCAAGCAGTACATACCAAGCAAGAGGAAACGCTTTGGTATAAAGTTGTTTGTGCTTTGTGATTGTTACAATGGTCTTGTATTGGATATAATTGTGTACACTGGAAGTAATACATTGCTAGATACCAGGAAGTTACTGGGTATGTCCAGTGATGTGTTTAGAACAATGATGAAACCATATCTTGGTAAGGGACATATATACTGATAACTGGTACACAAGCCGCTTACTCAGTGATTTCTTGCGAGTGAACATGACAAATGTATTTGGCACAGTGCATGCAAATCATAAACATATGCCCAGGTTCGACGCTGGCACTCATAGAGGTGAGGTGCAGGCGTTTGCTGCCAATGACATCATGGCATTTCGGTGGCATGACAAACGAGATGTCACACTGTTGTCATCAGTTCACCCTAACGAAATGGCAGACACTGGCAAGCAGCATAGAGAAAGCAATGAACTCATTCTAAAACCTGCAGCTGTGATTGACTACACCCTCAATATACATTCAGTGGACAAATGTGACATGCAGATTGGGTTTGCTGATTGTGTTTGTAAGAGTTATAAGTGGTATATAAAACTCTTTTTCCATATTCTGGACATTTCCATGCTCATTGCTTATAATATATACTATAAGATAAGGACCAGAAACAAACCACCATATGGCGAATTTTGTTTGTCTGTCATCAGACAAATAATAATCAAGTACCAAGGAACAGCACCTGCAATAGAAAACCGCCCACGTAATTATCAACAACTACCTACTCGTCTGAAGCATGGTGATCACTTCCTGGTAAAACTGCCTGCTACTGCTTTCAAGAAAAAGGCTCAGAAGAGGTGTTACATCTGTGCACATACAATAAAAAAACGCCCACAACAATGCAGAGACACTCGTTTTGTGTGAGGAGTGTAAAACACCATTGTGCATGACACCATGTTTCAAAGACTTCCACAGGCTGCAGAACTTCTAAAAACATTCCCTGTGACTGAAAATGTGTATATAAATATAGAAAAATAGTAATACAGTGGACCCCCGCATACCGTTGGCATCACATAACGTTAAATCCGCATACCGATACATTTTATCGCTAAGATTTTGCCTCGCATACCGCTAAAAAATCCGCTCAACGCTATTTGTCCGAGACGCGTCTAATGTACGGCCTGAGCCAGCCTCACATGTTCCGCCGGTGGCATTGTTTACCAGCCAGCCTCTGCGATAACATCCAAGCATACAGTTGGAACATTTCGTATTATTAGTGTTTTTGGTGATTTTATCTGCAAAATAAGTGACCATGGGCCCCAAGAAAGCTTCTAGTGCCAACCCTACAGGAATAAGGGTGAGCATTACTATAGAGATGAAGAAAGAGATCATTGCTAAGTATGAAAGTGGAGTGCGTGTCTCCAAGCTGGCCAGGTTGTATAGTAAACCCCAATCAACCATCGCTACTATTGTGTCCAAGAAAACGGCAATCAAGGAAGCTGTTCTTGCCAAAGGTTCAACTGTGTTTTCGAAACAGAGATCGCAACTGATAGAAGATGTTGAGAGACTCTTATTGGTGTGGATAAATGAAAAACAGATAGCAGGAGATAGCATCTGTCAAGTGATCATAAGTGAAAAGGCTAGGAAGTTGCATCAGGATTTAATTAAAAAAATGCCTGCAACTAGTGATGATGTGAGTGAATTTAAGGCCAGCAAAGGTTGGTTTGAGAGATTTAAGAAGCGTAGTGGCATACATAGTGTGATAAGGCATGGTGAGGCTGCCAGTTCGGACCATAAAGCAGCTGAAAAATATGTGCAGGAATTCAAGGAGTACATAGACAGTGAAGGACTGAAACCTGGACAAGTGTTTAATTGTGATGAAACAGGCCTGTTTTGGAAGAAAATGTTAAGCAGGACCTACATTACTGAGGAGGAAAAGGCACTCCCAGGACATAAGCCTATGAAAGACAGGCTTACTCTTCTCATGTGTTCCAATGCTAGTGGTGATTGCAAAGTGAAGCCTTTATTAGTGTATCACTCAGAAACTCCCAGAGCGTTCAGGCAAAAGAATATCCTCAAGGCTAATTTGTGTGTGCTGTGGAGGGCAAACAGTAACACATGGGTCACTAAGGACTTTTTCTATGACTGGTTACACCAAGCATTTGCCCCCAATGTGAAAAATTACCTAACTGAAAAGAAATTAGACCTTAAGTGCCTCCTGGTGTTAGAAATGCCCCTGGTCATCCTACAGATGTGGCAGAGCGACTTTGTGGGGACATGAGCTTCATTAAGGTGAAGTTTTTGCCTCCTAATACCACTCCTCTCCTGCAGCCCATGGACCAGCAGGTTATTGCAAACTTCAAAAAACTGTACACAAAAGCTCTGTTTGAAAGGTGCTTTGTAGTGACCTCAGAAACTCAATTGACTCTAAAAGAGTTTTGGAGAGAGCACTTTAATATCCTCAATTGTGTAAGCCTTATAGGTAAGGCTTGGGAGGGAGTGACTAAGAAGACCTTGAACTCTGCTTGGAAGAAACTGTGGCCAGAATGTGTAGACCAAAGGGATTTTGAAGGGTTTGAGGCTAACCCTGGGAATCCTATGCCAGTTGAGGAATCCATTGTGGCATTGGGAAAGTCCTTGGGGTTGGAGGTTAGTGGGGATGATGTGGAAGAGTTGGTGGAGGAGGACAATGAAGAACTAACCACTGATGAGCTGCTATATCATCTTCATCAGCATGAGGCCACACCTGAGGAAACTGCTTCGGAGGAGGGGAGAGAGAAATTGAAGAAGTTGCCTACTTCAAAGATTAAGGAAATGTGTGCAATGTGGCTTAAAGTGCAAACCTTTTTTGATGACAATCACCCTAACACAGCTATTGCAAGCCATGCTGGTGACTATTACACTGACAATGTTGTGAACCACTTTAGGAAAGTCATAAAGGAACGAGAGGTACAGACCTCTATGAGCAGATATGTTGTGCGACAGAAGTCCAGTGACTCTGAAGCTGGTCCTAGTGGCATTAAAAGAAGAAGGGAAGTAACCCCGGGAAAGGACTTGACACCTCAAGTCTTAATGGAAGGGGATTTCCCTTCTAAACACTAAGATTCTCTCCTCCTCCCATCCCATCAATCATCACCAGATCTTCAATAAAGGTAAGTGTCATGTAACTGTGCATGTCTTTTTCAGTTTGTGTGTATTAAAATTAATATTTCATTTGGTAAAATTTTTTTTTTTCATACTTTGGGGTGTCTTGCATGGATTAATTTGATTTCCATTATTTCTTATGGGGAAAATTCATTCGCATAACGATAATTTCGCATAACAATGAGCTCTCAGGAACGGATTAATATCATTAAGCGGGGGTCCACTGTAAACAACATTTTGTATTGTTCATTTGTGTAAATATGTTTTGTAAACAAAATAGTGACAACAGTGTTTATGCAGTTATTGTGTAGTATAGAAAAAGAAATTACTTACTAAATAGTGATCATATTGGTCTCACAGGCCATAAAAGTTACTTGGGAAAAAAAATTAAAATATAATAGAAAATAGTACCTAAAAAACAAAATAAACTAATACCGGGTGACCTGCAGTCAGCGATGTTACCGTATGCCGGTCATTTTCTGTCAACTTCACACCTCCATATCTCGGTAAGTATTGATTTTAAAAATGTTTTGTTTAGCCTATAAAATTCAGAAAAAAATACTATCTTTTCATAAGAAAAAATAATTTTTTTTTCGAATTTTTACTGAC
This sequence comes from Cherax quadricarinatus, assembly GCF_026875155.1. NCBI lineage: Eukaryota > Metazoa > Arthropoda > Malacostraca > Decapoda > Parastacidae > Cherax > Cherax quadricarinatus. The sequence goes on along the minus strand of NC_069416.1, from coordinate 10,417,619 downwards.
CCTGAGAACAGGTTTGGGAGAGGGCCTGCCGACCCTGAAAGGGTTAACATCTTCCCTTTCCCCAGACACTCTTCAACATTTATAGGGTTAGTGCTTCCTCAGGAATATAGTAACAAGAATTCTGGATAACTCGACCACTGTCTTAAGCCCAAACTTCTTTGGATTATTCAGTTGTGTATTATAGAGTGAATAAATAACAAATGCAGCACAGTAGTCCAGTGTTGTATTTTGGTGTGAGTTCCTAGAAGCCAGAAGATTGAAATACATGTGACTATTTTTATTGTGGAGATGTTTTGTCCAACACAGCCCTCACAAGGACCCCAGTGGGCTAAGTCACTTTGTACGTTAAAGCACCTAAATTACTGGGAATGGTTGAAGTCCCTTGATTGTATTACCTGGAATGCAGGTGAGGGATTAGTACCAAACTTGCACATGAAAATCACTCCCTATGAAAGCAAAAGATTTGGCAGGAGATCCAACATTCCCCCACAAAAGCAAAAGACTAGGCAGGAGATGCATCATTCCCCCAATGAAATGCAGGGGTGCCATGAATACACTGAGAGACACCAGGATAAGTGTCAGGGGCCTAAGACTGTTCAACTGCCTATAGGGGACTACCAATAGACCCCTGGCTGTCTTTAAGAGGGCACCGGACAGACACCTAAAGTCAGTACCTGACTAGCCGGGCTGTGATTCGTACGTCAATTTGCGTGCAGCCAGCAGTAACAGCTTGATTGATCAGACCCTGATCCACCACGAGGCCTGGTCTCAGACTGTGCCGCGGGGACGTTGACCCCCGAAACCCTCTCCAGGTATACTAACAGAATTAATGTACCCAACCTGGAGTTTACCTGGAGAAAGTTCCGGGGGTCAACGCCCCCGTGGCCCGGTCTGTGACCAGGCCTCCTGGTGGATCAGCGCCTGATCAACCAGGCTGTTGCTGCTGGCTGCACGCAAACCAACGTACGAGCCACAGCCCGGCTGATCAGGAACTGACTTTAGGTGCTTGTCCAGTGCCAGCTTGAAGACTGCCAGGGGTCTGTTGGTAATCCCCCTTATGTGTGCTGGGAGGCAGTTGAACAGTCTCGGGCCCCTGACACTTATTGTATGGTCTCTTAACGTGCTAGTGACACCCCTGCTTTTCATTGAGTACTAGTCCCTCTAGGATTTTCCAGGTGTATATAATCATGTATCTCTCCCTCCTGCGTTCCAGGGAATACAGGTTTAGGAACCTCAAGCGCTCCCAGTAATTGAGGTGTTTTATCTCCGTTATGCGCACCGTGAAAGTTCTCTGTACATTTTCTAGGTCGGCAATTTCACCTGCCTTGAAAGGTGCTGTTAGTGTGCAGCAATATTCCAGCCTAGATAGAACAAGTGACCTGAAGAGTGTCATCATGGGCTTGGCCTCCCTAGTTTTGAAGGTTCTCATTATCCATCCTGTCATTTTTCTAGCAGATGCGATTGATACAATGTTATGGTCCTTAAAGGGTGAGATCCTCTGACATAATCACTTCCCAGGTCTTTGACGTTGGTGTTTCGCTCTATTTTGTGGCCAGAATTTGTTTTGTACTCTGATGAAGATTTAATTTCCTCATGTTTACCATATCTGAGTAATTGAAATTTCTCATCGTTGAACTTCATATTGTTTTCCTGCAGCCCACTGAAAGATTTGGTTGATGTCCGCCTGGAGCCTTGCAGTGTCTGCAATGGAAGACACTGTCATGCAGATTCAGGTGTCATCTGCAAAGGAAGACACGGTGCTGTGGCTGACATCCTTGTCTATGTCGGATATGAGGATGAGGAACAAGATGGGGGCGAGTACTGTGCCTTGTGGAACAGAGCTTTTCGCCGTAGCTTGCCTCGACTTTACTCTGTTGACGACTACTCTCTGTGTTCTGTTAGTGAGGAAATTATAGATCCATCGACCGACTTTTCCTGTTTTTTCCTTTAGCACGCATTTTGTGCGCTATTACGCCATGGTCACACTTGTCGAAGGCTTTTGCAAAGTCTGTATATATTACATCTGCATTCTTTTTGTCTTCTAGTGCATTTAGGACCTTGTCGTAGTGATCCAATAGTTGAGACAGACAGGAGCGACCTGTTCTAAACCCATGTTGCCCTGGGTTGTGTAACTGATGGGTTTCTAGATGGGTGGTGATCTTGCTTCTTGGACCCTTTCAAAGATTTTTAGATATGGATGTTAGTGCTATTGGTCTGAAAGTTCTTTGCTGTTGCTTTAACTGCCCCCTTTGTGGAGTGGGCTATGTCTGTTGTTTTTAGTAACTGTGGGACGACCCCCGTGTCCATGCTCCCTCTCCATAGGATGGAAAAGGCTCGTTGTTATGGGGCTATAGGACCCAACATGTATTTATAAGTAACAGTTACTATAATAATACCTAATTATATTGAATTGATGGGGACTTTGCTCTAAATGTCAGAAGGACTGATCAACCTTATGACTGAGAGGCAGCTGGGTCAAACCTATTTTTCTCAATATAATAGGTTATACTATAGACACATAAACACACAATTTAAATAAGTAGTTTATAAAGTTGTATTTCTTTTTGTAAAAGTAAAGTTAAGGGGTGGTAGAATTGTGGTAACTGGAGAATTGTGCTTGGCAACATCTTTTGTTTTGGTGCGAGGAGCTTAGCCAGGCTCTCTCTCTCTCTCCCTCTCACTGACTCCCTCTCTCTGTGGCTGACCTTCAACCTGGCAGGATCTTTTGGGTCCTTCTTCTATCTTTTGGGGCATCATGTGTGCTCCAGGGTGAGTTTTTAAAATTTTTAAGTTTTGGCCACCATACCCGGGGTGACTAAAGTGTGTCAAAACACTGGTTAGCCCAGAGTTAGTCAGAAGAGTAGGACAAGATTTTGTTGCAAACACACCATGTGGAGCACAGGCATGGAGTGTGTAATTTGTTTTGAAAATGGAGGCTGTGATTGTATATTGTACATATCTATTGAGAATACAGTTATATTTTTATAGTAGTAGTTTACATAACCTGTGAAGAGGGCTGGTGAAAGGGTATCAGAGACACTCAAGATGATCAGCCATGATGTAAGTATTACCCCTAGACAAATAAGACCATTAAGTAAAAGCTACCCCACACTAGAACATGTAGTGAGAACCTTACCATCAAAGTAATAAGATATACCAACGTAACACTCGTGATAGGGGCTTCTTGCAGTTCTTGATGAACACAGAGTTCCATGAGTCTGGCCCTGGGGCAGAGTGCATGGGCATGTCATTTATCGCCTGTTCGAAGTCATTTGGCATCAGGATAACATCGAATAGGCTTGTGTTAGTCAAATTTTGTGGCTCTCTCATAAAAAATTCATTTTGATCTTCGACTCTCAGTCTGGTTAGCGGCTTGCTAAAAACTGAGTCATATTTGGGGCTTGAGTAACTCCTCATTCCTTGCTGTCATCTGTGTAGGACCCATCTTGTTTAAGTGGGGCCCAATACTGGACGTTGTTCTCGATTTTGATTTGGCATAGGAGAAGAAATACTTGGGTTTCTTTCGATTTCATTTATGGGTTTAGTTCTTCCCGCGATTCCTGACTCCTAAAGGATTATTTTTGCTTAAGTTCGATGCTTGCTATTTCTCTGACCAGTGTCTCCCTACGCATTTCAGATATATTGACCCTCTTTTTGCCGCTCTGTTATTCTTTTCCGTCGCCTGTAAAGGGACGCCTGTCCCCTTTCTATTTTACATCTACTCCTCCTTTTTCTTAGAGGAATAAGCCTTGTGCATACATCGAGTGCCACCGAGTTAATCTGTTCTAGGCATAAGTGGGGTCTGTGTTGCTTTGTATATCTTCCCAGCTTATATTGGGTTTGGACTTAGTTTACTTGGTCCCACTTTATGTTTTTGTTATTGAAGTTGAATTTGGTGAATGCTCCCTCGTGACTAGTCTCATTTTTTTCGGGCTGGGCTCCACGCATACATGTCTGAACCTCAATTATGTTGTGATCTGAGTATATGCTTTTGATATGGTGGACATTTCTTATCAGATCATCATTTTTTAGTGAAGATGAGGTCTAGTGTATTCTCCAGCTAGTAGGCTCTATTATTTGCTGGTTTAAATTGAATTTTGTGCAGAGATTTAAAAGCTCGTGTGAGTGTGAGTTTTCATCAGAGCTTCCTCCTGGGGTTATTTCTGCAACAATATTATTTGCTATATCCTCCATTTTAGGTGCCTTAAGTTGAAATCCCCCGGGCAAGATGTTGGGGGCAGGAGCTGGAAGATTTCCAGACAGTGGTCAATTTTAACAGCTTTTTCCTGGAATTGCTGGGATGTTGCAATCCGGAGGCTTGTAGACTACCACAATGACTAGGGTTTTTGGGTTTTCGACCTTTACTGCAAAAAATTCCACTACATCATTTGAGGCATTAAGCAGTTCTGTGCAAACAAGTGACTCTGCAATGTATAGGCCAATCCCCCCCCTTTTGCCTGTTCACTCTGTCACATCTGTATAGGTTGTAACCTGGGATCCATATTTCGTTGTCCAAGTGATCCTTTATGTGGGTCTCAGTGAAAGCCGCGAACATTGCCTTTGCCTCTGCAAGCAGTCCACGGATGAAAAGGTATTTTGTTGTTTGTTGCTGGCTTTAGACCCTGTATATTTGCAAAGAAGAATGTTATCGGACTGGTGGTATTGTTGGTACTGGGGGGGGGGGGTTCCGGCATTAGTATGTGTATCTGTTGGTTTGGAGTGGACGCCATCGACTGTGGTTCCACTCCTGGAATGACTGGATTTGGTGTACGATTTCTGCCATTTCCTGCCAGTTTTTTTCCTTCCTGGCACTAAAAAACCTCTCCCTCTTGAGTGGCTGTGGCTACCCAGGTTTTCCCATGGCCTGGATGTTTTTTATCTTTTTGTCCCCTTTAGATGGTATGCCTGGCAATTTAAGTTATAGCACAGTCTTTCCTGTACTGAAGAGGTACACATTTCAGGGTGAAAAAGCTTACAGGAAGGGAGTTTGCATTTTCCTGTTGTCATATGTGCATGGCAATTTCTAGGGTGGTCATAGTTGCACGTCCCATTTGTTTTTCCAGATTTCCCATGCCAGCAGATACCAAGTGCATAGTATGTGCACAGGCTTGGTTTCCGCTTGCCTTGGGTTTCTGTGACTGTATTCCCTGTTGGTGCATGTTTCCCTGTCTTACTTCTATCCTCCCTAGCACCAACAGTGGAGCTCCCACCAGTTGTTTTTGGTAATATATCCTCACTATTGCTATTGGAGTCCTCGTGTTTGCTATTTCCTGCAGTATTTCTAGTTTGCAATATTGGTTTTATCTTATCTTTGACTACACTTGTTTCCCCACTACGGCTCCTGTCCCCTATGAGGTTATTTATATGTATTCCTTCCTGCGTATAATTCCTGACTACCTGGACAAAATCTCCAGCTTCACCATTACTGTCTCCCAGGACAGCATCTCCAGCTTCACCATTTCTGTCTCCCAGGACAGCACCTCCAGCTTCACCATTACTGTCTCCCAGGACAGCACTATCAGCCCCACATTTACTGACTACTAGGACATCACCTCCAGCCTTACAGTTTGTGACTACATGGCCAGTATCAAGGGCAGTACCATTCAGCCCAGACTTTTTATGTTCCCATCTGTTGTAGAAAGCTTCCAGGTTTTCTATGAAAGCAGCTTTGATGTTGTCCTCTTTTAATACCCTTGTGATTTTAGTCCACAGATTTTCCTCATTTGGGCATACCCAAAAACACTTCTCTGTTTTAATACTGCTTGTAGCTAGTTCTTGGATATCTGCACAAGGGGCGTGACACCAATTTCCACAAAAATGACAATTTATCCATGTGGAAGCCCGTTTGTTTGACTGACCACAGACTACACACAGCTTCATAATGATTTGAATGGTTGATTTACTGCAATTCTACTAGCAACCTCTTGAATATTCTATTAATAACCTTAAATGAAGCTCTAGCTATTTGTATTTCTGTTTCTAACTGTTTTTGTATAGTGGACAGCTTACCGTCACGTTCCTGATTTTTAATGTTTGTGTTTATAAGGGCGCCTACAACCCCATCCGTTTACAGTCTGCTTTATTGTCCAACGAAACCGTTTGAAACCAGTCAAGGGTTCGGACCATCAAGGGTTCGGACCAGTCAAGGGTTCGGACCAGTCAAGGGTTCGGACCAGTCAAGGGTTCGGACCAGTCAAGGGTTCGGACCAGTCGATCTGATCTGATCAGTGGGTCACTTATTTAAAACATACTGGTCGGTGATTTGAGCTAACACATGAAGGATCTACTGGAAATTATCTACCCGAGTAATATGTGATTTGACTGATACAAAAGTATAACTTGCGTGTTGAAGAGATCGGTGACTGCTGGCAACTCCTACAGCAATAAGTGTTGACAATTCTATTTACTCATCTTGACTATGTGCTAATGGAGTTACAGGAAACTCACATCGAAGAAATGCTGAACATTGACAATGATGCACCTGTTGTGCATTCCTTGAGTGATGGTGAAATTAGATAAATTGTGATACATGAACAAACCATAGAGTTGATATTAACTCAAATCATAGGGCTTCACAATGCTGAAACTGATTAATGCCATTTCAATTAATTCAACCCTTAAACTGTCCAAATGTAGATCTACGTTTGCATGCATAGCGCTCCGAACGTAGATCTACGTTTTTTCTACATAACAGACAATGTAAAATCAAACGTAGATCTACGTTGGGACCTCTACGCGTGCGAAAGTAAATCTACGTTTGGACAGTTTAGGGGTTAAATGAGGAAAATTGACTCAGCATATGAACAAATCAGGATGCGAACAAGGTCACAGAACGGATAAAATTCGTAAGCCAAGGTTCCACTGTATAGCGAAAACGATTAATTAATCTGTTCACATGATAAAAAATCATACTATTGTTATTGGCATATTGTACATTGATGGGGTTGTATAAAATAATTAAACACTGTTTAATACTAAAATACATACATAAATACAGTAGGGCCCCGTTACGGCATTCTGCTAATATGGTCATTTCAAGTTATGACCAAAACTCTTTATACGGCTCCCCCCACCTGACTTTCTAATATGGTCACTGCGCCCCACCCGGTTTGTTTACATTCTCCGTGAGCTCCGTAAGCACTACGTCTCTCCATTATGTCTGAAAACTCCAAAATTTCAAGTGTTTTTAAAAGTTATTTCATATTTTATATATACTCTGATACTTATACTTATGTATACCTGTACTTAAATAAACTTACACACTGTGCTGGCATGCAGGTACACATTAAAATCAGTAAGAGTGTCTTATGTCTCAAGGCGCTGTATTAGTAATAATAATAATACTCAATAATAATCACTGAGTCTCACTAAATGTCATATATTATGTTAATATACACATTTTCATTAATCCATCTATGATATTTTTTCATAATTATATAATAAACACGATACATAACATATAAAGATGATAAATACACCCCACAGTAGAATAAATAAACATAAATATGAGATGTGGTAGCCAGACAGCTTGTACGAGTGACGGCAAGAACATAAGAGAGAATGTGTTACTCTGCGTAACTGTAGAAAATTATTCCTTTCGTGTGCCTTCACTCAGAGCGTCATTTCTTCCAAAAAATGTTGTTACATGAGAATGGGAGTGTTCCTCTTTATTTATTCTACCTTATCAATGTAGAGACAACTTGTACACAATGCAACTTGTACACAAACCAGGCTTGTTCGCCTGGTTTGTTTACATAACTCTGCGAGTGTCCTCTCTCATGTACTCATTCTCTCTCTCTCTCTCTCTCTCTCTCTCTCTCTCTCTCTCTCTCTCTCTCTCTCTCTCTCTCTCTCTCTCTCTCTCTCTCATTTATTCGTTTTATCTCGTTTACTCACCTCTGACCCTACATTAACACTACAAATATTTTAAGATAAGTAATGAGTGAACTATTTATGCATTTTATCGCCCTGGGATCCTTAAATGTCACAGAATATTATGTGTGGATGTGTTGGCCTGGTATGGTAGCCTGGCTGGCTACCATACATATAATGTGTGGGTGTGTTAGCCTGGTATGGTAGCCTGGATGGCTACCATACATATGTGTGGATGTGTTGGCCAGGTATGGTAGCCTGGCTGGCTACCATACATATTATGTGTGGATGTGTTGGCCTGGTATGGTAGCCTGCCAGGCTACCATACATATTATGTGTGGGTGCATTGGCCTGGTATGGTAGCCTGGCTGGCTACCATACATATTATGTGTGGATGTGTTGGCCTGGTATGGTAGCCTGGCTGGCTACCATACATAAGAACATAAGAACATAAGAATGTAGGAACACTGCAGAAGGCCTACTGGCCCATACGAGGCAGGTCCTTATCAAAACGACATCTACCTAAAGCTACTCAAGAAACAACTCCCGCACCCCCCAACACCAATCAAACCCAGCCCCTCCCGCTCATATATTTGTCCAGTCTCTTCTTAAAGCTACCCAAGGTCCTAGCCTCTATCACCCCACTGGGAAGACTGTTCCACGCATCTACAACTCTGTTAGAAAACCAGAACATATGTGTGGATGTGTTGGCCTGGTATGGCAGCCTGGCTAGCTACCATACATATTATGTGTGGATGTGTTGGCCTGGTATGGTAGCCTGGCTGGCTACCATACATATTGTGTGTGGATGTGTTGGCCTGGTATGGTAGCCTGGCTGGCTACCATACATATTATGTGTGGGTGTGTTGGCCTGGTATGGTAGCCTGGCTGGCTACCATATATTTTGTGTGGGTGTCTTGGCCTGGTATGGTAGCCTGGCTGGCTACCATACATATTATGTGTGGATGTGTTGGCCTGGTATGGTAGCCTGGCTGACTACCATACATATTATGTGTGCATGTGTTGGCCTGGTATGGTAGCCTGGCTGGCTACCATACATTTTATGTGTGGGTGTGTTGGCCTGGTATGGTAGCCTAGCTGGCTACCATACATATTATGTGTGGATGTGTTGGCCTGGTATGGTAGCCTGGCTGGCTACCATACATATTATGTGTGGATGTGTTGGCCTGGTATGGTGGCCTGGCTGGCTACCATACATATTATGTGTGGATGTGTTAGCCTGGTATGGTAGCCTGGCTGGCTACCAAACATATTATGTGTTGATGTGTTAGCCTGGTATGGTAGCCTGGCTGGCTACCATACATATTATGTGTGGATGTGTTGGCCTGGTATGGTAGCCTGGCTGGCTACCATACATATGTGTGGATGTCTTAGCCTTGTATGGTAGCCTGGCTGGCTACCATACATATTATGTGTGGATGTGTTGGCCTGGTATGGTAGCCTGGCTGGCTACCATACATATGTGTGGGTGTGTTGGCCTGGAATGGTAGCCTGGCTGGCTACCATACATATGTGTGGATGTTTACCTGGAGTTTACCTGGAGAGAGTTCCGGGGGTCAACGCCCCCGCGGCCCGGTCTGTGACCAGGCCTCCTGGTGGATCAGAGCCTGATCAACCAGGCTGTTACTGTTGGCTGCACACAAACCAATGTACGAGCCACAGCCCAGCTGGTCAGGAACCGACTTTAGGTGCTTGTCCAGTGCCAGCTTGAAGACTGCCATGGGTCTGTTGGTAATCCCCCTTATGTATGCTGGGAGGCAGTTGAACAGTCTCGGGGCCCTGACATTTATTGTATGGTCTCTTAACGTGCTAGTGACACCCCTGCTTTTCATTGGGGGGATGTTGCATCGTCTGCCAAGTCTTTTGCTTTCGTAGTGAGTGATTTTCGTGTGCAAGTTCGGTACTAGTCCCTCTAGGATTTTCCAGGTGTATATAATCATGTATCACTCCCGCCTGCGTTCCAGGGAATACAGGTTCAGGAACCTCAAGCGCTCCCAGTAATTTAGGTGTTTTATCTCCGTTATGCACGCCATGAAGGTTCTCTGTACATTTTCTAGGTCAGCAATTTCACCTGCCTTGAAAGGTGCTGTTAGTGTGCAGCAATATTCCAGCCTAGGTAGAACAAGTGACCTGAAGAGTGTCATCATGGGCTTGGCATCCCTAGTTTTCAAGGTTCTCATTATCCATCCTGTCATTTTTCTAGCAGATGCGATTGATACAATGTTATGGTCCTTGAAGGTGAGATACTCCGACATGATCACTCCAAGGTCTTTGACGTTGGTGTTTCGCTCTATTTTGTGGCCAGAATTTGTTTTGTACTCTGATGACGATTTAATTTCCTCGTGTTTGCCATATCTGAGTAATTGAAATTTCTCATCGTTAAACTTTATACTGTTTTCTGTAGCCCACTGAAAGATTTGGTTGATGTCCGCCTGGAGCCTTGCAGTGTCTGCAATGGAAGACACTGTCATGCAGATTCGGGTGTCATCTACAAAGGAAGACACGGTGCTGTTGCTGACATCTTTGTCTATGTCAGATATAAGGATGAGGAACAAGATGGGAGCAAGTACTGTCCCTTGTGGAACAGAGCTTTTCACCGTAGCTGCCTCGGACTTTACTCTGTTGACTTCTACTCTCTGTGTTCTGTTAGTGAGGAAATTATAGATCCATCGACCGACTTTTTCCGTTATTCCTTTAGCACGCATTTTGTGCGCTATTACGCCATGGTCACACTTGTCAAAGGCTTTTGCAAAGTCTGTATATATTACATCTGCATTCTTTTTGTCTTCTAGTGCATTTAGGACCTTGTTGTAGTGATCCAATAGTTAAGACAGACAGGAGAGACCTGTTCTAAACCCATGTTGCCCTGGGTTGTGTAATTGATGGGTTTCTAGATGGGTGGTGATCTTGCTTCTTAGGACCCTTTCAGAGATTTTTATGATATGGGATGTTAGTGCTATCGGTCTGTAGTTCTTTGCTGTTGCTTTACTGCCCCCTTTGTGGAGTGGGGCTATGTCTGTTGTTTTTAGTAACTGTTGGACGACCCCCGTGTCCATGCTCCCTCTCCATAGGATGGTAAAAGCTCGTGATAGGGGCTTCTTGCAGTTCTTGATGAACACAGAGTTCCATGAGTCTGGCCCTGGGGCAGAGTGCATGGGCATGTCATTTATCGCCTGTTCGAAGTCATTTGGCGTCAGGATAACATCAGATAGGTTTGTGTTAACCAAATTCTGTGGCTCTCTCATAAAAAAATCATTTTGATCTTCGACTCTCAGTCTGGTTAGCGGCTTGCTAAAAACTGAGCCATATTGGGACTTGAGTAGCTCACTCATTTCCTTGCTGTCATCTGTGTATGACCCATCTTGTTTAAGTAGGGGCCCAATACTGGACGTTGTTCTCGACTTTGATTTGGCATAGGAGAAGAAATACTTTGGGTTTCTTTTGATTTCATTTATGGCTTTTAGTTCTTCCCGCGATTCCTGACTCCTATAAGATTCCTTTAGCTTAAGTTCGATGCTTGCTATTTCTCTGACCAGTGTCTCCCTACGCCTTTCAGATATATTGACCTCTTTTAGCCGCTCTGTTATTCTTTTCCGTCGACTGTAAAGGGAGCTCCTGTCCCTTTCTATTTTACATCTACTCCTCCTTTTTCTTAGAGGAATAAACCTTGTGCATATATCAAGCGCCACCGAGTTAATCTGTTCTAGGCATAAGTTTGGGTCTGTGCTGCTTAATATATCTTCCCAGCTTATATCAGTTAGGAATTGATTTACTTGGTCCCACTTTATGTTTTTGTTATTGAAGTTGAATTTGGTGAATGCTCCCTCGTGACTAATCTCATTATGTCGGTCTGGGGCTCCACTCATACATGTCTGAACCTCAATTATGTTGTGATCTGAGTATATTGTTTTTGATATGGTGACATTTCGTATCAGATCATCATTGTTAGTGAAGATGAGGTCTAGTGTATTCTCCAATCTAGTAGGCTCTATTATTTGCTGGTTTAAATTGAATTGTGTGCAGAAATTTATAAGATCGTGTGAGTGTGAATTTTCATTAGAGCTGCCCCCTGGTGTTATTACTGCAGCAATATTATTTGCTATATTCCTCCATTTTAGGTGCCTTAAGTTGAAATCCCCCAGGAGCAAGATGTTGGGTGCAGGAGATGGAAGATTTTCCAGACAGTGGTTAATTTTTAACAGCTGTTCCTGGAATTGCTGGGATGTTGCATCCAGAGGCTTGTAGACTACCACAATGACTAGGTTTTGGTTCTCGATCTTTACTGCTAAAACTTCCACTACATCATTTGAGGCATTCAGCAGTTCTGTGCACACAAGTGACTCTGCAATGTACAGGCCAACCCCCCCCCTTTTGCCTGTTCACTCTGTCGCATCTGTATAGGTTGTAACCTGGGATCCATATTTCGTTGTCCAAGTGATCCTTTATGTGGGTCTCAGTGAAAGCCGCGAACATTGCCTTTGCCTCTGCAAGCAGTCCACGGATGAAAGGTATTTTGTTTGTTGCTCGCTTTAGACCCTGTGTATTTGCAAAGAAGAATGTCATCGGACTCTTGGTATTGTTGGCACTGGTTTTTTTTTTTTTTCCGGCATTAGTATCTGTATCTGTTGGTTTGGAGTGGAGGACATCGACTGTGGTTCCACTCCATGAATGACTGGATTTGGTGTACGATTTCTGCCATTTCCTGCCAGTTTTTTTTTCTTCCTGGCACTAAAAAACCTCTCCCACTTGAGTGCCTGTGGCTACCCAGGTTTTCCCATGGCCTGGATGTTTTGTATCTTTTTGTCCCCTTTAGATGGTGTGCCTGCCAATTTAAGTTATAGCACAGTCTTTCCTGTACTGAAGAGGGACACATTTCAGGGTGGAAAAGATTACAGGAAGGGAGTTTGCATTTTCCTGTTGTCATATGGGCACGGCATTTTCTGGGGTGGTCATAGTTGCACGTCCCATCTGTTTTTCCAGATTTCCCATGCCTGCAGATACGAAGTGCATAGTATGTGCACAAGCTTGGTTTCTGTTTGCCTTGGGTTTCTGTGACTGTATTCCCTGTTGGTTCATGTTTGCCTAGGGTTTCTGTGACTGTATTCCCTGTTGGTGCTTGTTTACCTGTCTTATTCTTATCCTCCCTAGCCTACTGATAGGCTACTGATTGCCTACTGATAGGCTAAAAGCCTATCAGTACTTAACTACAACATCAGGTCCTTAAGCAAACACTATGATGACCTCCTGGCACTCCTTGAATCACTAAAGACACCCTTCTCCTGCATTATTCTTACTGAGACCTGGTTTAAGCAGGACACAATAGATATCTACCCTCTACCAGGATACACAGCAATTCACAACTGCAGACCAAACCAAGTTAGGGGTGGTATTCCAATCTATTACTCTAACCAGTTATCTTGTATTAGCACCACTTGCTTTAGTGATGAATATGGGGAATACATTTTTGCTAATTTTACTGTAAAAAACCTTAAGACACCTATAACAATCGGTGCCATTTACCGGATACCTCACACAAACATCCCAAATTTCAGTGAGAAATTAAAGTCACTAATAACAAACAGACAAATGAATAAGCACCACCTTCTCTTAACTGGAGACTTCAACATCAACCTTGGCTTACTAGATGATCAGCCTGTAACTGATTTCATCAACAATATGAACAACACACTTCTCATACCAACAATAACTAAACCAACCAGGCTCACTGAGACAAGTGCAACCATAATAGACCATATATGGACCAATATACTAGCCCCCTTAAATCAGGGATAATCACAGATAGCACTACAGACCACTACCCTACCTTCCTCCTGACAAACATTAATAAACCACCACTTGAATACAACGAAGTCTCATTTAGACCCCATGACAAGGCCTCAATAAGGAAGTTCACAACTGACCTAGAGATTGTTGACTGGCCTACAGAATTCTCCAAGGCCAATGGTATTGATGACTGGACAGACATTTTTCTTAACAAATTACTTAGACTATACAACAAACATTGTCCTATAAAAACGAAACAGATCACAAACAAACGGCTTGGTTGCCCATGGCTAACCAGCACCATTCTGAAATCCATTGACAAGAAACACCAATATGAAAAGCAATATAGACAGGGCTTAATACACAAAGATATTCTTAAACACTATTCATCAGTTCTCACCAAAGTAATAAAGAAAGCCAAACAACTATACTACTCCAGTAGATTCACGGACACTAGAGGAGATATAAAAAAGACCTGGAAAACACTCTCTCAGATTCTAGGGACCCAAAAACTGAAAAAAAACAAGAATATTGTCCTAACTAAACCTAATGAAACACCACTACATCCCACTGACACAGCTAACAAGATAAACGACTTCTTCTCAACCATAGGATCTAATCTCGCCAATAAAATCCCACATACTAATGCCCATGCCGGGGACTACTTAGATGGGAATTTCCCAAATTCCTTCTATCTTGCACCAACTGAGCCCTCGGAAGTCACCGACATTATAAAGTCACTTAAAAACAACTCAGGGAATCTGTCTAATGTCCCACCATTACTGTACAAGCGAGCGGCCCATATCCTTTCGCATGCTATTTCATTACTTTTTAACAAGTCACTAGAAACTAGCACCTTCCCGAAACTACTCAAGATGGCAAGGGTTACACCAATACATAAAGGTGGTGACCCTACAGACTTAAACAACTATAGGCCAATATCAAACTTACCATTGCTATCCAAAATCTTTGAGAAACTCGTGCACAGGAGACTATATTCATTTATAACAGCACAAAACATACTCAACCCCTGCCAGTTTGGATTTAGGAAAAATAAAAGCACTAATGATGCAATCATAAAAATGCTAGATCTGCTTTACACAGCATTGGAAAATAAGGAATATCCACTAGGAATTTTTATTGACCTAAGAAAATCTTTTGACACAGTAGACCACGACATCCTACTCCACAAACTTGACCATTACGGTATAAGAGGCCATGCGCTTGCTTATTTCAAATCTTACCTTACTAATAGGTATCAGTATGTTACCATTAAAGACAGAGCATCAACAACACGGCCACTTGATACTGGAGTTCTGCAGGGAAGTGTCCTTGGTCCCTTGCTCTTCCTCATATACATCAATGATCTTCCAAACGTATCCCAACACCTGAAACCCATTCTCTTTGCTGACGACACGACTTATGTCATCTCTCACCCTAATCTTGCCACCCTCAACACCATTGTTAACGAGGAGCTGATCAAAATATCGACTTGGATGACAGCCAATAAACTTACGCTTAACACTGACAAAACCTACTATATTATGTTTGGTAGCAGAGCAGGAGATGCAGAAATTAACATTAAGATCGACAACACTCTAATTACCAGACATAATGAGGGCAAATTCCTAGGCCTATACCTTGACAACAACCTGAATTTCAGCACCCATATTCAACACATAACCAAAAAAGTATCCAAAACAGTTGGGATCCTCTCCAAGATACGATACTATGTGCCGCAAAATGCCCTTCTCACACTATACCACTCACTTATTTATCCATACCTCACCTATGCTATTTGTGCTTGGGGATCAACTGCAGCAACACACCTAAAGCCAATAATAACCCAACAAAAAGCTGCAGTAAGAATAATCACTAAATCCCATCCCTGGCAACACCCCCCCCCCCCACTCTTCATAGATCTAAACTTACTCCCTGTTCAGTACATCCACACTTACTACTGTGTAATCTACATCTACAGGACCTTAAACTCCATTATCAACCTTGACCTAAAACGCTTTCTTGATAGTTGTGACAGAACCCACAGGCATAACACCAGACACAAACATCTCTACGACATTCCCCATGTCCGACTAAACCTTTACAAAAATTCAATGTATGTCAAAGGCCCTAAAATCTGGAACACCCTGCCTGAGAACTCTAGAACTGCAGACACATTCATCACCTTCAAAACTACCATTAGAAAACATCTTATCTCCCTGATAAACCCCATCAACTAACTACACGAATACCACCTGGTGGTTCACACTTACACTCACTCACCCATTTGACCATAAACAGAAATATTAATCTTAATCTTAAAATAATCAATCCTATGATACTCCAATACTGAAACTATGTACTGTGCGAAAACAAAAGCATTCACATTGCTAAACTCACAAACTAGTATTTAGTCACTTAGCCATAATACCAACTTACCTCATAATTTGTAATATTTTAAAATAAAGAATTAAACTAAGTCTGCCTGAAATGCCTAGCTATGCTAGGCGTTCTAGTGGTACACTCTGTAATCATTATTTAACTACATGTAAACCACACAACAACCAAATTCTGTAAATTCAACATTGTAATCTTTATAGAGAATAAACTTTGAATTTGAATTTGAATTTGAATTTGAACGAAGGAGCTCCCACCAGTTGTTTTTGGTAATATATCCTCACTATTGCTAGTGGAGTCCTCTTGTTTGCTATTCCCTGTGGTATTTATAGTTTACAATATTGGTGTTGGCCTGGTATGGTAGCCTGGCTGGCTACCATACATATTATGTGCAGGTGTGTTGACCTGGTATGGTAGCCTGGCTGGCTACCATACATATTATGTGTGGATGTGTTGGCCTGGTATGGTAGCCTGGCTGGCTACCATACATATTATGTGTGGATGCGTTGGCCTGGTATGGTAGCCTGGCTGGCTACCATACATATTATGTGTGGATGTGTTGGCCTGGTATGGTAGCCTGGCTGGCTACCATACATATTATGTGTAGGTGTGTTGGCCTGGTATGGTAGCCTGGCTGGCTACCATACATATTATGTGTGAATGTGTTGGCCTGGTATGGTAGCCTGGCTGGCTACCATACATATTATGTGTGGGTGTGTTGGCCTGGTATGGTAGCCTGGCTGGCTACCATACATATTATGTGTGGATGTGTTGGCCTGGTATGGTAGCCTGGCTGGCTACCATACATATGTGTGGGTGTGTTGGCCTGGTATGGTAGCCTGGCTGGCTACCATACATATTATGTGTGGATGTGTTGGCCTGGTATGGTAGCCTGGCTGGCTACCATACATATTGTGTGGATGTGTTGGCCTGGTATGGTAGCAGGGCTGGCTACCATACATATTATGTGTAGGTGTGTTGGCCTGGTGTGGTAGCCTGGCTGGCTACCATACATATTATGTGTGGATGTGTTGGCCTGGTATGGTAGCCTGGCTGGCTACCATACATATTATGTGTGGGTGTGTTGGCCTGGTATGGTAGCCTGGCTGGCTACCATACATATTATGTGTGGATGTGTTGGCCTGGTATGGTAGCCTGGCTGGCTACCATACATATGTGTGGGTGTGTTGGCCTTGTATGGTAGCTTGGCTGGCTACCATACATATTATGTGTGGATGTGTTGACCTGGTATGGTAGCCTGGCTGGCTACCATACATATTATGTGTGGATGTGTTAATTCAAATTCAAATTCAAATTCAAAGTTTATTCTCTATAAGGATTACAATGCTGAGTTTACAGAATTTGGTTATTGTGTGGTTTACATGTAGTAAAATAATAATTACAGAGTGTACCACTAGAACACCTAGCATGGCTAGGCATTTCGGGCAGACTTAAATTAAATCTTAAGTTTAAAATATTACAAAATTATGAGGTAAGTTGGTATTATGGCTAAGTGACTAAATACTTGTTTATGAGTTTAGCAATGCTTTTGTTTTGGTACTATACATAGTTTCAGTATTGGAGTATCACAGGCCAACTTATGACTAGTTAAGATTCATTATTTTTGAGATTGAGATTGATATTTCTGTTTATGATCAAATGGGTGAGTGAGTGTAAGTGTTAACCACCAGGTGGTATTCGTGTAATTAGTTGACAGGGTGTATCAGGGAGATAAGATGTTTTGTCATGATAGTTTTGAAGGTGATGAATGTGTCTGCAGTTTTAGAATTTTCAGGTAGGGTGTTCCAGATTTTAGGGCCTTTGACATACATTGTTTTTGGGCCTGGTATGGTAGCCTGGCTGGCTACCATACATATTATGTGTGGATGTGTTGGCCTGGTATGGTAGCCTGGCTGGCTACCATATATATTATGTGTGGATGTGTTGGCCTGGTATGGTAGCCTGGCTGGCTACCATACGTTTTATGTGTGGATGTGTTGGCCTGGTGTGGTGGCCTGACTGGCTACCATACATATGTGTGGATGTTTTGGCATGGTATAGTAGCCTGGCTGGCTACCATACATATTATGTGTGGATGTGTTGGCCTGGTATGGTAGCCTGGCTGGCTACCATACATATTATGTGTGGGTGTGTTGGCCTGGTATTGTAGCCTGGCTGGCTACATACATATTATGTGTGATGTGTTGCTGGTATGGTAGCCTGGCTGGCTACCATACATATTGTGTGGATGTGTTGGCCTGGTATGGTAGCAGGGCTGGCTACCATACATATTATGTGTAGGTGTGTTGGCCTGGTATGGTAGCCTGGCTGGCTACCATACATATTATGTGTGGATGTGTTGGCCTGGTATGGTAGCCTGGCTGGCTACCATACATATTATGTGTGGGTGTGTTGGCCTGGTATGGTAGCCTGGCTGGCTACCATACATATTATGTGTGGATGTGTTGGCCTGGTATGGTAGCCTGGCTGGCTACCATACATATGTGTGGGTGTGTTGGCCTTGTATGGTAGCTTGGCTGGCTACCATACATATTATGTGTGGATGTGTTGACCTGGTATGGTAGCCTGGCTGGCTACCATACATATTATGTGTGGATGTGTTAATTCAAATTCAAATTCAAATTCAAAGTTTATTCTCTATAAGGATTACAATGCTGAGTTTACAGAATTTGGTTATTGTGTGGTTTACATGTAGTAAAATAATAATTACAGAGTGTACCACTAGAACACCTAGCATGGCTAGGCATTTCGGGCAGACTTAAATTAAATCTTAAGTTTAAAATATTACAAAATTATGAGGTAAGTTGGTATTATGGCTAAGTGACTAAATACTTGTTTGTGAGTTTAGCAATGCTTTTGTTTTGGTACTATACATAGTTTCAGTATTGGAGTATCACAGGCCAACTTATGACTAGTTAAGATTCATTATTTTGAGATTGAGATTGATATTTCTGTTTATGATCAAATGGGTGAGTGAGTGTAAGTGTTAACCACCAGGTGGTATTCGTGTAATTAGTTGACAGGGTGTATCAGGGAGATAAGATGTTTTGTCATGGTAGTTTTGAAGGTGATGAATGTGTCTGCAGTTTTAGAATTTTCAGGTAGGGTGTTCCAGATTTTAGGGCCTTTGACATACATTGTTGTTGGCCTGGTATGGTAGCCTGGCTGGCTACCATACATATTATGTGTGGATGTGTTGGCCTGGTATGGTAGCCTGGCTGGCTACCATATATATTATGTGTGGATGTGTTGGCCTGGTATGGTAGCCTGGCTGGCTACCATACGTTTTATGTGTGGATGTGTTGGCCTGGTGTGGTGGCCTGACTGGCTACCATACATATTATGTGTGGATGTTTTGGCCTGGTATGGTAGCCTGGCTGGCTACCATACATATTATGTGTGGATGTGTTGGCCTGGTATGGTAGCCTGGCTGGCTACCATACATATGTGTGGGTGTGTTGGCCTGGAATGGTAGCCTGGCTGGCTACCATACATATGTGTGGATGTTTACCTGGAGTTTACCTGGAGAGAGTTCCGGGGGTCAACGCCCCCGCGGCCTGGTCTGTGACCAGGCCTCCTGGTGGATCAGAGCCTGATCAACCAGCCTGTTACTGTTGGCTGCACACAAACCAACGTACGAGCCACAGCCCAGCTGGTCAGGAACCGACTTTAGGTGCTTGTCCAGTGCCAGCTTGAAGACTGCCATTGGTCTGTTGGTAATCCCCCTTATGTATGCTGGGAGGCAGTTGAACAGTCTCGGGGCCCTGACATTTATTGTATGGTCTCTTAACGTGCTAGTGACACCCCTGCTTTTCATTGGGGTGATGTTGCATCGTCTGCCAAGTCTTTTGCTTTCGTAGTGAGTGATTTTCGTGTGCAAGTTCGGTACTAGTCCCTCTAGGATTTTCCAGGTGTATATAATCATGTATTACTCCCGCCTGCATTCCAGGGAATACAGGTTCAGGAACCTCAAGCGCTCCCAGTAATTTAGGTGTTTTATCTCCGTTATGCGCGCCATGAAGGTTCTCTGTACATTTTCTAGGTCAGCAATTTCACCTGCCTTGAAAGGTGCTGTTAGTGTGCAGCAATATTCCAGCCTAGGTAGAACAAGTGACCTGAAGAGTGTCATCATGGGCTTGGCATCCCTAGTTTTCAAGGTTCTCATTATCCATCCTGTCATTTTTCTAGCAGATGCAATTGATACAATGTTATGGTCCTTGAAGGTGAGATACTCCGACATGATCACTCCCAGGTCTTTGACGTTGGTGTTTCGCTCTATTTTGTGGCCAGAATTTGTTTTGTACTCTGATGACGATTTAATTTCCTCGTGTTTGCCATATCTGAGTAATTGAAATTTCTCATCGTTAAACTTTATACTGTTTTCTGCAGCCCACTGAAAGATTTGGTTGATGTCCGCCTGGAGCCTTGCAGTGTCTGCAATGGAAGACACTGTCATGCAGATTCGGGTGTCATCTACAAAGGAAGACACGGTGCTGTTGCTGACATCCTTGTCTGTGTCAGATATAAGGATGAGGAACAAGATGGGAGCAAGTACTGTGCCTTGTGGAACAGAGCTTTTCACCGTAGCTGCCTCGGACTTTACTCTGTTGACTTCTACTCTCTGTGTTCTGTTAGTGAGGAAATTATAGATCCATCGACCGTCTTTTTCCGTTATTCCTTTAGCACGCATTTTGTGCGCTATTACGCCATGGTCACACTTGTCGAAGGCTTTTGCAAAGTCTGTATATATTACATCTGCATTCTTTTTGTCTTCTAGTGCATTTAGGACCTTGTCGTAGTGATCCAATAGTTGAGACAGACAGGAGAGACCTGTTCTAAACCCATGTTGCCCTGGGTTGTGTAATTGATGGGTTTCTAGATGGGTGGTGATCTTGCTTCTTAGGACCCTTTCAGAGATTTTTATGATATGGGATGTTAGTGCTATCGGTCTGTAGTTCTTTGCTGTTGCTTTACTGCCCCCTTTGTGGAGTGGGGCTATGTCTGTTGTTTTTAATAACTGTTGGATGACCCCCGTGTCCATGCTCCCTCTCCATAGGATGGTAAAAGCTCGTGATAGGGGCTTCTTGCAGTTCTTGATGAACACAGAGTTCCATGAGTCTGGCCCTGGGGCAGAGTGCATGGGCATGTCATTTATCGCCTGTTCGAAGTCATTTGGCGTCAGGATAACATCAGATAGGTTTGTGTGAACCAAATTCTGTGGCTCTCTCATAAAAAATTCATTTTGATCTTCGACTCTCAGTCTGGTTAGCGGCTTGCTAAAAACTGAGCCATATTGGGACTTGAGTAGCTCACTCATTTCCTTGCTGTCATCTGTGTAGGACCCATCTTGTTTAAGTAGGGGCCCAATACTGGACGTTGTTCTCGACTTTGATTTGGCATAGGAGAAGAAATACTTTGGGTTTCTTTCGATTTCATTTATGGCTTTTAGTTCTTCCTGCGATTCCTGACTCCTATAAGATTCCTTTAGCTTAAGTTCGATGCTTGCTATTAGTCTGACCAGTGTCTCCCTACGCCTTTCAGATATATTGACCTCTTTTAGCTGCTCTGTTATTCTTTTCCGTCGCCTGTAAAGGGAGCTCCTGTCCCTTTCTATTTTACATCTACTCCTCCTTTTTCTTAGAGGAATAAACCTTGTGCATATATCAAGTGCCACCGAGTTAATCTGTTCTAGGCATAAGTTGGGGTCTGTGCTGCTTAATATATCTTCCCAGCTTATATCAGTTAGGAATTGATTTACTTGGTCCCACTTTATGTTTTTGTTATTGAAGTTGAATTTGGTGAATGCTCCCTCGTGACTAATCTCATTATGTCGGTCTGGGGCTCCACTCATACATGTCTGAACCTCAATTATGTTGTGATCTGAGTATATTGTTTTTGATATGGTGACATTTCGTATCAGATCATCATTGTTAGTGAAGATGAGGTCTAGTGTATTCTCCAATGTAGTAGGCTCTATTATTTGCTGGTTTAAATTGAATTGTGCGCAGAGATTTATAAGATCGTGTGAGTGTGAATTTTCATCAGAGCTGCCTCCTGGTGTTATTACTGCAGCAATATTATTTGCTATATTCCTCCATTTTAGGTGCCTTAAGTTGAAATCCCCCAGGAGCAAGATGTTGGGTGCAGGAGATGGAAGATTTTCCAGACAGTGGTCAATTTTTAACAGCTGTTCCTGGAATTGCTGGGATGTTGCATCCGGAGGCTTGTAGACTATCACAATGAATAGGTTTTGGGTTCTCGATCTTTACTGCTAAAACTTCCACTACATCATTTGAGGCATTCAGCAGTTCGTGCACACAAGTGACTCTGCAATGTACGGGCCCAAAACCCACCCCCCCCTTTTGCCTGTTCACTCTGTCGCATTGTATAGGTTGTAACCTGGGATCCATATTTCTGTTGTCCAAGTGATCCTTTATGTGGGTCTCATTTGAAAGCCGCGAACATTGCCTTTGCCTCTGCAAGCAGTCACGGATGAAAGGTATTTTGTTTGTTGCTCGCTTTAGACCCTGTGTATTTGCAAAGAAGAATGTCATCGACTCTTGGTATTGTGGCATGGGTTTTTTTTTTTTCCGGCATTAGTATCTGTATCTTTTGGGTTTTGGAGTGGAGGACATCGACTGTGGTTCCCTCCATGAATGACTGGATTTGGTGTACGATTTCTGCCATTTCCTGCCAGTTTTTTTTTCTTCCTGGCACTAAAAAACCTCCACTTGAGTGGCTGGGGGCTACCCAGGTTTTCCCATGGCCTGGATGTTTTGTATCTTTTTGTCCCCTTTAGATGGTGTGCCTGCCAATTTAAGTTATAGCACAGTCTTTCCTGTACTGAAGAGGGACACATTTCAGGGTGGAAAAGATTACAGGAAGGGAGTTTGCATTTTCCTGTTGTCATATGGGCACGGCATTTTCTGGGGTGGTCATAGTTGCATGTCCCATCTGTTTTTCCAGATTTCCCATGCCTGCAGATACGAAGTGCATAGTATGTGCACTGTTACGTTGATTTGTCCCTTATTACTTTGATTGTAAGGTTCTCACTACATGTTCTAGTGTGGGGTAGCTTTTACTTAATGGCCTTATTTGTCTAGGGGTATTCTTACATCATGGTGATCATTTTGATTTGTCTTGATACCCTTTCACCAGCCCCTCTTCACAGGTTATGTAAATTTACTACTAAAAAAAAAAATATAACTGTATTCTCAATAGATATGTACAGAATATACAATCACAGCCTCCATTTTCAAAACAAATCTACACACTCCATTCCTTTGCTCCACATGGTGTGTCCAACACTCTTCCTTCTCTCTCCTTGACATAACTCTGGGCTAACCAGTGTTTTGACACACTTTAGTCACCCTGGGTATGGTGGCCAAAACTTAAATTATAAAAACTCACCCCTGGAGCACACATGATGCCCCAAAAGATAGGAGAAGGACCCAGAGATCCTGCCAGGTTGAAGGTCAGCCACAGAGAGAGGGAGTCAGAGAGAGGGAGAGAGAGAGAAGCCTACCTAAGCTCCTCCCACCAAAACAAAAGACTGTTGCCAAGCACACTTCTCCAGTTACCACAATTCTACCACACCTTAATTTTACTTTTACAAAAAGAAAAGTAGGAGAAACTTTTAGTGAGGGTGTGGTAGGTAAGTTTGGGGTGCCAGGTGTAAATGATAATGGGAGCCCTTTGATTGAACTTTGTATAGAAAGGGGTTTAGTTATAGGTAATACATATTTTAAGAAAAAGAGGATAAATAAGTATACACGATATGATGTAGGGCGAAATGACAGTAGTTTGTTGGATTATGTATTGGTAGATAAAAGACTGTTGAGTAGACTTCAGGATGTACATGTTTATAGAGGGGCCACAGATATATCAGATCACTTTCTAGTTGTAGCTACACTGAGAGTAAAAGGTAGATGGGATACAAGGAGAATAGAAGCATCAGGGAAGAGAGAGGTGAAGGTTTATAACTAAAGAGGAGGCAGTTAGGGTAAGATATAAACAGCTATTGGAGGATAGATGGGCTAATGAGAGCATAGGCAATGGGGTCGAAGAGGTATGGGGTAGGTTTAAAAATGTAGTGTTAGAGTGTTCAGCAGAAGTTTGTGGTTACAGGAAAGTGGGTGCAGGAGGGAAGAGGAGCGATTGGTGGAATGATGATGTAAAGAGAAGTAGTAAGGGAGAAAAAGTTAGCATATGAGAAGTTTTTACAAAGTAGAAGTGATGCAAGGAGGGAAGAGTATATGGAGAAAAAGAGAGGTTAAGAGAGTTGGTGAAACAATGTAAAAAGAGAGCAAATGAGAGAGTGGGTGAGATGTTATCAACAAATTTTGTTGAAAATAAGAAAAAGTTTTGGAGTGAGATTAACAAGTTAAGAAAGCTAGAGAACAAATGGATTTGTCAGTTAAAAATAGGAGAGGAGAGTTATTAAATGGAGAGTTAGAGGTATTGGGAAGATGGAAGGAAAATTTTGAGGAATTGTTAAATGTTGATGAAGATAGGGAAGCTGTGATTTCGTGTATAGGGCAAGGAGGAATAACATCTTGTAGGAGTGAGAAGAGCCAGTTGTGAGTGTGGGGGAAGTTCGTGAGGCAGTAGGTAAAATGAAAGGGGGTAAGGCAGCCGGGATTGATGGGATAAAGATAGAAATGTTAAAAGCAGGTGGGATATAGTTTTGGAGTGGTTGGTGCAATTATTTAATAAATGTATGGAAGAGGGTAAGGTACCTAGGGATTGGCAGAGAGCATGCATAGTTCCTTTGTATAAAGGCAAAGGGGATAAAAGAGAGTGCAAAAATTATAGGGGGATAAAGTCTGTTGAGTGTACCTGGTAAAGTGTATGGTAGAGTTATAATTGAAAGAATTAAGAGTAAGACGGAGAATAGGATAGCAGATGAACAAGGAGGCTTTAGGAAAGGTAGGGGGTGTGTGGACCAGGTGTTTTACAGTGAAACATATAAGTGAACAGTATTTAGATAAGGCTAAAGAGGTCTTTGTGGCATTTATGAATTGGAAAAGGCGTATGACAGGGTGGATAGGGGGGCAATGTGGCAGATGTTGCAAGTGTATGGTGTAGGAGGTAGGTTACTGAAAGCAGTGAAGAGTTTTTACGAGGATAGTGAGGCTCAAGTTGGGATATGTAGGAAAGAGGGAAATTTTTTCCCAGTAAAAGTAGGCCTTAGAAAAGGGGATGTGTGATGTAAACCGTGGTTGTTTAATATATTTATAGATGGGGTTGTAAGAAAAAGTAAATGCAAGGGTCTTGCAAGAGGGTGGAGTTAAAAGATAAAGAATCACACACAAAGTGGGAGTTGTCACAGCTGCTCTTTGCTGATGATCACTGTGCTCTTGGGGAGATTCTTTAAGAGAAGCTGCAGAGATTGGTGGATGAATTTGGAAGAAAATTAAAGGTGAATACAGGAAAGAGTAAGGTTATGAGGATAACAAAAAGATTAGTGATGAAAGATTGAATATCAGATTGGAGGGAGAGAGTAGGAGGGGGGTGAACGTATTCAGATATTTGGGAAATGGAGGTGTCAGCGATGGGTCTATGAAAGATGAGGTGAATCATAGAATTGATGAGGGAAAAAGAGTGAGTGGTGCACTTAGGAGTCTGTGGAGACAAAGAACTTTGTCCTTGGAGGCAAAGAGGGGAATTTATGAGAGTATAGTTTTACCAACGCTCTTTATGGGTGTGAAGCGTGGGTGATGAATGTTGCAGCGAGGAGAAGGCGGGAGGCAGTGGAGATGTCATGTCTGAGGGCAATGTGTGGTGTGAATATAATGCAGAGAATTCGTAGTTTGGAAGTTAGGAGGAGGTGCGGGATTACCAAAACTGTTGTCCAGAGGCTGAGGAAGGGTTGTTGAGGTGGTTGGGACATGTAGAGAGAATGGAGCGAAACAAAATGACTTCAAGAGTGTATCAGTCTGTAGTGGAAGGAAGGGGGGGGTAGGGGTCGGCCTAGGAAGGGTTGGAGGGAGGGGGTAAAGGAGGTTTTGTGTGCGAGGGGCTTGGACTTCCAGCAGGCATGCGTGAGCGTTGTTTGATAGGAGGTGAATGGAGACAAATGGTTTTTAATACTTGACGTGCTGTTGGAGTGTGAGCAAAGTAACATTTATGAAGGGATTCAGGGAAACCGGCAGGCCGGACTTGAGTCCTGGAGATGGGAAGTACAGTGCCTGCACTCTGAAGGAGGGGTGTTAATGTTGCAGTTTAAAAACTGTAGTGTAAAGCACCCTTCTGGCAAGACAGTGATGGAGTGAATGATGGTGAAAGTTTTTCTTTTTCGGGCCACCCTGCCTTGGTGGGGATCGGCCAGTGTGATAATAAAAAAAAAAAAAAAAAAAAAAAAAAAAAAAAAGAAATACAACTTTATAAACTACTTATTTAAATTGTGTGTTTATGTGTCTATAGTATAACCTATTATATTGAGAAAAATAGGTTTGACCCAGCTGCCTCTCAGTCATAAGGTTGATCAGTCCTTCTGACATTTAGAGCAAAGTCCCCATCAATTCAATATAATTAGGTATTATTATAGTAACTGTTACTTATAAATACATGTTGGGTCCTATAGCCCCATAACACCCCCACCTCCAGACGAAGTCTCACAAAAGCTAGCCGTGTCCCTCAGGATACGGCTAGTAAAAGTATATTGCTTAAGTCTGAAGGCGGTAAACAAGACTACTAGAAATGCTACATATTTCCTAGCACCATAACTACTCTTCACTTTACTGTTATTTACAACAGATTGCAGAATTTTTTTAGAAAAGCATTTTAACCATACCCATATACTCAAGGGTGTAACTATTTACAATTTTAGTGGCTTTTAAACAATACACATTACAATGCAAAAATTGCACACAATGCCCACTGTGAAAGCCCGCACCAACAGGCCTGTGCCTCTGCTACGGTAATCCAGCAAGCAACTGGTACTCCAGGGTGGCATCTTCCTGATCAGGAGACGAGAGTAGAGCCAAACCAGAGCAGTCAGGTGTACACCAGGCAGGAAACTTCACAAAACATGTCAAGGTGTCTCTCACTTGGTGGCCGAACCACCAAACAGTGAGACTTCAGTCAACACTCACGATCCTTACATGGTCAGGCACTCAAGCCCATCTTCCGAGGTCCCACTCCACACAGATCCTCCAAACTTATAAGAGGAGGCTGACATAGAACATGGAGGGGTCCAGGGGACCACAAAGGCAAACGTCGGGCCGTTTTGTATATAGAGCACACCAAGACACAACATCACATACCTTCCTGAACGTCTCATGTTACGAGGTTGTCAACCACTGCCTCAACTCACATTTACTTACACCCTGACCCTCGTCACACTTTTGGCTCTGACTCGACCCTTCACAGTCAGATGGCTGGTAGAGAGTACTCAGGCTCGCTAAGAGTTCACCACTGCAAAAACAACAAGGTCAGCACAAGACAAACACTATGTACAAAGTACGCACCATGCATCTACATGAAACATCTAGAGAGAGCATCAGCAACCACATTCTCTGAGCCTTTTATATATTTAACTTTCAAATTAAAAGGCTGTAGGAACAAAGCCCATTCTAAGAGTCTGATTTTAGTCACTATACACAGGAACAGGATGAAGAGATCCTGAGACATGTACAAATGCTGAATAGCCAGCCCCAAAATGAAAATTCTTTCCTGTGGTAAAATGTTGACATTTAAATTTAGAAGGTTGCTCATTGATAGTAACAGTTCTGCAACCTCTCGCAGTGCAACAACAACACCAAAGACATCTCTTTGCACCCAGGTTGGATACATTAAGTTTACACAGATACCATCACGTTCCATCTCACACACAAATTTTAAGCACACAATGAACACAATTTGCATTACACACATTAAAATGGTACTGGAACACAGGTCATGGAAATCACATCTTCCATGTTTTAGCTTATTTAAAATGTTTGCATCTTTTAGTGCATAAGTATCAATCTTTCTAATTCTGTAAACCTTAGTTGTTAAACGTACTCTGTGGTAGTCAGTGTTTATGTCCAGGGTGCCATCTAATTTGGGAACCATGAAGCATGGGAATGCCCACTGACTCTCACTAAGCACTACAAACAGGTGTTGGAAGAATTTCACTTCTTCCTCCATCTCCAATTTTTCATACAGATTTTTCCCACACAAAAATTGTTGAATTGGCTCAGCTTCCTTAACAATTTCCTCATGGAGTTTCAACTTTTCCCCATTACTGACATCCCAAACTTTTATAAAGTTCCAAGGTGGCTGAGCCAACTCTCCAACATTTTTCTCATTAAAACAAGCATGCATTTCCAAAATCTTTTACACACATGTTATTTCTTAAATACACTTTTGGTATTTCATACAGATTATTGTTTTGCAGCCCTTTACATTCCATTAAAACATTGGTCTCTCTGAATTTTTGACATAACTTCAAACCTTTTGACCGGTTACTGTGTACTCTATACTCATTCTTTTTCTGCTCAGGGGTGTGGGTTTTATATCTAACCCCTGGGAACTTCCTCCACAACATGTTCAGCTCACAGCAACTTGCCATACAGATTTTCACATGAATTGGCTCCAGTATCAGCACTTCCTCTCCAGCCTCCAGAGTATCATGGTCCACATTATGGTCCCACATCATCATCCTGGTCTGGTTGATGGGCACGTTCACTGGTACCATCCACCTCATGTGAGCCAAACAGTGTCTGAAACTGAGAAAAAGCTCCGAGGGGGGAGGCTCCATCCTGTCACTTCAACTTCATATTGTTTTAGACAACGGAACAATGCTCTTCTCCAGACTGAGGGACTGACCACCTCAAAACTTTAAGGGTGATGGACTGATTACATCGTCTTCAAGTATCTTCTGCTTCTATCAACTTTTCTGTACTCGACTGAAGAAGCCTACTGTGTAGGCGAAACGTTTCGAAATAAAGATACCTAACTGTTGCATATGTCTTACCTAACAATCTGTCGGTATTTTTTACCATTTTAATGTTCATTCTGTCAGACACTGCAACACAAGGGTATCTTGGTACAGACCATCAACTTCGACAATCTCTACTAGTGAGAACGGCTGGGTTTGAGAGGGACCTGCCCTCCCAACGCAACCTACGTCTCACCTCCTGGCACTATAAAAGGCTCCATCCTGTCACTTCAACTTCATATTGTTTCAGACAACGGAACAATGCTCTTCTCCAGACTGAGGGACTGACCACCTCAAAACTTTAAGGGTGATGGACTGATTACATCGTCTTCAAGTATCTTCTGCTTCTATCAACTTTTCTGTACTCGACTGAAGAAGCCTACTGTGTAGGCGAAACGTTTCGAAATAAAGATACCTAACTGTTGCATATGTGTCTTACCTAACAATCTGTCGGTATTTTTTTACCATTTTAATGTTCATTCTGTCAGACACTGCAACACAAGGGTATCTTGGTACAGACCATCAACTTCGACAATCTCTACTAGTGAGAACGGCTGGGTTTGAGAGGGACCTGCCCTCCCAACGCAACCTACGTCTCACCTCCTGGCACTATAAAAGGCTCCATCCTGTCACTTCAACTTCATATTGTTTCAGACAACGGAACAATGCTCTTCTCCAGACTGAGGGACTGACCACCTCAAAACTTTAAGGGTGATGGACTGATTACATCGTCTTCAAGTATCTTCTGCTTCTATCAACTTTTCTGTACTCGACTGAAGAAGCCTACTGTGTAGGCGAAACGTTTCGAAATAAAGATACCTAACTGTTGCATATGTGTCTTACCTAACAATCTGTCGGTATTTTTTACCATTTTAATGTTCATTCTGTCAGACACTGCAACACAAGGGTATCTTGGTACAGACCATCAACTTCGACAATCTCTACTAGTGAGAACGGCTGGGTTTGAGAGGGACCTGCCCTCCCAACGCAACCTACGTCTCACCTCCTGGCACTATAAAAGGCTCCATCCTGTCACTTCAACTTCATATTGTTTCAGACAACGGAACAATGCTCTTCTCCAGACTGAGGGACTGACCACCTCAAAACTTTAAGGGTGATGGACTGATTACATCGTCTTCAAGTATCTTCTGCTTCTATCAACTTTTCTGTACTCGACTGAAGAAGCCTACTGTGTAGGCGAAACGTTTCGAAATAAAGATACCTAACTGTTGCATATGTGTCTTACCTAACAATCTGTCGGTATTTTATACCATTTTAATGTTCATTCTGTCAGACACTGCAACACAAGGGTATCTTGGTACAGACCATCAACTTCGACAATCTCTACTAGTGAGAACGGCTGGGTTTGAGAGGGACCTGCCCCTCCCAACGCAACCTACGTCTCACCTCCTGGCACTATAAAAGGCTCCATCCTGTCACTTCAACTTCATATTGTTTCAGACAACGGAACAATGCTCTTCTCCAGACTGAGGGACTGACCACCTCAAACTTTAAGGGTGATGGACTGATTACATCGTCTTCAAGTATCTTCTGCTTCTATCAACTTTTCTGTACTCGACTGAAGAAGCCTACTGTGTAGGCGAAACGTTTCGAAATAAAGATACCTAACTGTTGCATATGTGTCTTACCTAACAATCTGTCGGTATTTTATACCATTTTAATGTTCATTCTGTCAGACACTGCAACACAAGGGTATCTTGGTACAGACCATCAACTTCGACAATCTCTACTAGTGAGAACGGCTGGGTTTGAGAGGGACCTGCCCTCCCAACGCAACCTACGTCTCACCTCCTGGCACTATAAAAGGCTCCATCCTGTCACTTCAACTTCATATGTTTCAGACAACGGAACAATGCTCTTCTCCAGACTGAGGGACTGACCACCTCAAAACTTTAAGGGTGATGGACTGATTACATCGTCTTCAAGTATCTTCTGCTTCTATCAACTTTTCTGTACTCGACTGAAGAAGCCTACTGTGTAGGCGAAACGTTTCGAAATAAAGATACCTAACTGTTGCATATGTGTCTTACCTAACAATCTGTCGGTATTTTTACCATTTTAATGTTCATTCTGTCAGACACTGCAACACAAGGGTATCTTGGTACAGACCATCAACTTCGACAATCTCTACTAGTGAGAACGGCTGGGTTTGAGAGGGACCTGCCCTCCCAACGCAACCTACGTCTCACCTCCTGGCACTATAAAAGGCTCCATCCTGTCACTTCAACTTCATATTGTTTCAGACAACGGAACAATGCTCTTCTCCAGACTGAGGGACTGACCACCTCAAAACTTTAAGGGTGATGGACTGATTACATCGTCTTCAAGTATCTTCTGCTTCTATCAACTTTTCTGTACTCGACTGAAGAAGCCTACTGTGTAGGCGAAACGTTTCGAAATAAAGATACCTAACTGTTGCATATGTGTCTTACCTAACAATCTGTCGGTATTTTTTACCATTTTAATGTTCATTCTGTCAGACACTGCAACACAAGGGTATCTTGGTACAGACCATCAACTTCGACAATCTCTACTAGTGAGAACGGCTGGGTTTGAGAGGGACCTGCCCTCCCAACGCAACCTACGTCTCACCTCCTGGCACTATAAAAGGCTCCATCCTGTCACTTCAACTTCATATTGTTTCAGACAACGGAACAATGCTCTTCTCCAGACTGAGGGACTGACCACCTCAAAACTTTAAGGGTGATGGACTGATTACATCGTCTTCAAGTATCTTCTGCTTCTATCAACTTTTCTGTACTCGACTGAAGAAGCCTACTGTGTAGGCGAAACGTTTCGAAATAAAGATACCTAACTGTTGCATATGTGTCTTACCTAACAATTATTGTATGGTCTCTTAACGTGACACCCCTGCTTTTCATTGGGGGGACGTTGCATCGTCTGCCAAGTCTTTTGCTTTCGTAGTGAGTGATTTTCGTGTGCAAGTTCGGTACTAGTCCCTCTAGGATTTTCCAGGTGTATATAATCATGTATCTCTCCCGCCTGCGTTCCAGGGAATACAGGTTTAGGAACCTCAAGCGCTCCCAGTAATTGAGGTGTTTTATCTCCGTTATGCACGCCGTGAAGGTTCTCTGTACATTTTCTAGGTCAGCAATTTCACCTGCCTTGAAAGGTGCTGTTAGTGTGCAGCAATATTCCAGCCTAGATAGAACAAGTGACCTGAAGAGTGTCATCATGGGCTTGGCCTCCCTAGTTTTGAAGGTTCTCATTATCCATCCTGTCATTTTTCTAGCAGATGCGATTGATACAATGTTATGGTCCTTGAAGGTGAGATCCTCCGACATGATCACTCCCAGGTCTTTGACGTTGGTGTTTCGCTCTATTTTGTGGCCAGAATTTGTTTTGTACTCTGATGAAGATTTAATTTCCTCGTGTTTACCATATCTGAGTAATTGAAATTTCTCATCGTTGAACTTCATATAGTTTTCTGCAGCCCACTGAAAGATTTGGTTGATGTCCGCCTGGAGCCTTGCAGTGTCTGCAATGGAAGACACTGTCATGCAGATTCGGGTGTCATCTGCAAAGGAAGACACGGTGCTGTGGCTGACATCCTTGTCTATGTTGGATATGAGGATGAGGAACAAGATGGGAGCGAGTACTGTGCCTTGTGGAACAGAGCTTTTCACCATAGCTGCCTCGGACTTTACTCTGTTGACGACTACTCTCTGTGTTCTGTTAATGAGGAAATTATAGATCCATCGACCGACTTTTCCTGTTATTCCTTTAGCACGCATTTTGTGCGCTATTACGTTATGGTCACACTTGTCGAAGGCTTTTGCAAAGTCTGTATATATTACATCTGCATTCTTTTTGTCTTCTAGTGCATTTAGGACCTTGTCGTAGTGATCCAATATAGTTGAGACAGACAGGAGCGACCTGTTCTAAACCCATGTTGCCCTGGGTTGTGTAACTGATGGGTTTCTAGATGGGTGGTGATCTTGCTTCTTAGGACCCTTTCAAAGATTTTTATGATATGGGATGTTAGTGCTATCGGTCTGTAGTTCTTTGCTGTTGCTTTACTGCCCCCTTTGTGGAGTGGGGCTATGTCTGTTGTTTTTAGTAACTGTGGGGCGACCCCCGTGTCCATGCTCCCTCTCCATAGGATGGAAAAGGCTCGTGATAGGGGCTTCTTGCAGTTCTTGATGAACACAGAGTTCCATGAGTCTGGCCCTGGGGCAGAGTGCATGGGCATGTCATTTATCGCCTGTTCGATGTCATTTGGCGTCAGGATAACATCAGATAGGCTTGTGTTAATCAAATTTTGTGGCTCTCTCATAAAAAATTCATTTTGATCTTCGACTCTCAGTCTGGTTAGCGGCTTGCTAAAAACTGAGTCATATTGGGACTTGAGTAGCTCACTCATTTCCTTGCTGTCATCTGTGTAGGACCCATCTTGTTTAAGTAGGGGCCCAATACTGGACGTTGTTCTCGACTTTGATTTGGCATAGAAGAAGAAATACTTTGGGTTTCTTTTGATTTCATTTATGGCTTTTAGTTCTTCCCGCGATTCCTGACTCCTATAAGATTCCTTTAGCTTAAGTTTGATGCTTGCTATTTCTCTGACCAGTGTCTCCCTACGCATTTCAGATATATTGACCTCTTTTAGCCGCTCTGTTATTCTTTTCCGTCGCCTGTAAAGGGAGCGCCTGTCTCTTTCTATTTTACCTCTACTCCTCCTTTTTCTTAGAGTAATAAGCCTTGTGCATACATCGAGTGCCACCAAGTTAATCTGTTCTAGGCATAAGTTGGGGTCTGTGTTGCTTAGTATATCTTCCCAGCTTATATCGGTTAGGACTTGGTTTACTTGGTCCCACTTTATGTTTTTGTTATTGAAGTTGAATTTGGTGAATGCTCCCTCGTTACTAGTCTCATTATGTCGGTCTGGGGCTCCACACACACATATCTGAACCTCAATTATGTTGTGATCTGAGTATATTGTTTTTGATATGGTGACATTTCTTATCAGATCATCATTGTTAGTGAAGATGAGGTCTAGTGTATTCTCCAGTCTAGTAGGCTCTATTATTTGCTGGTTTAAATTGAATTTTGTGCAGAGATTTAAAAGCTCGTGTGAGTGTGAGTTTTCATCAGAGCTGCCTCCTGGTGTTATTACTGCAACAATATTATTTGCTATATTCCTCCATTTTAGGTGCCTTAAGTTGAAATCCCCCAGGAGCAAGATGTTGGGTGCAGGACCTGGAAGATTTCCAGACAGTGGTCAATTTTTAACAGCTGTTCCTGGAATTTTTTGGGATGTTGCATCCGGAGGCTTGTAGACTACCACAATGACTAGGTTTTCGTTCTCGACCTTTACTGCTAAAATTTCCACTACATCATTTGAGGCATTAAGCAGTTTCTGCCCCTAGGAAAACAATGTGACTCTGCAATGTACAGGCCAACCCTACCTTTTGCTGTTCACTCTGTCACAATTGTGTAGGTTTGTAACCTGGGAAGCGTATTTCGTTGTCCAAGTGATCCTTTATGTGTGGTCTCAGTGAAGCCGCGAACATTGCCTTTGCCTCTGCAAGCAGTCCACGGATTGAAAGTGTGTATTGTTGTTTGTTGTTGGCTTTTAGCCCTGTCTATTTGCCAAGAAGAATGTCCTCGGACTGGTGGTATTGTTGGTAATGGGGGTGGGGGGGGGGTTCCGGCATTAGTATTGTATCTGTTGGTTTGGGAGTGAGGCCATCGACTGTGGTTCCACTCAGGAATGATGGATTTGGTGATCGATTTTGCCATTTCTGCCAGGTGTTTTTTTGCCTTCCTGTACACTAAAACCTCTCCTCTTGAGTCGTGTGGCTACCAGGTTTTCCCTTGCCCTGGATGTTTGTATCTTTTTGTCCCCTTTAGATGGTGTGCCTGGCAATTTAAGTTATAGCACAGTCTTTCCTGCACTGAAGAGGTACACAGTTCAGGGTGAAAAAGCTTACAGGAAGGGAGTTTGCATTTTCCTGTTGTCATATGGGCACGGCATTTTCTAGGGTGGTCATAGTTGCACGTCCCGTCTGTTTTTCCAGATTTCCCATGCCTGCAGATACCAAGTGCATAGTATGTGCACAGGCTTGGTTTCCGTTTGCCTTGGGTTTCTGTGACTGTATTCCCTGTTGGTGCATGTTTCCCTGTCTTATTCCTATCCTCCCTAGCACCAACAATGGAGCTCCCACCAGTTGTTTTTGGTAATATATCCTCACTATAGCTAGTGGAGTCCTCTTGTTTGCTATTTCCTGTGGTATTTCTAGTTTGCAATATTGGTTTTATCTTATCTTTGACTACACTTGTTTCCCTACTACGGCTCCTGTCCCCTATGAGGTCATTTATATGTATTCCTTCCTGCGTATAATTCCCGACTACCTGGACAAAATCTCCAGCTTCACCATTACTGTCTCCCAGGACAGCACCTCCAGCTTCACCATTACTGTCTCCCAGGACAGCGCCTCCAGCTTCACCATTACTGTCTCCCAGGACAGCACCTCCAGCTTCACCATTACTGTCTCCCAGGACAGCACTATCAGCCCCACATTTGCTGACTACCAGGACATCACCTCCAGCCTTACAGTTTCTGACTACATGGCCAGTATCAAGGGCAGTACTTTGATTCAATAAATCAAATGCCTTTGTCACATGGCTTTTAATAGCCTGTAATGATGCTTTCATTACTCTAAAATTCATGGGCTTGTCAGCCACATTAACTCCATCAGATCCAGTCATGGTTAGAGAATTATTAATCCCCAATTATACAGCTTAAGTAGGCGCCTTATAAGAGTAATTCTTGCACTTTACTCTTGTATAAATCCTAGCCACACATGTGCTAGCTAATTATCATCCACCACACGATCGATTAAACTTGTGTACCCTATACCCACTTCCTTCAATCAGTCACTTAAATATTAAGTAATTAATTCAATTAATTTTTTCACTGATTGCATCCGGTTCAGGAAGGACCAGCGGGCAGATATGGAAAATTTTCTAGGGTGATTACTTGTACATACCTCAGCATTACATGCATACGAGTAATCTCCTTGGGAGACAACAACTATATTGTTTACCGTAGTCACCCGTGTAGACATGTGAGAAAACTTAACCACCTCTGGTCACTGCAGGTGGCCCCTCGACCCTCACTATCTTATCCATATCTATCCGAGACCAGTATAAATTGGGTAGCACCCTCAAGTACGGCGCTACTAATTAATTGTGGACTGTATAGATTATATTAGTTTAACTGAATGAGGGGGGGGTAGGTTACACATGGATATATCCATCAAGGAAAACACTTGTACATAATCTCACCACTTACCAGATATTCTCTGGTGGTCACTTGATGTAGCTGGATCACTCATAACCTATCACAACATACCTAACTGGCCAGTATCAGTCTGCTATAACTAGAAGGGTTACTTAACTGTGGGTGATTGATACTCCTTATTTCCTCCATTCACCATCTCATTTCGATGTCCTGCTACACCGACACGGTTCTTATTCCAGGAGGACGAGGTATCCGTCGGTTTGTCCCGGTTTAGAAGTCGTGACTCCATAAAGCCTTCACTATCCTCGGGACAGGAACAACGAGGTAAACATGTGCTCACACACTCTGGGAATGGCAGTTAATATCGCTTCAATGATTCCTTAACTTAGTGTTATTATCACTGATTACAGTACGGTTTACAAGACGGTTTAATGTCTCATAATTATTATACACATTGGAGGCCACTCCATTAAGATTTGAGACCGATGAGTGATGATTAAATCACGGGTAATTTTCCCCGGGACACAGTCCATGGCGACGCGCCAATCATCCCCGGTCCTACCATTATTCACTCATTTTACCACCTTATTTACAGTGGTGCCGTCAATCACGTTCCCTCACTCTTCACCAGGGACAGTCATGACACTTCCTATTATGAAATGAGTCCTATATTAATCCTTAGGCCGCCGTGAACGCCAATTTCCTGGTTCCATGCTTTCCCAGCCTCCTCACTACATTCAAAACACTCCTGCCTCCCCCATGCCCCGAGTCGACCTCTACCCCCACACATCCGCGCATGCGCAAAGGGAACTCTTGGTTCTGTCCTATTGTCAAATACATTTTTGACTCATATCGACACATTAAACACCTGTTAGACGCTATAGCTTCGGAAAATTAAAATATTTTCCACAACTTCCTCTCCAACACTGAAGGAGCGAAGAACTGCCCTTTGGTCGTATCGCTGCTTCATGGCCCTCTGACTAGCCTTGAGGTTGTCTGCTGCCATCTGTCTCACCTGGTCCAATGGTTTCATGAAAAAGAGAACATATTCCGGCGGGGAAGCCCCATTTTCACTGCCCAGCCAATGTTCCTTGAGAATAGTCAGTGGCCCCCCTCACTGGATGACCATAGACGAGCTTGAAATGCCTGAAACTGAGAGATACTTGGGTGCTTTCCCACTTGGCAAACAAGAGAAAAGGGATCCCCTCATCCCAATCGCTAGTGTTATTCTTACAATAAGCTCTCATCATTGTCTTAAGAGTTTGATGAAATCTCTCTACTACTCCCTGAGACTGAGGGTGATAGGCAGTTGAAAATTTAGGCTGTACATCTAACCCCTTTAACACATTCCTGAATAATTTTGAGGTAAAGTTAGACCCTTGATCTGTTTGTACCTCCTGAGGAAAGCCAACATGGGAAAAGAACTTCATAAAAACCCCTTTAAAGACCACTCGCTGTTATCTGTGTAGAGGGGGATGTTCTGGATACCTGGTAGTGGAGCAAATTATTGTTAGTAAATTTTTTCCCATTCTGGTCCTTGGGAGGGGAAACCAACAACATCCACTAACCAGCTTGCTGAAGGGTTCACCTGGTGCTGAAATAGCCTGAAGGGGAACAGGTTTAATGCTTTGATTAGGTTTCCCTATAATTTGGCAGACATGACAGGTCTTTATATAATCTCCTACTGTCTCCCACAGCCGAGGCCAGAGAAGTGCCTGGAAACCCTGGATACTGTTTTAGCAATACTAGGTGTCCACCTAGAGGTGTGTCTGCGCTAAGTTTAAGAACATGTGTCTATAAGGCTCAGGCACCACACCTGGTGACAAAAAACTTGGCTCTTCTTCTGCTGGTACTGCAACCGAAGGTGCCTTCTTCATTAGTTACCTTTCCTGAAATTGAAGCATTTACTTAAACGTAAAGATTCCTCCTCAGTCACAGCTGAGGCTCTGATCGGGTTAAGAGTGTCCCTCACACCCCTGTGCAGCAATTAACTGCATATAGAGGCCCAATCTCCCTCACAAATACTTCCCCGATCCCGCATGATTAGGCTCAACTCGGGTTGTGGTATCCTTTCTTCAGTTGACTGCAGTTCAACATCAAGAAAATAAAGTTTCCAAACTCAAGTCCTCACCATCCTCTTAGAAATATGAGGATTACTCTTGGTAGCCTGATCGCGAGACATGCTTCTTATGATGGCACCATCCCGGGAAAAGGTCTGGCAGGTCTTTCCCCAGCCTTCTTCTCCCAGTCTTTGGGGTCCCGGCTCCCCACATTTCTATGGTTCCTCACTGTCTAACAGACCCATAACCCTTGTTCCCCATAAGAGGTTAACCCCTTCGAAGGGAATTTTTATCTGAAATACCTACGGGGAGATAGCCAACTTGGTATGCAGATTCTAAACCCCTAATTTGTGTACAGGTGTTCTTATGGGGGAAACCTGTTAATACCCTTCAATAATATATCTACTCCATATAGGTATCCTTAGACACTGGCAGCACTCCAGCACGTAGCAAGGAGTAGGTGCTTCATCCATCTCTCAAGGACAGTATTTCTCAAACCCCACCCCAACCCTTATGCAAGGCCCACTGTGGACTTACTAGAAAATACCTGCATCCTGGGGTCTAGACCCAAAGGTTTCCTCCTCCTTTCTTTGAAGACCTAATACAGGCCAACTGGGTGTGTTTTGCAGTTAGGGTCCTCTGGGGTGGTTCCTCCCTTTTCCCGATCTTGGGCCGTCTTGACCAGCAAAACTTTTGTGTATGTCCAGTTTTGTTACAGTAGTAACAGGTAAAGCTCTTAACGGTATTTTTACCATTTGGTGTAGGACTGGTACTGTTTACTTGAGGACCTGAAACATTATCTGATGGTCTAGGTAAACTTTGAGCTCCAGCTGACTTACCTTTTCCTTCTGTTTTAGAGGGTGCTTCAGTCTTTGTTTGTCCCTGAAAATTCTTGTCCCACTTACCTTTATGACCATAGGACTTTGAATAAGGCTTAGAACAAGTGAGGAAATTTTCAGAAGGAGCATGACTGTTTTTACTTATCAGCTTCCTGCGAGCCAAGAATCTGTCACCCAAATCCAGTGCTTCTGAAAGATCATCCGAGTTTTTGTCCTCCAGATATTCTCTGAGGTCAACAGGGATTGTATTGTACAATTCCTCATGAACCATCAGATCTACTAATTTGTCATAGTCTTTATTAACTCCTTTAGAACAAACCCATTTCTTAAAAAGGAACAGTTTCTCATTCCCAAACTCTGTTAAGGCCTGCCCATCCCAAATTTTTTTATTTCTGAACTTTTGTCTATATTTCTCAGGTATCATTTGGTAGGCAAGCAATACTTCCTCTTTAATTTTATCATAATCAGAAAAATTTT
Organism: Cherax quadricarinatus; assembly: GCF_026875155.1. Taxonomy (NCBI): domain Eukaryota; kingdom Metazoa; phylum Arthropoda; class Malacostraca; order Decapoda; family Parastacidae; genus Cherax; species Cherax quadricarinatus. The sequence goes on along the minus strand of NC_069416.1, from coordinate 10,377,938 downwards.
TCCCCTCCAGAGTCTCTACTTTCTGGAATCCTTTACCCACAAGTTGTGTGTGAACTAGGGTAGCCCACTTCTGTTTGGGCCATCCTTGCTCCAAAGCAGTCTTCTCAAAAAAAGAAAAATATCTATCTGGGTCACTCTCTGTAAACTTAGGGACAAAATTTGCAGCTTTAGTTATGTTATAGTACTGCTCAGGCTCTGGTTCTGAACCTCCTAACCTTTGACGCTCTTCCTCCTTCGCTTTCATTAATTTCATTTCAGCCTCTAGCACCGCTAGCCTAAGTCTCATCCTCTCCATTTTCGTATCACCTGGACTAGGTGATCCCTCATTTTCACTGTTACCAGGCATGTTTACTGACGAATTATTACCTTCCTCCCTGAAGCCTAAAAAGTTTAAAGACTTCTTCTGACATAGTTTTTATCTTTAAACACTTGCTTCCCTCTTACAGTATCAGTGGACAAAGTTTTCCCACAGGCACATAAAATAACACAAGTTGAATGTAAACTATGCACATAACACTTACCATAACCACAACAAAAATGTGTTACTTAACCTTTCTCCCACCTTAGGAGAAAAACAACCTGGAAACTAATTATGAAAACAACACTTCCACTGACACCACCTTGGTAAATCTTCTACCAGAAACATGCAACTGTTATTACTCCATACCAGTACACATAGTTCAAAGAATGTTTTGAGTTATTTTAGCAGTCAAATAACTCTCCCGGTCAAGCTCCCATGTTATGCTGTTGTCCCTTATTACTTTGATAGTAAGGTTCTCACTATATGTTCTAGTGGGGGGGGGGGGGTGTAGCTTTTTACTTAATGGCCTTATCTGTCTAGGGTAATACTTACATCATGGCTAATCATCCTCAGTGTCTCTGATATCCTTTCACCAGCCCTCTTCACAGGTTATTTAAACTACTACTATAAAAATATAACTGTATTCTAAATAGATATGTACAGAATATACAATTACAGCACTCACATATTCAAAACATAAGCCTGCACACCCCTTAGCTGTTCTAGGATAGTCCACATGGTGCATCTCAACAATTTGCCCTTCTCTCTTCTTGACTATACTCTGGGCTAACCAGTGTTTTGACACACTTTAGTCACCCTGGGTATGGTGGCCACAACTTATGTTATACAACTCGCCCCTAGAGCACACATAATGCCCCCCAAAAAATAAAAGCAGGACCCAGAGGTCCTGCCAGCTTGAAGTCCACCAACAGAGATAAAAAAGAGAGAGGGAGGAGCCTAGCTAATCTCCTCCCACACCCACCAAAAAACAAAAGACTGTTGCCAAGCACAATTCTCTAGTTACTACAATTCTGCCACACCTTATTTTACTATTACAAAAAGAAATACAACTTTATAAACTACTTATTTAAATTGTGTGGGTGTGTCTAGAGTATAACCTATTATATTGAGAAAAACAGGCTTGACTCAGCTGCCTTGCAGCCATGAGAGTGATCTGCCCTTATGACATTTAGAGCTGAGTCCCCATCAATTCAATATAATTAGGTATTCCAGAGTAACTGTTACAGTTACATAAATACATGTTAGGTCCTATAGCCCCATAACACAGTTCCAGTAGTGATAGTGAAGAGGAATATTCTCCAGTAAAGCATCAGTATATATGACGGTATATGCGCTCTGGTAGTGTGCCATATGCTATTCCAAGGGGAAGGAGTACATCTCGGAGTACATCCCGTGGCTGTACAACAGGAACAGACAGTGAAAATGATGATGATAGTGTTGCAATTGGGATGGAAAATGTGCATGGTGGTGGTAGTGGTCTCAGTAGTAGTAACCAGTTACCAGTAACCAGTGTACCAGTAGATGACTCACTACCAACCGTCTCTGCGTGAATCACTGTCTGTATTCAAATTGTTGCTGACCACAGCAGTATTCAAAGACCCCCTCACATATGGGTACTGTGGGCGGTCAGTCTTACGAGAGTGAGCAAGGAGGCAGGTCACGGCTGTTAGGGCGCTTCACACATTATCCGTAATATATGTACTTCCAGCCTACGTGAGTATTTCTTTACCCTATCCACGTGTTCGAACCCCACATGATAAATGGTGGCAGCGGTGGGATCGTGGATTAAGCTTTTTTAAGGGTATTTCAAGACGTTAGAAGGCTGTTTGTGAGTAGCCGGCGGGTCAAAGGTGAACCCTCACCCACTCCAGCTACTCGCTCCCCTCACAACCTCCACCCTGTAGCCTGCAAGCCTGTCAGTAAGCCAGACTGTGGAAGTGAACGCCAGTCAGCCTATCATCCAGCCTGTCTCCTGTCATCCACCTGCTCCTCCGTGCTGTGTGCATCGTTACACGTCTTCCAGTCAGCCATTCTCGTGGGTTAAGCCAGTCAGCCAACCCAGCTTCTAACCCAGCTGAGAGAGAGAAGTAAGCCACGCAAGTTCCTCTGGAAGTTCCTCTGAAGTATTGTTTCATATATCGCTTTGTGCTCCCAGTTGGAGGCCAGTTGGATGCTAAGAGTGGTCTTCACCATCCCTGTGGCATAGTGGCTTATCAGCCACCTTCATGGGTAGTGAGTGGAGTGCGCACCAGAGCGCCAGCGAGAGTCACCACCTCACCCACCGCTATACACTCTCCCTTCACCCACCCACCACCAACCACCCACCACCAGCCACCCACCTCATCTACCTGTGGTTGTTTGCACCCTTGTACCGGGTCCTAGAACTGTTTTGGCTCACGTAATTGGTCAAGAGATTGTAGTTGAGCGCCACCAAAGCCAGTTATGTGAGTTCACCGAGAAAGCGCATTTCTTCACGACGACAGTGTGAGTGTCGGCGTCATCACCGTGCAGGACAACCTTCCTCATCACCAGTCATCCTGTCGACTCCTCCAGACTTCTGTGATAATTTTCTGTTTAGAGACATTTTTCTTGCATTTAACCCTTTGAGGGTTTTGGTCGTACTAGTACGTCTTACGCGTAGGGGTTTTTGACGTACTAGTACGCATAAATTCTAGCGGCCTCAAATCTCGCAGGAAAAGGCTGATAAGCCCAGATGTGAGAGAATGGGTCTGTGTGGTGGGTGTGCGCAGTAGGAAAAAAATCTGGGACCCAGTGGTGCATTGTGGGAATGCCATCATAGTACACAATTTCCACCTTGCCCTGCGGTAAGAAGTTCCTCACTCCTCGGCGAATTGGGACACTTTTGTTCCCCCAGTGACAGTTCAAAATACAGATGGAAGTGACAGTGAAGATGAGTTTCAAGGTTCTGGTGAGGTTTTGACCGAAACTAATGACCATAATATGGGTAATAGTGAGGAAAACCCAGACAACCCACAGCCTTCCACCTCTGGTGCTGGGCCGTCGTTCAGTTGTACCAGAATCAAAGAGGAAACTCCTATTTTCCAAATCCCAGACTCAGATGTGAGCATTGGTGATGATAAATGATAGTGATTATGAACTACAAGCTCTTCAACTTGTTCCAAGAAGGGGAGGAGGAGGAGGAGCAGAGGGGAAAGGAGGCAGAGGAGGAGGAGGCGGCAAGAGGAGGAGGAGGCAAGAGGAGGAGGAGGCAGAGGAGGAGGAGGAAGAAGAAGAAGAGGAGGAGGAGGAGGAGGAAGAAGAGGAGGGGAGGAGGAGGAAGAAGAGGAGGAGGAGGAAAGAAGAATACGTAATGATAACAATAATACATAATAATAATACATAATAATAATAATAAATACATAATAATAATAATACATAATAATAATAATACATAATAATAATAATACATAATAAAAAAAAATAATAGGTAATAATAATAATATGTAATAATAAATGTTCACCCATGACAGTAACAAGATAAGGGGAGAATAACATCTGATAAGTGCTGACGTTTGATGAGGGTAAATGAGGGTAGAGCTGATGCCAAAAGATGAGATGAACATCGCCCTCCCTTTGTTTTGCTGGTTTTACTAACATTTCTGTCTGTCTATTTGCCTGTCTGTCAAGCTCCCTGTCTATCCATCTAGCTCTCTGTCTCAGAGAGCCACAAGACTGCGTCATCACTTTTACTCACATCTTCAAGCAGAGTATAGCACTTTGTCGGGGTTTTTCTTGGGTTATCCTAGGTAATTTATACTATGTATACTTGTATTTATGTGTACCTGTGAGACAGAGATAGACAGACAGATAGAATGAGGGAGAAAGATAATTAGATAGAATGGAGGAGGGGAAGCAGCATCCGACCCCATTGTTTTGACAGGCCGGAGGGGGAAAGAGTAATTAGCCAATATGTCACTTTGACAGCTGCCGACTCCTTGTAATTTACACTATGGACGAGGAGGAGAAGGAGAAGGAGGAAGAAGAGGAGGAGGAGGAAGAGGAATAAGAGGAAGAGGAGGAGGAAGAGGAATAGTAGGAGGAAGATTAGGGGGAAGAGGAGGAAGAGGAAGAAGAGGAGGAAGAGGAAGAGTAGGAGGAAGAGGAAGAAGAGGAGGAGGAGGAAGAGGAAGAAGAGGAGGAGGAGGAAGAGGAGGAGGAGGAAGAGGAAGAGTAGGAGGAAGAGGAAGAGGAGGAAGAGGAAGAGGAGGAAGAGGAAGAGTAGGGGGAAGAGGAGGAAGAGGAAGAAGAGGAGGAGGAGGGTGGAACACTAGTACACTGGTACTGGTACACTAACATTTCTGTCTGTCTATTTGTCTGTCTGTCAAGCTCCCTGTCTATCTGTCTATCCATCTAGCTCTCTGTCTCAGAGAGCCACAAGACTGTGTCATCACTTTTACTCACATCTTCAAGCAGAGTATAGCACTTTGTCTGGATTTCTTGGGTTATCCTAGGTAATTTATACTATGTATACTTGTATTTATGTGTACCTGTGAGACAGAGATAGACAGACAGATAGAAAGAGAGAGACAGATTGAAAGAGATGAATGAGGGAGAAAGATAAAACACCATTGTGTATGACACCATGTTTCAGAGTTCCACAAGCTGCAGAACTAATAGGAATATGTTCAGTGACTGTATATTGGTATATATATATTATAGAACAATAATAATAAACAATGTTTTGTATTGTTTGTTTTTGTAAACAAGTTTTGTAAACAATATATTGATAATTATGTTTGTGTGCTTATTGTGTTGTATACAACGAGTGTATATATGTACATTGCACCTTACTTTGGTCTCATAGGCCACAAAAGTTATGTGAAAAAATAAAATAGTGAAAAAAACAACAAACCTTCAAATACAAGTAAATCAAAGTTTACCGGGTGAGCGGCAGTCGCCGCTGTTGCCATACGCGGCTCATTTTCTGCAAACTTCATGCATCCATATCTCCGTAAGTATTGATGGTAAAATTTTTTTGTTTATCCTATAATGTTTAGAAAAAAAAACTCTATTTTTTCATAAGAAAAAATAAATTTTTTTTTTTTTTGAAATTTGGCCGACCCTGAGAACGAGTTTCGGAGAGGGCCTGTCGACCCTCAAAGGGTTAAAGACATTTGCGTGTGTGAGACATTTATAGTGAATTTCTTGTGTACAAGCCTTGTGTTTTCAGTGTAGACTCAGTGTTTCTTTGACTCATTATTTTTGCAATATTTTTCAGTTATCGCTCATCTCATATTTTTTTTTATCTGTGTTTTTTTTTATGCTACTCTCTGTCTGTTGTAAGTATTATTGTGTAGTGTACCAGTCAGTCACTCTGTGTGAAGTGATTCGTTTTTTTTTATTGTATTCTTTCAGCATTGTATTCTCCAGTAATTTTCATTGTATTTCATGCAGTGATATTCACCCCAGTATCCCAAATTATCCATTTATTTCTATGTGTACCTTTTTTTCGTATGCCAGCAGTGTCTCATTCCTCTAATTTTTTCGCAGACTTGTGTACCATTATTTTTGCCAGCAAATTTTTGTCGTATCAGTCACAGCAAGATTTTGTTGTAAGAATATACTAAAATAATGAATACGTGATTAAGTGTTGTGTGCCCCGCCACTTGTAAGTGTTACACTTACCTCGCCACTTGTAAGTGTTACACTTGCCTCACCACTTGTAAGTGTTACACTTCCCGTTTTGTTCCTTTGTTTTATTTTTATTCATATTGTTCATATTTCTTTGAACAAATTCACTCTTGATGTAATTTCAATTTCTTTTTAACGTAAAGTGTTTTCTTTACTCTGTTTGAGTAAATTGTTTTGTCTAATTTACAATTAACCCTTTGAGGGTCGACAGGCCCTCTCCGGAACTCGTTCTCAGGGTCGGCCAAATTTAAAAAAAAAAAAAAATTATTTTTCTCTTATGAAAGATAGAGAATCTTTTCCGATCATAAAGACACCAAAAGTTTGAAATTTGATAGAAAACTTACGGAATTATGCTCTCGCAAAGTTAGCGGTCTCGGGATGTTTACGCATCGGCGATTTTGCCCACTTTGAGCCCCATTTTCGGCCAATTTCACTGTACTAGTCGACAAAAAACATGAATATTTCGCTAGAACTCCATTTTTTTCTATCGAATGGGTTGCAAGAAACCACTCATTTATGAAATTCAACTATCCAGTACAGTGGTCAGAATTTAGCAATTTTGCCAATTTCAACAAATTTCAAAAGATGCCAATTTCCGAATAGGTCCAGAATAAACAAGAAAGACATTCCTGGCACTAAAATGACATTTCCTCTAGTCATTAGTCACGTCTCAAGGCCCCTCTTATATTCTTTTGCTTTCCACTTTGAATTTTTATTTTCACAAAAAATATAAGATTTTACTGTTATGCAGACTACTGCATTAGTGTAAAAAATGGTATAAATATTATTGGTGCACTTGTGAAAGAATATTAGACTCACCAGTTGACGTGTATTGCACGCTTGGCACGATTTGTTTACTTTTGAAGTTTGGTAAAATCGAACATTTCTGCTACTTTGAGCTCAATTTCAAGCACCTTTCTTTGTAAAACCAGTCAAAATCATCTCAATTTCTGTAATATGTCTTCCATTCTATAAAATGAGACCAAGAAAACTAGAATACAACAATAAATACCATACGAAAATACACTGCAAAGTCGCTGATTTATTAAAAAAAATGGTCAAAGTTTTTTTTTTTCTCATTATGCACTGTGTGCTGCAGGATTTTTTTTTAGACTGTGCACACTGACCACATAGACCCATTCTTTCATATGAAGGCCTACCAGCTTTCTCCCACTAGATTTGAGGCCGCTAGAATTTATGAGTACTAGTAACGTCAAAAACCCCTACGCGTAAGATGTACTAGTACGACGAAAACCCTCAAAGGGTTAAGAGTTAAAGTGTTCAGTCAATTTTTCTTCATATTTTTATTTTTATTATTTAACCTGAGTTTTCCCAGTGAGACTTTATTATTGCAGTGATTATTTCTACACCTTATTTTGTTGCACTTGTTCTGCAGTGAATTATTTTGTTGAACTTGTTCTGCAGTGAATTATTTTCTTTTATTGATATTTTTTATGCATTATTATTCTCAGTTCATTATTGCATCTTGTTTTCATTTTATTAATTTTCCTGATGTTGTCTTTGCATTATATTTTAATTTTGTTTATGCATTCTTAGAAAATATTTAAATTTCCCAGTTATCTCTGTTTGCATACAATTTAGTAATTTTATTTTATACTCATTGATTTCAAATTTTATTAGTTAATTTCTTTATTAGCGAGAGTAAAGACAGCTCATTTTGCATTTAATTCAGTCTCCAGTAATATTTTTACTTGTATATTTCAATGTAATTTTTTTTTTTCTTGGCCAATAGTCCTTTACATTGAGTTGTCCTTCCTCTTGCAGTGTATCTTAGACATTTTTTATTACTTATGCAGAATTGTTAAGCATTTTCTTCCACTTAAGCTTACTGTGTCATTTCTCTATTTTTTTTTTGCCTTATGTCCTTGAGTAAGTTCCCTGAGATCATGTCCCAGTCACTTTTGAATGTTCACTTAGTGTATCATGCCAGTCAAAGTCAATATGAATCAGTCCACAGTACCAACATTCCCTTACTGACTGAAAGACAATACCTAGCCCTTGAGCAATGTGTTTGTTCTCACAGCTTGTATCTGAGATTTGTTAAAGTGCTGCGAAATGTGAAGTTCAGATTAAGTTCCTATAGATCCGTGAATTACTTATTAACGTAGCCGAGCGGTCAGGCACTAGTAATACTGTCACTCCTGTCTGGACTCCAGTGTTTCAGATTGTGATCCCATCCTAGTTGACAGTAATCAGTGCATTGTAAGAAGTTATTTCTCGAGTAACTTCCACGTTGTTAACGTTTGTAAGTGAAGTTTATAGCTGATACCTCGTGTCACTGTGTGCGACTCAGATTGAATATCAGCATTGTTCACCGTGTTCATTTCTTTTCTCCTGTGCTTGCAGTTTGAGATAGTAGATTCGTTCTCCCTTGCTCATATTGCGTGTTATAGCGTTAATTTTTTCAACCGGGGGGAGTCATCCACTCCACTGAGTTTGTTCATTCCTCCAGTAAGAAAGAACCGATCCCTTGTGGTCTGGTGTGATTCGATTCCTGCTCCAGGAAGATCTTATTCTGACTGTGAAGCCACCAGCACCCATCAGTGACTTTGTCATGAACCAAGAATTACTGTATCGAACAGCCGAGTTGGGTACTCCTAGCAGAAGAGTATACCAGTTAGTAATTCCACAGTCACTAGTGAATGTAGCCTTACAGCTAGTTCACGATGTACCAGGTGTTGCACACCCTGGTATGGATCGTTCAGTAAAACAAGCCAGATTGAAATACTTTTGGCCTCGTATGGCAACTGATATTTCTGAGTATGTTAAGAAATGTAGTGTCTGCATGCAACATAAAGGTAATGCTAATGGCCCTAATCCAATCCAAGTGTATCCAACTACTAGCGAACCATGGGAAAGAGTTGCGCTAGATTTGTTAACTAATTTCCAATGTTCCCTCCAAGGTAACAAACATCTGTGTGTTATGGTAGACCATTTCACCAGATATTGTGGTTAGTTTCCTATTGCAGATAAGACTGCCGAGACAGTAGCTAAAGCATTTAAAGAACGCATTATCTGCAGGCATACCACCCCTAAGTCCCTAGTAACAGATAATGGAGGTGAATTCTGTAATGAAATTCTTGAAAATTTGTGCACCTTGTACAAGATCTCTAAATCCACCATTGTTCCTCATCATCCTGCCAGCAATGGGTTAGTGGAACGAACCAATAAAAAAGTACTTGATGTCTTGAGAGCCACTATCAATCCCAACAGTGAAACTTCGGATGAAGTTATACCTGATGTGCAGTGTGCTATAAATTCTGCTTACAATGTTTCTATAGGTGACACTCCACATTATGCATTGTATGGTGTAGATAAATGTTTGCCTTATGAGTTGCTATATTCTAATCCGAAACCAAATTACAACCCTGATTTCATAGCAACTCGTAGAGATTTTTTTAGATTTTGCCACCGAAGTGGCTAGTTTATTGTGCACCCCATATCCATCCTGTGGACGGTAGCGCGAGAGCATATGGATACACAAAAGGCCTAGGAACTAGGCCCCAAAGGGTTAACAGGAATACATATGGATTTATATCTACATATCTATAGTTCACTTATCTGTTACAAGCAAATTTAGGAAATTTGCTTAGTATATCTGGTATCTTATTTTCATTAATAAGATATCTTGACATGTCACATAGGTTATTATACTGTCTGTCTCTGTATTCCTCAATAAGTGGACAATTAAGCACATAGTGTTCAAGAGAGTGACCATATGCCTGATCACATAATTTACATTTAGTTTGATCATCATCTGTGTGTCTCCCAAACTGCCAGAAGTACTTGTAACCAAGCCTAAGCCTGGCCACTACAACATCAGTCAGTGTTCACATTGCAAGTTGCTCCATAAACATACTTATCTACGTTCATGTTATCATAGTGGGTTATAGATCTACTCAGGCTTCTAACTGCATTTCTATAACAATAATTTTCATTATTTACTTCTCTCCTAATATTATTCCTAATGCTAGACACAGATATACCAAAGTTATGATCTACTTTCTCCTTCTGGGTACTCTTCTTGGCTAACATATCAACTTTATCATGAAGGAGTAATCCAATGTGTGATGGGATCCATAGCAATTGTACATTAATTCCTTTGTCCCTGATTTTTGAGTATCTATACCTGGCTTCTCCAATGAGCATGTTGTTGGGGTCATTATATGAGTTAAGAGCATTCAGTGATGACATAGAATCAGTAATGATGATAGAGTCAAGCTCAGTGTCATAAGTTAGCTTTAGCTCCATTAGGATTGCGAACAGTTCAGTTTGCAATGTAGACGCCCAGTTGTTAATTTTTATGCCTAGTTCAACAAGTTTATTATCGTTCATAACTAGGGAGGTGACAACAAGAGCAGATGCAGCCCTGCCAGAAGACTTCTGTTTAGATCCATCTGTGTATATAACTTGTGATAACTTATTACTACCAGCTAGGTGAGAAATTTCTTCTTGAGCAGTTGCTTTAAAAAGTGATGTAAGGAGGAGATAACTAGCAATGAGCTTCTTGGGAGGGACTTGCAGGTATGTGATATTAAATGAACACATCTTCCATGGAGGGATGAAATGCTCTTGTTGTCTACAGTAATACAGTTCATGCAGCTTATAAAACTTAATGCAATTGCACGTTTTCACAATCCATTTAGATCTGTGTGTATTTGCTTCGAGATACTTAGTAAGATTCATTGTGACAGTGTCTGGCTCATTTCTCAACATTCTAATACCGAGTACAGTGTTAATTTCAACAATCCTATCACTGATACTAGAAATACCAAGCTCCTTCCTCATGTTAAGAACTTTTGTAGATCTGGGACAGCCAAGAATAATCCTGAGAGCTTCATTTTGCATTAACTCCAAGGGTCGGAGAGAACTTTCTCTAGCTAATATCAACATGGGAGCAGCATAATCAATTAAGGACCTAACATAGGCTATGTACATCATTCTCACGATTCTCACATTTGCACCATAGTTGGGATTGTAGCCAGCAACAGCTTTGAGAGCATTTAGCCTAGCTTTACATTTCTTGTTTAATTGTGGTATAGTGGATTTGTTAAAGGGTACATCTACACCAAGATATCTGTAAGTTTTAACGTAGCTAATGATTTCACCCTGCAAATAGATGGGTGGGGGATGTCGTTTGCTTGTTAATATCTTAGTTTTAGAGGAAGATATTATGAGGCCTAGTCGATTACAAATTGCTTGAACTTCATTAAGAATGGTATTCATCTTCTTATGCCCTGTTGTATGGATCATGATATCATCAGCATAGCTTATAGCTATATGTTTAGGTGAGGCAGGTAGAGCATTTAGGAGAGCATTAATCAGAATATTAAATAGCATGGGACTAAGAACTCCTCCCTGCGGTGTACCTAAAGACATTTCTTTAGAATCACTTCTGAGCCTTGGTAAAGGACAGAGGATACTCTGTTTGACAGGTATCCTATTATCCAGCAGAGTAAGCTACCACCAATATTCATTTTGGCTAATTCATGTAGTATAACGGTTCTGTTCGCAATATCAAATGCAGATTTTAGATCAAGAAAAGTGGTAAAACTAGTAGAGGTGTGTGCAGTGAGAAAGGTGGAAATACAGTTCTGCACACTTTTACCTTTCATGAACCCATAGAGGTAGGGGGAAAGTTTACTCGTACCAGCTTAGCTCAAAGTGTTTTTAGAAGAATCCGTGAAACACTTCATAAATCAACAGCAGAATTTACAAGAGTCGCAAACACTCGAGCAAAGCCATCCAAAATCAAAGTAGGTTCGAGAGTTATGCTGACTAACTTTAACAAAACGTCTGCAATGCCAAAGCTTGATCAAAAGTTTGTTGGTCCTTATCGAGTAGTTGAACATATCACTGGTAATAAGTATAAGGTTAGAGAAATTAGTACTGGTCAGTATAAAGAATCGCATTTAGATCATATGAAGTTAGTATGTGATGATAATGATGTTCCAACCCAGACTAATGTGACAGACTCTGACAATCCTCCTGATCCTGTACTCTCTTCCTCTGATACTCAGTCAGACGATCAACCTGAATGTCGTTATTCCCTACGTACACGACAGGTATTGAGAAATCCTCAAGTATCATTTGTAACTTCTAATTCAGATTTGCCTCAAATACAGCATGAGTTAGCCAATGCAACAGAGTTTGATCCTCCCAGAGATGCCACTCATTCTACATATGTCAATCTTACCCTAGCAGAGTTGGGGTTAAATGTAAACAACCTGTATAGATGAATAATTACAGTATCAACTTATCAGTATTCAAGAATTTTTTTTTTTGTGTTCACATTCTCTCCGAATTCTGAGAGTTAACAGTCTAGATTTGAGTGCACCGAATCTGCCTTTCTGTTAAACACTCTTTCTTTGTATATATTCCTTCCTCAGAATCCGTAGATCACATGAATACAGATCGATCGATCAAATTTTTTTTTATCACTCTATTGTGTAATCTCAACGTTGAGTTTCAGAGTTTATTCGATGAGTTGTGCTATATTATATCTTGTATTGCATTACAGTTTCAGTTACGTAAGCTTCCATTCCAATGTTCTACTTATGTATGTTATAATGTTCAATTGTTGTGTACTTTGACATTGTATAGAATCAGCCCAAGCCGTATACCTGCCATCTCTAGTTTGTATTAGTTGTATGTCGGGACGACATACGTTAACGTCGCCGAGCTCTCAGTAGTAGTAACCAGTTACCAGTAACCAGTGTACCAGTAGATGACTCACTACCAACCGTCTCTGCGTGAATCACTGTCTGTATTCATATTGTTGCTGACCACATCAGTATTCAAAGACCCCCTCACATATGGGTACTGTGGGCGGTCAGTCTTACGAGAGTGAGCAAGGAGGCAGGTCACAGCTGTTAGGGTGCTTCACACATTATCCATAATATACGTACTTCCAGCCTACGCGAGTATTTCTTTACCCTATCCAGGTGTTCGAACCCCACATGATAGTGGTGGTGCCGGCCGTGAGGCACCAGCAGTGGGCCATGCTGCCACCCATCCTGCCACCCATGCTGCTGCCTCAGCTGATCTACAACAAAGGCCACCATCCCCCACCCACCCACCATACCAGCCTCCACAACCACAACCACCTATCAATGTCCAGTACCCACCAGCAGACCGGACCTGGGATTGGCAGGAAGCTGTCAATTTTGTTCCAAATCCCCACCAGTTTGATGACAGCCAAAGTGGAATACGGCCATGTTGTACACTGGGAGAGAATGCCAGTGAACTGGAATGTTTCGAATTATTCTTCGACTAACCCTTGATGGAAAGTATTGTCATGGAAAGCAACGCATACTACAAGTACACCATGGAAAACACAATACTTTCACCAAAATCACGTCTACACCAGTGGAAGGAGACAACTGTGGCTGAGATGTATCTTTTCTTTGCCACAATAATGCTTATGCCACATGTGTATAAGCACAGTGTGAAATCATACTGGTCAACAGATTGCAACTCCAAGTTTCAGTTATATGATGGGAGTGAATCGATTTGTGCTACTATTATGTATGCTTCACTTCTCAGACAAAACCAGGCCTGACAGAAATGACAGGTTATATAAGATTAGGAATGTGTTTGTGTATCTGAAAGAGAAATTCAATATGTAATTTTATCCCTTCAGGAAGCTTGTAATTGACGAGTCTTTGATTCTGTTGAAAGGAAGACTCTCTTTCAAGCAGTACATACCAAGCAAGAGGAAACGCTTTGGTATAAAGTTGTTTGTGCTTTGTGATTGTTACAGTGGTCTGGTATTGGATATTATTGTGTACACTGGAAGCTATATATTGCAAAATACCAGGAAGTTATTGGGCCTCTCTGGTGATGTGGTAGAACAATGATAGAACCATACCTTGGTAAGGAGCATATATTTTATACAGATAACTGGTACACAAGCCCCTCACTCAGTGACTTTTTGCAAGTGAACATGACAGATGTGTGTGGCACAGTGCGTGCAAATCATAAACATATGCCCAGGTTTGACGCTGGCACTTGTAGAGGTGAGGTGCAGGCATTTGCTGCCAATGACATTATGGCATTTCGGTGGCATGACAAACGAGATGTCACACTGTTGTCATCAGTTCACCCTAATGAAATGACAAACACTGGCAGGCAGCATAGAGACAGCAATGAACCCATTCTAAAACCTGCAGCTGTGATTGATTACACCCTCAATATGTGCTCAGTGGACAAATGTGACATGCACTTTGGGTTTCCTGATTGTGTTCACAAGAGTTATAAATGGTACATAAAACTCTTTTTCCATCTTCTGGACATTTCCATGCTCAATGCTTATAATATGTATAAGATGAGGACCACAAACAAAGCACCATATGGCGAATTCTGTTTGTCTGTCATCAGACAAATAGTATTCAAGTACCAAGGAAGAACACCTGCAATAGACCGCCCACTAAATTATCAACAACTGCCTAATCGTCTAAAGCATGGTGATCACTTCCTAGTAAAATGGCTTTCTACTGCTTTCAAGAAAAAGGGTCAGAAGAGGTGTTATGTCTGTGCATATACAAAAAAAACACCCTCATCAACGCAGTCACTCGTTTTATGTGTGAGAAGTGTAAAACACCACTGTGCATGACACCATGTTTCAAAGACTTCCACAGGCTAGAAACATTCTCTGTGACTGTATATATGTATATAAAATATAGAAAAATAGTAATAAACAACATTTTATATCATTTGTGTGTGTAAACAACAATTATAAACAATATAAGGACAATAGTGTTTGTGCAGTTATTGTGTAGTAAATAAAGAGAAAGAACTTATAAAATAGTGCTCATATTGATCTCACAGGCCATAAAAGTTACGTGGAAAAAAAAATTAAAAAATAATAGAAAATAATACCTAGAAAACAAAATAAAGTAATACCGGGTGATGGCAGTCGGCAATGTTACCATATACAGGGCATTTTCTGTCAACTTCACACCACCATATCTCAGTAAGTATTGATAGTAAAATTTTTTTTTGTTTATCGTATAATGTTTAGAAAAATAATTTTTTTTTTTAATTTTGGCGACCCTGAGAACAAGTCTCTGAGAGGTCCTGGGGACCCTGAAAGGGTTAAGAAGGGAGACAGAAATGAAGCACTAAATTATAGACCAGTGTCACTGATGTGTATAGTATGCAAAGTCTTGGAAAAGATTATCAGGAGGAGAGTGGTGGAGCACCTGGTGCGGAACAAGATTATAAACGACAACCAGCACAGATTTATGGAAGTCAAATCCTGTGTCACTAACCTACTAGAGTTTTATGACAAGGTAACTGAAGTAAG
>NC_069416.1:10355136-10357636 GCF_026875155.1 Cherax quadricarinatus | reverse complement strand
CCAGTGCAACCAAACACTCTAAACCAAAACACCCATGCCCACATCCAATGCCCCACCCATAGTTCCTTATCAGGTCTCCTACTTCCCCAACCCCAATACACCTCCCAGACCACAATCTTAGAAAAGAAGTTGAAGGTGTGGTATACAAATGCAGATGGAATAACAAATAAGTATGAGGAGTGGCACGAAAGAATCAAGGAGACATCCCCAGACATAATAGCACTCACAGAAACAAAACTCACCAGAATAATAACAGATTCAATCTTTCCATCCGTATATCAAATCCTCAAGAAAGACAGAGGGAGGAGAGGGGGAGGAGGAGTTGCACTGCTCATTAAAAACCAGTGGGGGTTTGAGAAAATGGAAGGAATGGATGGCATGGGTGAAAGGGACTACTTAGTAGGAACAACCCAGTCTGAGGGACATAAGGTGATAATTGCAGTAATGTACAACCCACCGCAGGAGGCCAAGAGAAGAATACGATGAGAGCAGCAGAGCAATGGTCGACACACTAGCCGAGGTGGCCAGGAGAGCACACATGGGGGAGCAAAGTTACTAGTTATGGGTGATTTCAATCACAAGGAGATTGACTGGGAAAACCTGGAGCCCCATAGGGGTCCTGAAACATGGAGAGCCAAGATGATGGATGTGGTACTGGAAAACCTCATGCATCAACATGTTAGAGACACTACCAGAGAGAGAGGAGAGGATGAACCAGCAAGACTGGACCTTGTATTCACCTTGAGTAGTTCTGACATCGAGGATATCATGTATGAAAGGCCCCTGGGAGCTAGTGATCATGTGGTTCTGTGCTTCGACTACATAGTTGAGCTCCAAGTGGAGAAAAACCAAACTACAAAAGGGGGAATTACTCAGGCTTGAGGAACTTCTTTCAAGACATTCAGTGGGAGAGGGAACTGACAGAAAAACCAGTACAAGAAATGATGGACTATGTGGCAACAAAATGCAAGGAGGCAGAGGAGAGGTTTGTTCCCAAGGGAAACAGAAATAATGGGAAGAACAGAACGAGTCCTTGGTTCACCCAAAGGTGTAGGGAGGCAAAAACTAGGTGTACTAGAGAATGGAAAAGGTACAGAAGACAGAGAACTCAGGAAAATAAAGAGATTAGCCGAAGAGCCAGAAACGAATATGCACAGATAAGAAGGTAGGCTCAGCGGCAATACGAAAATGACATATCTTCGAAAGTCAAGACTGACCCGAAGCTGTTGTACAGCCACATCAGGAGGAAAACAACAGTCAAGGACCAGGTAATCAGACTGAGGAAGGGTGATGGGAAATTCACAAGAAACGACCGGGAGGTATGTCAGGAGCTCAACACAAGATTTAAAGAAGTATTTACAGTGGAAACCAGTAGGACTCCAGGAAATCAGAGCAGGGGGGTGCACCAGCAAGTGCTTGATGAGGTACATATAACCAAGGAGGAGGTGAAGAAGCTGCTATGCGAACTTGACACCTCAAAGGCGGTGGGACCAGACAACATCTCTCCGTGGGGCCTTAAAGAGGAGCAGAGATATTGTGTGTACCGTTAACAAAGATCTTCAACACATCATTTGAAACTGGGCAACTCCCCGAGGTATGGAAGATGGCAAATGTAGTCCCAATTTTTAAAAAAGGAGACAGACATGAGGCACTAAACTACAGACCTGTATCACTAATGTGTATAGTATGCAAGGTCATGGAGAAGATCATCAGGAGGAGATTGTGGAGCACCTGAAAGAAACAAGTGTATAATTGACAACCAGCATGGTTTCAGGGAGGGAAAATCCTGTGTCACAAACCTACTAGAGTTTTATGACAAGGTGACAGAAGTAAGACAAGAGAGAGAGGGGTGGATCGACTGCATATTTTTGGACTGCAAGAAGGCCTTCGGCACAGTTCCTCACAAGAGGTTACTGCAAAAGCTAGAGGATCAGGCACACATAACAGGAAAGGCACTGCAATGGATCAGAGAATACCTGACAGGGAGGAAACAACGAGTCATGGTACGTGACGAGGTGTCAGAGTGGGCGCCTGTGACAAGCGGGGTTCCACAGGGGTCAGTCCTAGGACCTGTGCTGTTCTTGGGATATTGAATGACATAATGGAAGGGATAGACTCAGAAGTGTCCTTGTTTGCGGACGATGTGAAGTTTATGAGAAGAATCAAATCGAATGAGGATCAGGCAGGACTACAAAGAGACCTGGACAGGCTACAAGCCTGGTCCAGCAACTGGCTCCTTGAGTTTAACCCTGCCAAATGCAAAGTCATGAAGATTGGGGAAGGGCAAAGAAGACCGCAGACACAATATAGTTTAGACGGCCAAAGTCTGCAAACCTCACTCAAGGAAAAAGATCTGGGGGTGAGTATAACACCAAGCATATCTCCCGAGGTGCACATCAATCAGATAACTGCTGCAGCATACGGCGCCTGGCAAACCTACGATAGCGTTCCGATACCTCAGTAAGGATTCGTTCAAGACTCGTATACCATTTACCACCCC
>NC_069416.1:10292794-10354636 GCF_026875155.1 Cherax quadricarinatus | reverse complement strand
TTCCTTGGTGCTCGTTGTGGCATTCCCAGTAGAACACTCACATTCGTCAGGTAGCACCGAGAATGAGTTGGAAGTTTCCACGGCAGTCTTCTGGTTTCTCGTTGTTTCTGCCTCTCCAACCGTTTTCTTAATCTTCAGCTTGGTTCCATGTTGCCCGACCACTGACCAAGCTCCCTCCTTAACCTGGGGACTCACAACAGGTGGATTACTACGAATCCTCTTGTTCTCCTCCGTTAATCGCCGTATCTCCAGTTTAGCAACTCTGAGTTCTTCTCTCAGCTGCTGGTAAAGCTGCTCAAGAGAGGGCATCCTGGTTCAGATTCACAGAGAGCACACAAACAGGTCTTCACAGAGCTATGTTCCATGTATAGGTTCGCCAGGACTGCACTGAGTGGCGAACCCATGGGTAGTCCAAAAGTCTGCTGAAAGAGGTGATTTTCGAAAGAGAAACACGTAAAGCCAACACATAGTTCAACAAGGTCGATGAAATCGCTGGCTGGAATGGGAAGATCAAGTGAATCGTCAATTTTCCTGCGCAGGAAAATTGACGATTCACTTGATCTTCCCATTCCAGCCAGCGATTTCATCGACCTTGTTGAACTATGTGTTGGCTTTACGTGTTTCTCTTTCGAAAATCACCTCTTTCAGCAGACTTTTGGACTACCCATGGGTTCGCCACTCAGTGCAGTCCTGGCGAACCTATACATGGAAACATCTAGAAGCCGAACGTTTCTCCACCATTATTCCTTCGTCTGTCACCTGGCTCCGTTATGTTGACGACATTCTCCTCATAACTCCTAAACGCTTCAACGTTCAAGCTCTCCAAGACAAGCTCAACCAGGTCGAGCCTTCAATCCAGTTCACACTTGAAGAAGAAGTCGACAACACTCTTCCTTTCCTTGATGTCCTGCTCTGCAAAGCTGACCACGAACTTCGTTTTAAAGTCTATCGAAAACCCACCAACCAAAACGATCTTCTCCATTTCTACTCTCACCACGACACCAAAACCAAACGTGGTGTAATTATAGGCTTCTTCCTGCGTGCACTCAGAATCTGCAGCAACGAGTTCCTTGAGGAAGAATGCACTATAATTGAACAAATATTTTCTAAACTCCACTATCCTCGTCACTTCATCAGAGACTGCAGACGGCGAGCATTAAACATCTTCAACACACCTAGAGAAGACACTGCCGAGAAGAGATACATAGTCCTTCCACCAACTCCATTGCCAAACATGTTTCCAACATCTTTGCCAAAACATCATTCCAAGTATCTACCTCCACAACCACGACCATCAAGGACATCACCAGTAGTAGGCAGGACAAGCCTCCATCCTCTGCAGGGGTATACATAATCCCTTGTAATGGCTGCAACAAGTTATACGTGGGCGAAACATCAAGGGACCTCCAAACACGTATTTCAGAACACCAATACGCAAGCAGGTCTGACGACACAAGGAATGCCTGCGTACAACACCGTAATTCACACAACCACTTGATAAACTACAGAAACTCAAGACTTATCGCCACAGAAGACAACACTCAATACCGAAGAATCCTGGAATCATCACTTATTTCTATATCCGACAACTTCAACCAGAATAGTGGCTTCTATAACATAGCTGAACCACTTGCCAAGAAACTTCTTCATCGCTATCCCACATAAGAACACTGTAGAAGGTCTGCTCACAAACTTATCCAATCTCCTTTCCAAGCTACCCAAGTTTTTAGACTCTATAACCCCACTCGGTACATCATCAGATGCAGCATTCTTCACCTGACCTCAGCCGGACTATAAATACTCGCGTTCCTTCCACCCCAGGTAGTTCTGTTTGTGACTTGAAAAAGCCCACTGTGTGGGCGAAACGTAGTCAATAAAGGATCACATTATACTGCATTTGTGTTTATATTGCCACACCTGTATGTTACATCTAACACCTGTATGTTAAATCTAACACCTGTATGTTACATCTAACACACCTATATGTTACATCTAACACACCTGTATGTTACATCTAACACACCTGTATGTTACAACTAACACACCTGTATGTTACATCTAACACCTGTATGTTACATCTAACACCTGTATGTTACATCAAACACACCTATATGTTACATCTAACACCTGTATGTTACATCTAATACACCTGTATGTTGCAACTAACACCTGTATGTTACATCTAACACACCTGTATGTTACATCTAACACCTGTATGTTACATCTAACACACCTGTATGTTACATCTAACACACCTGTATGTTACATCTAACACACCTGTATGTTACATCTAACACACCAGTATGTTACATCTAACACACCTATATGTTACATCTAACACACCTGTATGTTACATCTAACACGCCTGTATGTTACATCTAACACACCTGTATGTTACATCTAACACCTGTATGTTACATCTAAAACCTGTATGTTACATCTAACACACTTATATGTTACATCTAACACACCTGTATGTTACATCTAACACACCTGTATGTTACATCTAACACCTGTATGTTACACCTAACACCTGTATGTTACATCTAACACACCTATATGTTACATCTAACACACCTGTATGTTACATCTAACACACCTGTATGTTACATCTAACACCTGTATGTTACATCTAACACCTGTATGTTACATCTAACACACCTACATGTTACATCTAACACACCTGTATGTTACATCTAACACACCTGTATGTTACAACTAACACACCTGTATGTTACATCTAACACCTGTATGTTACATCTAACACACCTGTATGTTACATTTACCACACCTGTATGTTACATCTAACACACCTGTATGTTACATCTAACACACCTGTATGTTACATCTAAAACATCTGTATGTCACCTCTAACACATCTGTATGTTACATCTAACACACCTGTATGTTACATCTAACACCTGTATGTTACATTTAACACCTGTATGTTGCATCTAACACACCTGTATGTTGCATCTAACACACCTGTATGTTAAATCTAACACCTGTATGTTACATCTAACACCTGTATGTTGCACCTAACACACCTGTATGTTACATCTAACACCTGTATGTTACACCTAACACCTGTATGTTACATCTAACACCTGTATGTTACATCTAACACACCTGTATGTTACATCTAACACCTGTATGTTACATCTAACACACCTGTATGTTACATCTAACACCTGTATGTTACATCTAACACACCTGTATGTTAAATCTAACACCTGTATGTTACATCTAACACACCTGTATGTTACATCTAACACCTGTATGTTACATCTAACACATCTGTATGTCACCTCTAACACATCTGTAGGTTACATCTAATACACCTGTATGTTACATCTAACACCTGTATGTTACATCAAACACCTGTATGTTACATCTAATACACATGTATGTTACATCTAACACACCTGTATGTTACATCTAACACCTGTATGTTACATCTGACACACCTGTATGTTACATCTAACACCTGTATGTTACATCTAACACCTGTATGTTACATCTAACACACCTGTATGTTACATCTAGCACACCTGTATATTACATCTAACACCTGTGTGTTACATCTAACACCTGTATGTTACATCTAACACACCTGCATGTTACATCTAACACCTGTATGTTACATCTAACACACCTGTATGTTACATCTAACACCTGTATGTTACATTTAACACACCTGTATGTTACATCTAACACACCTGTATGTTACATCTAACACCTGTATGTTACATCTAACACACCTGTATGTTACATCTAAAACCTGTATGTTACATCTAACACACCTGTATGTTACATTTAACACACCTGTATGTTACATCTAACACCTGTATGTTACATCTAACACCTGTATGTTACATCTAACACACCTGTATGTTACATCTAACACACCTGTATGTTACATCTGACACCTGTATGTCACCTATAACACACCTGTATGTCTCCTCTAACACATCTGTGTATCACCTTTAAAACACCTGTATGTCACCTATAACACACCTGTATGTCACCTCTAACACCTGTATGTCACCTATAACACACCTGTATGTCTCCTCTAACACACCTGTGTATCACCTCTAAAACACCTGTATGTCACCTATAACACACCTGTATGTCTCCTCTAACACACCTGTGTATCACCTCTAACACACCTGTATGTCACCTATAACACACCTGTATGTCACCTCTAACACCTGTATGTCACCTATAACACACCTGTATATCTCCTCTAACACACCTGTGTATCACCTCTAACACACCTGCATTTCACCTCTAACACACCTGTATGTCTTCTCTAACAAACCTGTATGTCACTTCTAATACCTGTATGTCACCTCTAACACCTGTATGTCACCTCTAACACACCTGTATGTCATTTCTAACACCTGTATGTCGCCTCTAACACACCTGTGTATCACCTCTAACACACCTGTATGTCTCCTCTAACAAACCTGTATGTCACCTCTAACACACCTGTATGTCTCCTCTAATAAACCTGCATGTCACCTCTAACAGACCTGTATGTCTCCTCTAACAAACCTGTATGTTACCTCTAACACACCTGCATGTCTTCTCTAACACACCTGCATATTGCCTCTAAGACAAATGCATGTCTTCTATAACACACCTGTATGGTTCATCTAACACACCTGTATGTCACCTCTAACACACCTGTATGTCTTCTCTAACACACCTGCATATCGCCTCTAACACAAATGCATGTCTTCTATAACACACCTGTATGGTTCATCTAACAAGCCGGTATGTCACCTAGAACACATCTGCATGTCACCTCTAACACACCTATATGTCATCTCTAATACACCTGTATGTCTCCACTAACATACATGTATGTGACCTTAAACACACGTGTATGGTTTATCTAACACAACTATATGTCTCCTCTAACACACCTGAACTTCACCTTTAGAAACACCTGTATATCACCTCTAACACACCTGTATGTCTCCTCTTACACATTTATATGTCAGCTCTAACACACCTGTATGTCACCTCAAAAACACCTGTATGTCACCTCTAACACACCTGTGTGTCTCTTCTAACACACCTATATATCTTCTCTAACACACCTGTTTGAGACCTCTAACACGCCTGTATGTCATCTCTAACACACCTGTATGTCACCTCTAACACACCTGCGTGACTCCTCTAACACATCTGTATGTTTCCACTAACACACCTGTATATCACCTCTTACACATCTGTATGTCTCCTCTAACATAGCTATGAGATTCCTCTAACACACCTGTATGTCTCCTTTAACACACCTGTATGTCACCTCTTACACATCTGTATGTCTCCTCTAACATAGCTATGAGATTCCTCTAACACACCTGTATGTCTCCTTTAACGCACCTGTATGTCACCTCCAACACACCTGTATGTCTTCTCTAACAAACCTGTATGTCACATCTAACACATTTTTATGGTTCATCTAACACACTTGTATGTCTCTTTTCACACACCTGTATGTCACCTTTAACACACCCGTATATTACCTCAAACAGACCTGTATGTCTCCTCTAACGCACCTTTATGTCTCCTCTAACACACCTGTATGTCTCCTCTAAAACGCCTGTATGTCACCTCTAGCACACCTGTATGTCATTGCTAAAACACCTGTATGTCTCCTCTAATGCACCAGTATGTTTTCTCTAACACACCTGTATGGTTCATCTAACACACCTGTAGGTCACGTCTAACACACCTGTATGTGACCTATAACACACCTGCATGTCACCTCTAGCACACCTGTAGGTCACCTCCAACACACCTGTATGTCTCCTTTAACACACCTGTATGGTTCATCTAACACACCTGCATGTCTCCTCTAACACACCTGTTTGTCACCTTAAACAATGTTCCTCTAACACACCTGTATGTCTCCTCTAACACTCTTGTATGTCTCCTCTAACACACCTGTATGTCTCCTCTAGCACACCTGTATGTCACCTCTAACATACCTGTATGTCACCTCTAACACACCTGCGTGACTCTTCTAACACATCTGTATGTTTCCACTAACACACCTATGTGATTCCTCTAACACACCTGTATGTCTCCTTTAACACACCTGTATGTCACCTCTTACACATCTGTATGTCTCCTCTAACATAGCTATGAGATTCCTCTAACATACCTGTATGTCTCCTTTAGCGCACCTGTATGTCTCTAATACACCTGTATGTCACCTCCAACACACCTGTATGTCTCCTCTAACAAACCTGTATGTCACATCTAACACATTTTTATGGTTCATCTAACACACTTGTATGTCGCTTTTCACACACCTGTATGTCACCTTTAACACACCCGTATATTACCTCAAACAGACCTGTATGTCTCCTCTAACGCACCTGTATGTCTCCTCTAACACACATCTATGTCTCCTCTAAAACGCCTGTATGTCACCTCTAGCACACCTGTATGTCACTGCTAACACACCTGTATGTCTCCTCTAATGCACCAGTATGTTTTCTCTAACACACCTGTATGGTTCATCTAACACACCTGTAGGTCACGTCTAACACACCTGTATGTGACCTATAACACACCTGTATGTCACCTCTAGCACACCTGTAGGTCACCTCCAACACACCTGTATGTCTCCTTTAACACACCTGTATGGTTCATCTAACACACCTGTATGTCTCCTCTAACACACCTGTTTGTCACCTCAAACACACCTCTACGTCACCTATAACACACCTGTATGTCACCTCTAACACCTGTATGCCTCCTTTAACACACCTGTATGGTTATCTAACACACCTGAATGTCTCCTCTAACACACCTGTATGGCACCTCTAACGCACCTGTTTGTCTCCTCTAAAACACCTGTATGTCTTCTCTAACACACCTGCACGTCACCTCAAACAAACCTGTATGTGTCCTCTAACACGCTTGTATGTGACTTCTAACACACCTGTATGGTTCATCTAACACACCTCTAGGTCACGTCTAACACACCTGTATGTCACCTCTAGCACCTGTATGCCTCCTTTAACACACCTGTATGGATATCTAACACACTTGTATGTCTCCTCTAACGCACCTGTATGGCACCTCTAACGCACCTGTTTGTCTCCTCTAAAACACCTGTATGTCTTCTCTAACACACCTGTATGTCTCCTCTAACATACCTGAATGTCTCCTCTAACACACCTGTATGTCTCCTCTAACACACCTGTATGTCTCCTCTAACACACCTGTATGTCTCCTCTAACACACCTGTATGTCTCCTCTAACATACCTGTATGTCTCGTCTAACACACCTGTATGTCTCCTCTAACACACCTGTATGTCTCCTCTAACACACCTGTATGTCTCCTCTAACACACCTGTATGTCTCCTCTAACATACCTGTATGTCTCCTCTAACATACCTGTATGTCTCCTCTAACACTCTTGTATGTCTCCTCTAACACACCTGTATGTCTCCTCTAGCACACCTGTATGTCTCCTCTAACATACCTGTATGTCACCTCTAACAATCCTGTATGTCTCCTCTAACACACCTGTACGTCTCCTCTAACACTCTTGTATGTCTCCTCTAACACACCTGTATGTCTCCTCTAGCACACCTGTATGTCTCCTCTAACATACCTGTATGTCTCCTCTAACACACCTGTATATCTCCTCTAACAATCCTGTATGTCTCCTCTAACACACCTGTATGTCTCCTCTAACACTCTTGTATGTCTCCTCTAACACCTGTATGTCTCCTCTAACACACCTGTATGTCTCCTCTAACATACCTGTATGTCTCTTCTAACACACCTGTATTTCTCTTCTAACAATCCTGTATGTCTCCTCTAACACACCTGTATGTCTCTTCTAACACTCTTGTATGTCTCCTGTAACACACCTGTTTGTTTCCTCTAACACACCTGTATGTCTCCTCTAACATACCTGTATGTCTCCTCTAACACTCTTGTATGTCTCCTCTAACACACCTGTATGTCTCCTCTAACACACCTGCATGTCTCCTCTAACATACCTGTATGTCTCCTCTAACACACCTGTATGTCTCCTCTAACACACCTGTATGTCTCCTCTAACACTCCTGTATGTCTCTTCTAACACACCTGTATGTCTCTTCTAACAATCCTGTATGTCTCCTCTAACACACCTGTATGTCTCCTCTAACACTTTTGTATGTCTCCTCTAACACACCTGTATGTCTCTTCTGACACTCTTGTATGTCTCCTCTAACACACCTGTATGTCTCCTCTAACATACCTGTATGTCTCCTGTAACACACCTGTATGTCTCCTCTAACACTCTTGTATGTCTCCTCTAACACACCTGTATGTCTCCGCTAACACACCTGTATGTCTCCTCTAACACACCTGTATGTCTCCTCTAACATACCTGTATGTCTCCTCTAACACAACTATTTGTCTCCTCTAACACACTTGTATGTCTCCTCTAACACACCTGTATGTCTCCTCTAACACTCATGTATGTCTCCTCTAACAAACCTGTATGTCTCCTCTAACACACCTGTTTGTCTCCTCTTTCATGCCTTGTATGTCTCCTCTAACACACCTGTATGTCTCCTCTAACACACCTGTATGTAACCTCTAACACACTTGAGTATCACCTCTTTCACATCTGTATATCACCTCTAACACACGTGCATATCTCGTCTAACACACCTGTATGTCACCTCTGACACACCTGCTTGTTTCCTCTAACATACCCGTATATCTTCTCTAACACACCTGTGTATCACCTCTTACACATCTCTATGCCACCCCTAGCATACCTGTATGTCTCCTCTAACAAACCTGTATGGCACCTCTAACACACCTGCATGCCTCAAACACAACTGTATGTCTCCTCTAACACACCTGTATCTCACCTCTAACACAATTGTATGTCACCTGAAACACACTTGTATGTGTCCTCTAACACCCCTGTATGTCATCTCTGACACACCTGCATGTCTCCTCTAACACACCTGTATGCCACCTCTAACACACCTGTATGCGTCCTCTAATGCACCTCTATGTCTACTCTAACACATCTATATGGTTCACCTAACACACATGTATGGTTCATTTAACGCACATGTATGTCACCTCTAACACACGTGTATGTCTCCTCTAACACACCTGCATGCCTCCTCTAACACACCTGTATGTCACCTCTAACACAACTGTATGTCACTTGTAACACCTGTATAGCACCCCTAACACACCTGTATGTCTCCTGTAACACACCTGTATGTCACCTCTAACACACCTGTATGTGTCGTCCAACACACCTCTATGTCTCCTCTACCACACCTGTATCGTTCATCTAACATACCTGTATGTCACCTCGCACTCACCTGTATGTCTCCTCTAACACACCTATATACCTCCTCTAACACATCTGTATGTTTCCTCTAACACACCTGTATGTCACCTCTAACACACCTGTATGTCACCTCTAACACACCTGTATGTCTCCTCTAATTCACCTATACGTATCCTCTAACACACCTGTATGACTGCTCTAACACACCTGTATGTCACTTCTGACACATTTGTATGTCCCCTTTAACTCACCTATATGTCACCTCTAACGCACCTGTATGCCTCCTCAAACACACCTGTATATCTCCTTAAACACACCTGTATGTCACCTCCAACACACCTGTATGTCACCTCCAACACACCTGTATGTCACCTCTAACATACATGTTTGTCTCCTCTAACACACCTGTATGGTTCCTCTAACACTCCTGTATGTCACATCTTACACACCTGTATTTCTCTTCGTACACATAATAACAAAAGAATCAAGGAGCACTGCAGCAGGACTACTGGCCCATTGCGTGCGGCAGTTCCAACTCACACTGACTCATGTATTTATCTAACCTATTTTTAAAAATACATAATGTTTCAGTTTTAATGACGTTGCTCATCCACAATTCTGTTACCGAACCAGTGCTTTCCTATATCTCTTCTGAATGTAAATTTTTCCAGCTTGGTGGCTAAAGCTTTCACTTCTTATGGCGAGGGTCCAGGTTCGATTCCCGGCGAGGGTAGAAACATTGGGCATGTTTCTTTACACCTGTTGTTTATGTTCCCCATCAGTAAACTGGGAACCTGGGTGTTAGTCGGTTGGTGTGGGTCACATCCTGGCACAAAATTGACCTCATTTGCCCGAAATACTCTGCATAATTAGCGGCTTGCTATGTAGTAGCATGTCATTGTTGCTTGCAAAGAGTATGTACCCTTTATTCAGAGCATGTGAACACACTCATAAAAGGCTACCTCCCAACCAGCGAACCAGGTAGCTAAGGATTTGATGGTTTCGCGGCCCCATCATCAAATCAGCACCTAGGTTCAACCAGTGAGAAGGTGGTTCTGGCAATTATGTAGGTGTCGTGGTTACCACTCACATTTTCACCCTTGTCATTTCCATTCAAGAGCTGGTTGAAACACGGTCTGTTCTCTAGTGGCATCTATTCTGCCTTGCTTACCGTGGAGTGCACTAATACCTATTGCTGTACATAGTGTATATAGGGTACATGCTTCTGTTAATATTTGGTGAAGGAAAATAATTCAAAGTTTTTCTGCTGTGTTATTTTGCTCCCTTTACACCCAGGACAACAGGCATTAGAATTCCTGGGTTGTAATAGTCATTTATGTCAGCTAGGCCTGTATACATTGTACATGTATTTGTAGAAATAAAAATATTATTGTATTATTGTTATTGCTGAGAGTCCTGCCTTGGTTAGATATTTTTAGCACATTATTTACATTCCCTTTATTTATTCCCGTTTTCCATTTATACACCTCAATTATATGCCCCCTAATTCTTTGCCTTTCTAGAGAGTGTAGATTCAGGGCCTTCAGTCTATCCTCGTAGGAAAGATTTCTGATACATGGGATCATCTTTGTCCTTTGTACATTTTCAAGCACATTTATATCCTTTCTGTAATACGGCGACCAAAACTGCGTAGCATAATCTAAATGAGGATTATTATTATTATTAAAGATTCGCCGGTAATTCTCCCGGCCCGGGCCTTTTCCAAGTGGTGGCCCAGCCCTGGCTCCCTGTCTAGGGAGTGTCTGAGACCTAAGTCTCCCATGGGAGGAGGCACAAGTACTCCCTCATCTTTGGGACCAACTGTCCCCAGGCCTAGCTTCTCGTAGGGAGAAGCTAGGCCCCTCTGGCCTGCCACCCCCACCCCAAGGGGGCTAATGGGAATGACAGGTTTGTGAGCTGGAAGCTCTGGCTCAGGCACCTACCCTACCCTAGAAGGGCTAGGCATGGTGTCGATCTAAATGAAGACTAACCAACGATAGAGTTGAAGAATAACCTGCAGACTTCTGTTAGTTATGCTTTTTGATATGAAGTCAGGAATTCTATTCACTTTATTTTGAATACTTACACACTGCTGTCTGGGCTTTAGAATAGTGCTAACCAGAATTCCCAAATCTTTTTTGCAGTCAGAGTTATTAAGATCGACATTATTTAGTTTTTAAGTATCATGGTTATTTACCTTTCCAACACTTAGAACTGACCCCACAGGGGTCAGTGTTGGGCCTGCTTGTGACGCTTCCCCACTATGACTTCTGTTCATGCAAACTCTCTGTTGCCTGTCAGCCACGCCTCTATTCAGGAAAAATTTCTCCTATTCCAAGTGCCTCAACTTCTCTCAATAGTCTCCAATGTGGGACTCTGTCAAAAGCCTTTTTGAAGTCCTTATACACAATATCATATTTATTACCATGATCTACCTCCTCAAATACCTTAGCAAAAACCATGCTGAGATTCATTAATCAATTAATGTCTTTCAAGATGGCTACGAATAGCCTGGACAATTATAGATTCCATCAGTTTCCCACTATGGAGGTTAGGCTTACTGGTCTGTAGTTCGAAGCTAAAGACCTGTCATCTGGTTTGTAGATAGGTATCACATTTGTCATTTTCCACTTATCTGGTACTATGCCAGTTAATAGAGATAAGTTGAAAAGACTAGCCAAAGGTTCATTAAGTTCTGCTTTACATTCCTTTAAAACCCTTGCAAACAGTTCAAGCCCTGGGGATTTGTTAAGTTTTAATTGATCTATTTGTCTGAGAACCATGTCACTAGTGACTTGGATCATTTATAACTTATTATCTTTCTGTTCAACATAATTTATTATTTCTGGAATTTTGCTAGAATCTTCCTGCATAAAAACTGAGAGGAAATAGGTGTTAAAAATTCTACACATTTCCTTATCTCTGTCAGTGAGCCGACATGAGTGACTTTTGAGTGGATCTATCTTTTCCTTAGTCTTACTTCTGTATACCTGAAAGAAACCCTTTGGATTACTCTTCGAATCCCTAACGATTTTGATCTCATAATCTCGTTTTGCTTTTCTTATTCCCATTTTTATTTCACACTTTAAATGAATATTTTGATTTCTTAAGTGCCCCTCTCCTCTTTTGATTCGCCTATATATGCCTCTCTTTTGATCAATGAGGTGTTTTAATCCATTGTTTATCTAGTTTGGATCAATTTTGCTTGATCTAATTTCTCTGTTTGGAATAAAAGTTGTCTCTGGAGCTAGAATTACACTCAGAAAATTGTCATACTGGCAACCATTACCACCTACCTGACCCATAGTGAGGTCATTCCAATTCAACTCACCTAGCTAATTTCACAAACCTGTGAAATCGGCCAAGTGGAAGTCAGGGACAGAGACTTGATTGTAGTTATTAGGATAATTCCATGATACTGACTTGATTTGTGATTGCTTTCTCCAAGCTCATCATTAACCTCAGGATTTTTAATTAGTGATTTCTTGATGGCAAGAACCAAGTCAAATAGGTTATTTCCTCTAGATGCTTCTGTCACAAACTGTTTTAAAAAACAGTCCTGAATCTTATCAAGAACATCACTAGATTGCAGATTTCCATCTCTCCAATCAATTTGTTTAAAGTTAAAATCTATCATTAACGCAACATTTTCATATTTAGATGCCTTATGAATTTCATCCCATAGAAGCCTACTGCACTCCCTATCCAGGTTTGGGGGGGCCTATAAATCACACCCAAATTTAATTTTTCACGACCCTCAAGAAACTGTAGACAAACAGATTCTGTGTTTGACCATTCTAATTTTATATCTTGCCTAACACAATAATTCAAATTATCTCTGACATATAGCGCCACTCCACCACCCTTCCTATTGACCCAATCGGTGTGGAATAGTTTATCTCCTTGTATGTGGCATTCAGGTTGAACCAGGTCTCCATTATAACAATAATATCTATGCTACCTACACATGCAATTGATCTTAGCTCATCTATCTTATTTCTCACACTCCTATTATTAATATAGTAAATTTTTATTGAGCTAGTCACTCGCTGCCCTCTACTGTTTCTCTTTGTTGACCAGTTGATTTGCCTTTACTAGCAACTTTATTATGAATAATATCTTTTACACATATTCCTGAGGTATCCTGGTAATATTTGCTGTTTTCAGCCCTAGTGCTGCAACCTGATCGTTTCCTACACACACCTATACCTCTATATTCTATCAGTTTAAAGTCTTGGACAAGTCAGCAATAGCCCCATCAGTCAGCTTCACTAATGCTACCACCCCTACACCAGAGAGATGCACCCCATCCCTTCTATACATATACTTGCCATCGAAATTGTCCCAGTTATCAATGAATGGGATTGCAAGTTCAAGATTGAGACACTTATGCAACATATGGGAATCTTTATTCAGGAAACGTTTCGCCACACAATGGTTTCATCAGTCCAATACAAAGTAGAAAGGCGTAAGGAGAGGAGGAATTTGAGGTAATCAGTCCCTCAGCCTGGAGTCGATGTGTTCAGTCCATCAGTTTTGTAGAATGTACAGAATAGGGCCGTAGAAGTGGCTTATATACTGTAGTGAGGTGAGGCGAAGCAGGAGGAGGTGGGGTCATAGTGGTACCATCCAGTAGGTCTTCGTCCAAACGTTTCCTGAATAAAGATTCCCATATGCTGCATAAGTGTCTCATTCTTCAACTTGTCGGTTTTTCAAACCATTCATCACAACTGTCAGACACTGCAGCATCATGGGATCTTGTTACAAAGAATTCTTCAACACTTGTCCAACCTTTGGACGAAGACCTACTTCGACTAGTGGATGGTACCACTATGACCCCACCTCCTCCTGCTTCGCCTCATCTCACTACTTCTACGGCCCTATGCTGTACATTCTACAAGATTGATGAACTGAACACATCGACTTCAGGCTGAGGGACTGATTACCTCAAACTCCTCCTCTCCTTACGCCTTTCTACTTTGTATTGGACTGATGAAGCCACTGTGTGGCGAAACATTTCCTGAATAAAGATTCCCATATGTTGCATAAGTGTCTCAATCTTCAACTTGTCGGTTTTTCAAACCATTCATCACAATTGCAAGTTCCTTGCAGTACCTGTCTAGCCATCAATTTACAGCAATTGCCCTAGACATCCATTCATTGCCCACTCCCCTTTTAGGTAAGATGCTAGATATGATATGGACCCCTCCCTTAGACCTAATTAAATCTATAGTTGGCCTGTAGTTATCTAGCAGCTCCTCTCTCCTACCCTTCCCGATATCACATCCACCAACATGGAGACAGATAATAGGCTTGTTCCCATTACCTGACATGATATTATCCAACCTGTTGACTATGACATCAACACCAGCTCCAGGGAAACACCCTCTGTCTCAACGTCGCATCTCAATTACCTCTGAGTCACCCACAACCAGAATGTTCTTACCTTGATTAGCAGGAGAATTAGTGGTACTTTTAACCTCACTACCCACTGAGGTACACTTGTCCTGGAGAACAGAGAATCGATTTCCTACCTTCACGTCTTCCTATTAACCTTCCTTATCTTGATGCTTCTACCTGAAATGGGAATCACTTTCCACTTGAAGCGGCTGCCACTCTCCAGCTCACTGCTGGTAACCCTTTCCTCCACACCGACTCCACTCATCTCACACTCACTCCCAAATCAATATAGGTGAATTTTCAGCCTCCTATTTTCCTCTTGGAGAAATAGAACTTCCTTCTTCAGCGCTTTAACCTAAGATTCTAAAACACTACAGGGGCAAGCCATGGTGCTCTATAATCCTTCACACTAATCCCCAAGAGCTTAGGACAGAATGACCTCTCGTGAACACTGACCTCAGCGTACTGCATGTCTCCTCTAACACACCTGCATGTTTCCTCTTACACACCTATATGACTCTTCTAATACATCTGCATGTCTCCTCTCACACACTTGCATAGTTCCACTAACGCACCTGAATGTCTCCTCTAACACACTTGCATGGTTTCTCTAACACACCTGTATGGTTCCTCTAACACACATACATGGCTCCTCTAACACACCTGCATGTTTCCTCTAACACACCTGCATGGCTCCTCTAACATATCTGCATGTCTCCTCTAACACACCCGAATGTCTCCTAGGAAACATTGAGGAAGTGTCCTGTAGCTTGATTGCTAGTGCACTCGGCTCACACACTGAGGTCCAGAGATCCAATCCCCGGTACAGCTGGAAAACATTAGAACATGTTTCCTTAAGACACCTGTTGTCCATGTTCACTCATCAGTATAAAATGGTACCTGGCTGTTAGTCGACTGGTGTGGGTCACATCCTGGGACAAAACTGACCTAATTTGCCCAAAATGCTCTACATAACTAGCAACTTTTTACATAGTAGTATGTCACTAATGTCAGCTAGGCCTGTATACCTTGTACATGTACTTCTAGAAATAATGATATTATAATATTATATTATTATTATTATTAAAGGGGTGTGATGTTAGACACAGGGACAGCAGCAAGGGGAGGGGGTGTAGGTAGAGGTGACAGCCCCCATGCAGAGGCACAAGGACACAGGGAGTTACAAGAAATAATAAGGGGGGCAATGGCTATGTACAAATTGGACCCAGAGATGCTGAGGGAAAGGCAATGGGAAGAGGAAAGGGAGAGGGCAGTTTTCATTCATGGGCTTAGAAGAGAGGACATACAATGAAAGATGGTAGAAAGAGCAACAAGAGATTGAAAATATCATCAAACAAGCAGGAGAGGAGGACATGACTGAGCTAATTAATTTTCAAAGAATAGGGGGGTACTCGAAGGGGAGAAATCGGGCAGTCAAACTAATTTTCAAGGCAGAAGCAGTGGGGAACAGAGTCCTGCAGGAGAAACCATGGCTGAAGGAATCAATAACATACTGGAGGGTGTTCCTAGAATGAGAACAGAATGACAGCCGCTGAGAGAGAGGATACAGAGATGAAAGGGGCAAGAAAGAGAGACAAAGCTAGAGTAAGTAGAGGACAACCACAGTTGGGCAGTGCAACAAATGCAAACACCCTCAGAACCCCACAGCCAACCATACTATCCCAATACAAACCACACTCCCCACTCACACCCCCTACCCCACACTATGCAGTAGAATCCCATAGCACCCTACCAGGTCCTCCACTCCCCCAGGCCCAACAAACCCCCCAAAATTCAGTGTTGGAGAGGAAGCTGAAGGAATAATGAATAAGTGGGAGGAGTGGCACGAAAGAATCAGAGGCATCACCAAACATCATAGCTCTCATAGAAACCAAGCTCACAGGAATGGTAACAGATGCCATCTTTCCAACTGGATATCAGATCCTGAGGAAAGAGAGAGGGGGCAGAAGGGGTGGAGGAGTGGCACAGCTCATCGAAAACCAACAGGATTTTGAGGAGATGGAGACAGGAGAAATAAGGCACTATATAATAGGAACACTTCAGACTGGAGGTCCCAAAGTTGTTATTGCAGTTATGTATAACTAACCACAGAATAACAGGAGGTTAAGATATGAATATGAAGAGAGTAACAGAGCGATGGGTGACACACTGGCTGAAGTGGCCTGAAGGGCCTATGTGGGTAGGGCAAAGCTACCAATTCTGGGTGACATCAATCACAAAGAAATTGATTGGGAAACCATGGATTCAAGGCTTTTTCAAGCATTTCTCGAAAACTTCAATCTCTTTTAGTTAAAAAATATATTTATAAAGTGTTTGTCAAAAACAGCATAATTTAGCATACTTTTAGCATAAAATTCAATTGCAGCGGTAATTCTGTTCAAAATATGTGAAAAAATGAGGTTTCTCAGAGCGTTCAAATCGCTCTAAATCGTTGAAATATGCAATAAAACACTATTTTAGCACATTTACCTGAGTTTTAATAGTGTTTCAATTATTTAAAAAGAAAATATATGAAGTAATCTCACTTATTTTTTTATTTTCATCGAGTTTTAGTTCGATTGTTCAGAAATATGTAAAATATTGATAAATATTGAAATATGATCGAAAGTGATACTTTTTGGCTTTTTTTTTTCGACGATTGAAGGCTTTTTGAAGGATTTTTTTGAAAAATTTCACATTTTTCATTTAAAATATGTGTTTACAAAGAACATCAGAAAAATTGCATAATTTAGATTAGTTTTAGCATAAAATTCAATTGCAGTAGTAATTTTCAATAAAAACTGTGAGATTCTATGTGTTTTGGCGAAAAAAATCAGGTTTGTGGTATTTTTTAAAAATATGTGAACTATTGATAAATGTTGAAAAATGATCGTAAATGATATTTCTCGGGATATTTCAACGACTCGAGACATTATGAAGCGTTTCTTGAAAAAACGTCATTTTTTTAGTTAAAATGTTTTGGGAATGTTTTTCACAAAAAAAATAATTAATCTTACTGCTAGCATAAAATTTAATTGCAGCAGTAATTCTGAATAAAAAATGTGAACATTTATGTATATCAGCTAAAAATGACATTTCTCAGAAAAGCATTCTAATCGCTCTAAACCGTCAAATATGCAATAAATTCTATTTTAACACTTTTTTCTGAGTGTTTCAGTGTTTCAAGAATTTTTAAAAAATTATATGAAATATTTTCAAATATTTTCTTTTCTATCGAGTTTTAGTGGGATTTTTTAAAACTATGAAAATATTGATAAATGATGAAAAATTCTCGAAAATGATAGTTTCCGGCATTTTTCGACGATTCAAGACTTTTTAAAGATATTTGAAAAATATCAGATTCTTTATTTAAAATATGTGTTTACAAAGTACATCACAAAAATTACATAATTTAGCTTACTTTTTTGCATAAAATTCAATTGCTGCAGTAATTCTGTTTAAAAAGTGTGAAAATCTATGTATTTTAGCTGAAAAATCAGGTTTGTCAGAAATGCAGTGAAAACGCTATAAATCGTCGAAATATGCAATAAAAGACAATTTTAGGCATTTTAATTTTTTTAGTGTTTCAAGTATATTTAAAAAATATATATATGAAATATTCAAAATTTATGATTTTTATCGAATTTAAATGGTATTTTTTAAAAATATGTAAACTATTAATAAATGTTCAAAAACTATCGCAAATTATATTTTTGGACATATTTCAAGGATTCAAGACTTTTTCAAGCGTTTTTTGAAAAACTGCAACTGAGTTTTATGCTAATAGAAATTGAATTCTTATGTTTTTGTGAAAACTTTTCCAAAACATATGTTAACTAAAAAAAAATGCGGTTTTTCAAGAAACGCTTGAAAAAGTCTTGAATCCTTGAAATATCTCCAAAAATATAACTTACGGTCATTTTTGAACATTTATCAATAGTTTACATATTTTTAAAAAATACCACTAAAACTGGATAAAAATCATCAATTTTGAATATTTCATATATATTTTTTTATATATACTTGAAACACTAAAAACTCAGAAAAAAGACCTAAAATTGTTTTATTGCATATTTCGACGATTTAGAGTGTCTTGACTGCTTTTCTCAAAAACCTTCTTTTTCAATCAGAATTATTACTGCAATTGAATTTTATTCTTAAAGTAAGCTAAATTATTAAATTTTTCTGATGTATTTTGTAAACACTTATTTTAAACAAATATTCGGAAAATTTTCAAAAAAATCTTAAAAAAATGCCTTCAAATCGTCGACAAAGCCAAAAATTATCATTTTCCATCATTTTTCAACATATATCAATATTTTACATATTTTTATAAATCACATTAAAACTCGATAATAAAAAAATTTGAGAATATATATATAATATATATATATATATATATATATATATATATATAATATATATATATAATATATATATATATATATATAATATATATATATATATATATAATAAGTAGTGTTGAAGGCGGCTCAGCAGTCTCTGCTGCTGAGTGGCTCTTCCTGAGCGGTCTCTTCCTGAGCGGTCTCCTCCTGAAAGGGCTGCTGCTGAGCTGTCTCCTTTTCACACCTTTATGCTAATGATCTTGACCTCACCCACGACCCTCACCCACGACCCCCACCCACGACCCCCACCCACGACCCCCACCCTCGACAACCTCTCCCTCAACCCACGACCCCCACCCACGACCCCACCCACGACCCTCACCCACGACCCCACCCTCGACCCCACCCACGACCCTGACCGTCCACGCCGCCCGACCGGGGCACGCCTGCGCCGACTCGCGCCCACCCCACACCCGCCCTCGCGCCCGCCCCGCACCTTCTGCAGCGCCTTCTGCAGCATCGTCCGGATCACCCCTCCTCCCCGAATTTTTTTCCGATTTTTTTCGAATTTTTTTTTAATTTCATTTTCTTGTGCTCTCCATCTCCTCGGATCAAATTTTTGAGGTTTTCCTTCCCACTTTCACCCCCATCCCAAAATTTCTGCTCCATCTCCTTGGATCAAGTATTTCTCCTCCATCTCCTTGGATCAAGTATTTCTCCTCCATCTCCTTGGATCAAGTATTTCTCCTCCATCTCCTTGGATCAAGTTTTTTGGGTACCCCTCCTTCCACCCCCCAAATGTTCCTGCTCCATATCCTCGGATCAAGTTTTTCTCAATATCAATAATACAAAGATTTCCCCCACCATCCACTTCTACCCTCTATGTCCAAGTATTTCTCCTCCATCTCCTTGGATCAAGTTTTTCTCAATAATACAAAGACTCCATTTCCTTGGATCAAGTTTTTGGGTTTCCCCCTGTGGGTACCCCTCCCACCACCCACTTCCACCCCAAATTCCCTGCTACAATTCCTCGGATCAAGTTTTTCTCGAAATCAAAGACTCCATCTCCTCGGATCAAGTTTTTGGATTTCCCCCTCTGGGTGTAAGCATTCAAAATGGACTCCCACTTCCACCCCAAGTATTTCTCCTCCATCTCCTTGGATCAAGTATCTCTCCTCCATCTCCTTGGATCACTTTTTTTGAGATTCTCCATCCCACTTTCACCCCCATCCCAAATATTCCTCCTCCATCTCCTTGGATCAAGTTTTTCTCGATAATACAAAGACTCCATCTCCTTGGATCAAGTTTTTGGATTCTCCCCTCTGGGGGTAAGCATTTAAATGAACTCCTCCTACGGGGCATGGTACTTTCTCTTACTACAGGTCTAAACAAGTGTGACGTCACCCCACCTGTGCTTACTCGGCGGTCAGTGACGTCACGTGATGACCTCACACATACAGGCTGAATCTTGTCGACTTCCCCCTATGTGAGTGATGTCACGTGATGACCTCACACATACAGGCTGAATCTTGTCGACTTCCAACTATGTCAGTGACTTCACGTGATGACCACACACAGACCAACAGGCTGAATCTTGTCGACCGAACATTAACTTAAAATGCAGGATAACACTAATACACAATATTTTCATTTATTTATTATACAACCAATACATTTCATATACATCCAACAAAAAAAATTCATTGAAAAAAGGTACAAATCACTGACTAAAATCAACATATTTTTCTCTTGAAAAAATTCTATGCATTTTCGTTCTGGATCTTCTTCGTCGTCACCATCTCAGTATTACACATTTCATATACAACATAGGGAAAACATTTTCACTCTTAACCCAGGATAACCCAAATAATTCCACATTTTTTCATTAATACCCACAACAATTCACAATTTCTTTACAAAATACAACACAAGTCTAGATAATTTTCTCGTTTTAACTATTTCATCAGAAAAAGTCACCACAACACTTACAACTTATAACCACTTTTCGATAAATTCACTAGTCACAATTTTACATATTACGAAGTTAATATGCACACACACACACACACACACACACACACACACACACACACATACACACACTTTTCACAATATCTCTTAAGAAATATTCTGTCATCGACAACCTTTATCATCTCACTACAGAACAACCCCCAGATTACTTCGAACATTCTCATAAATCATTTGAAAACTCACAAGAGCACCTTTGAACATTTCCAAATAACACCGAAACACTTCCAAAATATCATTTTGAATACTCCCAAATAAGATTTGACATCTCTAATTTATCTGCACTTACACATTTCATTAAATTACAACTCATCCCCCAAACTCCTCCCTCAGTCTCCAGACTTCACAACATTATCACAAAAACTAACTCAAACACTTTACTTTGAACAACACCAAAAAACACCATCAATTACCTTTGAATACTCCAAAAACATCATTCGAACACCCCCAAATCACCACTGAATACTCCCAGAACACCTTCATAAGTACTCTTGCACATCATTTGAACACCTTCAAAAACACCTTTGAATAACCTCAAAACGCCATTTGAGTACTCCCAAATACACCACTGAATACTACTAAAACACCACTGAATACACTCAAAACACCACCAAAATCACCATAAACTAAGATCAACATCACAGACTAACACTCATTTTCACACAAATCCCCTCAAATCATTATAACCAAGACGATTACCAATTTCTATGAGTACACTCTCCTCCAACTAAGATATAACATGAGCGCAAAAAACATGAACACAAACCAAACACACACGAACACTTGCAACAGAATCATCTCTTTTTCGGTATCTCTAGTTCGACAACAACACCCACAACCCACAACACTCACAACCCACAACACCCACAACCCACAACACCCACAACCCACATCACCCACAACAACAACCCACTTATAACATCTTTTCGGTATCTCTAGTTCGACAACAATACCCACAACCCTCATCACTTACCAATTTATTCACAATTTTTCCTCTTTCGATACAAATTTTTCCCCTTCTTTTTATTGAATCTTAAAATATAATGCACATTCCTCCCTACATTGCTAAAATTCTAATAAAATCCTCTCCATACCCATCTCCTTGTATCCACATAAATTAATATTATACTCACAACAACTAATCATCTCACTACCCAACTACTGCGACATGTTTCTACACACTCCAATCTTTTCCAGTGTATCATAACTTTTCATTTCTATAATTTCTTTTATAATATTCACACATTATCTTTATTTTCAGTAAAATCCCAACATATTTCATTAAATTTTTAATACAACCCTCCCCATACCCCTCTCCATCTCACCCACATTTCTTCACACCCACTCACCCATCTCCCAACACACCCCTTCAGAACAAACACAAAAATCACATTTCACATCCATAAATGCATCTCATCACCCATCTCAAATCCACTAAAATCACTGTAACCAAGATATTCACAAAATTCTATGACCAACTAACACACACAGACAACTCACTTTACTTTCAACACTTTCAAAACACTCTCATACATCATCATTTGAGACCACCTTTTCTCAATATCTCTTAAGAAATATTCTCTCATCGACAACCTTTATCATCTCACTACAGAACAACCCCCAGATTACTTCGAACACTCTCATAAATCATTTGAATACTTACATAAACACCTTTGGACATTTTCCAAATGTTACAAAAAACGCGATTCTAAAAGCTTAGAGATCTCCAGTGAATACTAGAAAGGACTGCCCTTCTAGCATCCAGCCTGTTACTGGGATTTCGTAACAAGTAGTCAGTATCCTTGTCCAATTATCCATTAGAATTCAGTATGATTCAATAGTGCTTCAGGATTACAACTGGTAGGCTACTAACTAGAGAAATTAAAATTTAATAAATTTATTAAGTCTAGAGGTATATTATCAAATTAAATTAAATTAAATTAATCTCAGTAATCCAAATAATATCACTTCTCTCAAGTACAATATTATTGTGCTGAAAGCACATATCACATTTATAATTCTTAAGTACCGTCTGGTACATCAACATTTAATAAGATATTACAAATATATACAAGTTTGTGTGCATGTGTGTAAGTGCTCTAAGTAGTTCGCTAAGTTTCAAGACTCTACTAGACTTAAACAAGTGACTGACAAAGTCCTCTAATAAACTAACTTCTTGACCGACTAGCAACCAGAACAGTCTGCTTGAACAACAAAAAGAATGCTAAGCCCAATAGCAATACAACAAGCAACTGCGAAACAGAATCAGGAACAAGGAGATAATATAACGACAGCTAGTAGGGACCATCAGCAGATCCTCCACAAAAGTTACAAAACTCCCATACTACTGAATCTAAGTTCAGCATAAGAAAATCCCCGACTGTGATAATACACAGAAACCTGTACAAGTTAGGTGAGAAGCTAAAGCTCAGGACCTGAGTTGATTAGAGTGTCTATGCGACACACAACCTCAGTACAATGTCGAAAATCACAAAGTCTATACAATGTTCTGTGAACAGAGTTCTACAGAACTAACAAGAATAATGAGACAGACAATCTGTCCAACCACCAAGAGAGTCTAGAGCAGACTGAATACTTCAGGCGAGGTGAGGACACCCCCCTCGATCACGTGATAGCTCCGTGGACAGTACTGCCCAGCAACAGAAGCCGGCAGAATAACGAGCAAAGAGCGATAATTACAGTAATTAGACAATCAAGACTTGAACTGAGCACATAATATGTTACATCCTACCTAACAACATAACTACGTCAAATAACAATATAAAGCAATACATTTACGATTTAGCTATTATCGCAAATATAAGCAATATAAAATTAAATGAAAAGGTAATAATTATGTATATACATAATAATCATTGCAACCCATTCAGGGGTTGCAACACCCCCCAACACGACAGACGGTCGCACTAGGAGTTGCATTAATGTCTTTCACATTATTACTGATTACTCATATCAATACAATTTAATATAAATATTAATCCGAGTCTCTCTTGTGCCAAGCACTTCTATCATTTCACAGCGTCTGTCACTAGGACATGCCCCTAGTACTAGGGCAGTACACAGTATCGTATCTCTGCATACTCGTGGTTATGTACATCAGTGTAGAGACAGGATAGCGTAGATGAGTAGGGCACGATGAGGCTTGATCATAGTAGAGGAGACTGCATTCCACTCTTAAGTAGTGGTTGTGGAATGCTATGTAGTATGGACATCTGAGTATGAAACAGCTTAAGGTGTGTAGTAAGGGGGGGGGTCTGCGGCAGGACAGTGTTGTGTCACACGCAGTACATCACCTGCACCACACTACCCACTCAACACTCAGCTTGTCTCCTCCTCACACAACAATACTGTGAATATATAAATATAATAATTAGACATGACATGAGTATACATAGTTAATATGGGCTGGAGGGATTAAGTTACTTTACTGAATTTGACATAGCAAGTAACAAAAGGAATTTGGGCAT
Organism: Cherax quadricarinatus; assembly: GCF_026875155.1. Lineage (NCBI taxonomy): Eukaryota > Metazoa > Arthropoda > Malacostraca > Decapoda > Parastacidae > Cherax > Cherax quadricarinatus. The sequence continues at coordinate 10,330,030 of NC_069416.1, read as the reverse complement.
AAAATTACGTTAATTTAATGTAACTGATAATTATTAAGGACTGAAGAGGTCAGAAATTACTTTAAAAAATGACCACTTATTGTTTTAATAATAAAATAAGGCGGATTCTGAGACCCCCACCTCATATCCTTGATTCTTATCTTCTGTATTTATAAAAGTGGGGGGATTGTGGTCGAAAAAAGTTAATTTTAAATGGGGAAGTGCCGAAATACACTTCGAAAACCCAAAAAGTTATACAATGTTCTGAACGAGTTTAAGAACTAAAAAGAAAAAATGAACGACAATCTGCCAACCCCCAAAAGGGTCTGAGCAGACTGAATATTCAGGCAGGTGAGGACCCCCCCCCTCGATACTGATAGCCCCCGTGGACAGTACCCCCAGAAAACAAAACCCGGCGAATAACGAGAAATGAGCGATAATTAAGTTTAAAAATAAAGACTTGAATGAGCACATAATATGTTACTCCTCCCTAACAAAATAATCGTCAAATAAAAAATAAAAGCAATACTTTACGATTTGCTTTATCGAAAAAATTAAGCAATATAAAATTAAATAAAAAGGGGTAATAATTTATAATACATAATAATCATTGAAAAAACCCATTCAGGGTTGCAACCCCCAAACAACACTGAAACTTTTCCCAAGACAACATTTTGATTACTCCAAAAAAGATTTGAATCTTAATTTTCTACACTTACATATTTCATTAAATTAAACTACCCCCAAAAAATCCTCCCTCATTCTCCAGATTTTTGAACAGTATCAAAAAAGCTCAAACCTTTATTTTTGAACAACCCCAAAAAAACACCACGAACATCTTCAAAAAATACTCTGCACATCTTTTTAAACAATTCAAAAACATAAACAAACCCCTTTGAATACCCCCAAAAACCCCACTGAATTCCCAAAACAACACCGAATACGGGCCCAAAAAACACAAAAAATCCCAGAAATAAGATCAAACCCCACCAACTAACACCCATTTTTAGAAATCCCCTCAAATCACTTAACCAAGACGTCCCATCACCTCGCGAAAAAAAAAAACATTCTTATAAATCATTTGAATCTCAAAAAAAAAACACTTTGAAAAATTTCCAAAACTCACCGAAAACACTTACAACAGGATCACCACCAACTGAAAACATAACATGTGCACAACAACACAAAAAAAAAAAAAAAAAAAAAAAAAAACTAAGAATCCATCAACTTTATCAATGACCATCACCTAAAAACACTAAGATCGCAGAAAACACCTTTTTTTATAACATTCACACAAAAAATCACAATCACCAACTCCCCTCATCCACCAACACATCCCAGCACAGATCGGGATACTTCCCATGTCATCACACTCCTTCTGTTTTTATTGGCGATCAGCAAGGTCAACCCCACTTTTACTTCATTTAAATTAAAGGGAAAGGAAGTTACTTGTTTTAAATGTTATATCTCCAATATCTAAGCACCCCAATCAGGGGGTTTAAAACCAAAAATTCTATAACCCCACCACTAAATGACATTTTTTACCATTCTCTTAAAACATCATCAAACGAAGATCACTAAAACTTCTATACTTTTACTAGACACATAAAATTTTGTCTTCTCTAACTCATCACCAAATTTCATTTCATCCCCCACTTACACATTTCATTAAACCCAAATTACATTCATCCACCCCAATCCTCCCCCCATTCTCCAGACTTTTAACATTTGCACACAAAAAACTAACTCATACACTTATAACATAGACATTTCCATAACTAACACACTGACTGGTTTGAACCAAAATCTGAAAATCAGAACACCACTGAAAATCTTAAAAAAAAAACTCTGCAGTCATTTGAAACCCCCCCCAAAAAACTCCCAAAACTCCCAAAAAATACTATTATACCAAATCACCCCTGAATATACCAAAACCCGTCAAAATCACCCGAAATAAGTTTAACATCACCATCTAACACCCATTTTTAGAAAAACCCCCCCCAAACACTATAACCAAAACTCCCTCCCCCCCTGGGCGCATAAAAAAAAGCATGAACAAAACCTAATACACAAAACCAGTACTGATCACCCTCAATGAAAACATATCTTGTAACACATAAATTAAGACAACCACATCAAAAAAACGCCCCAAATTACTTACCCCCAAAAACCCCTAAACCACAGAAAAAACCTTTTTATAAACATTTCCAAAAAAAAAATATATTTTACAATATCTAAGGCACTACCCACTACCCCCAACACACGATGTCACACCCACAACCCGGGGAGGTCACCTCCAGTGACGTCACACTCCCCTTGTGTTTACTTGGTGGCAATCACACCCAACCCACCTTGTTTCAACCTGTTTTACCCCCAATATTTAAAACACTATAACCAAGCGTACCCGATTTTATGACCCCACCCCTAAAAATCACAGAAAAAATCATTTTTTTATAACATTCACACAAAATCACGACACCAATTCCATTCGTTTACCATCATCTTTTCAACATTTCACCCGAAACCAAAAAAACAAGATCATTCATCTCAAAAATACTATTTATTTTTTATTTATTTTTTTTTTACAATTTGAGCACACAACAGAGGTACAAAAAAAAAAAACAGATAAGAGCAGCCGCCCCCCCCCCCCCCCCTTATACTATGCTAGCATTTCGGGTGGCTTAAAATTAACTTAAATTAACTAAGCAAAGAGAAATCAGTGTAAAACATTTCTGAAACAGATTTCTATAAAGCACAAATGGGATTTCAAAAACAGGTATATGGTTGCATGATTGTTTACATTCAGCGTAGGAGTATTCTATTGGTGGTATTTAAAAAAAAATGAAGTTAGATTTGGGGTTTTTGGTTTTAAAATTTTTGTGATTTTAATTGTGAGAAACATTTAAGATATAAAATTTATAAGGTTCAATTATTCAGTATTTATTTGGTTTTGGGTGAGTAAGTGATCTTTGAGAAAGACTTGAATTTATGAACAGGTAGTGTTTCTTTTATATTACAGGTAATGAATTCCAGATTTTAGGGACTTTTATGTGCATTGAGTTTTTACATAGCGTGAGATGGACACGAGGAACATCAAAGAGTGATCTGTGCCTTGTGTTATGGTCATGTGTTCTGTTGAGGTTGGCAAGGAGATGTTTCAGGGGAGGGTTAATATCAGAGTTAAGTGTTCTATGTATGTAATAAGTGCAATAATAAGTATGGATGTTTTGTATGGTGAGTTAGGTTGAGTGTTTTGAATATTGTGGAGTGTGCTGCCTGTAGTGAGAATTTGTTATCATTCTGACTGCAGCCTTTTGTTGGGTAATTAGTGGTCTGAGATGGTTAATTGTTGTTGAGCCCCATGCACAAATTCCATAGGTGAGATAGGGGTAAATAAGAGAGTGATAAAGGGCCAGGAGGGCTGACTGTGGAACATAGTACCGTATCTTCGCTAGTATGCCTACAGTCTTGGAAATTTTCTTAGAAATTTGTTGTATATGCGTATGAAATTTGAGTCTATTATCAAGGTGGATTCCTAAGAATTTTCCCTCTGTTAGCTTTGTGATAGGTGATCCGTTTATCATTATGTTAAGAGGGACATCTGTAGCTCTGTTACCAAACTGAATGAAGTAGGTTTTGTCAATGTTTAGTGTAAGTTTGTTAGTCCTCATCCAGGTAGATATTTTCTGTAATTCGGTGTTTACAGTATTGGCTAGCGTGACTGGGCTCTGGTGAGAGAAGACGTATGTAGTGTCATCTGCAAATAGTGTGGGTTTGAGTAATTGCGAAGCATTTGGTAGGTCATTTATGTATAGGAGAAAGAGAAGAGGGCCAAGGACACTTCCCTGTGGGACACCAACTGTAATTGGTTGTGCAGAAGAGTTTGCCCCATTTGCGTACACATATTGGTTTCTGTTGCTGAGGTATGACTTGAGGTAGTTGAGGGAGTGCCCTCCAAGTAAACCAAGTCCTAACCGATATAAGCTGGGAAGATATACTAAGCAACACAGACCCAAACTTATGCCTAGAACAGATTAACTCGGTGGCACTCGATGTATGCACAAGGCTTATTCCTCTAAGAAAAAGGAGGAGTAGATGTAAAATAGAAAGAGACAGGCGCTCCCTTTACAGGCGACGGAAAAGAATAACAGAGCGGCTAAAAGAGGTCAATATATCTGAAATGCGCAGGGAGACACTGGTCAGAGAAATAGCAAGCATCGAACTTAAGCTAAAAGAATCCTTTAGGAGTCAGGAATCGCTGGAAGAACTAAAAGCCAAAAATGAAATCGAAAGAAACCCAAAGTATTTCTTCTCCTATGCCAAATCAAAATTTCGAGAAACAACGTCCAGTATTGGGCCCTACTTAAACAAGATGGGTCCTACACAGATGACAACAAGGAAATGAGTGAGCTACTCAAGCCCCAAATATGACTCAGTTTTTAGCAAGCCGCTAACCAGACTGAGAGTCGAAGACAAAATGAATTTTTTATAAAGGAGCCACAAATTTGATTAACACAAGCCTATCCGATGTTATCCTGACGCCAAATGACTTCGAACAGGCGATAAATGACATGCCCATGCACTCTGCCCAGGGCCAGACTCATGGAACTCTGTGTTCATCAATGAACTGCAAGAACCCCCTATCACGAGCCTTTTCCATCCTATGGAGAGGAGCATGGAAAGGGGGTCGTCCTCAGTTACTAAAAACAACAGACATACCCCATCCACAAAGGGGGCGTTAAAGCAACAGCAAAGAACTACAGCCCAAATAGCACTAACATCCCATTTTCATAAAAATCTTTGAAAGGGCCCTAAGAAGCAAGATCACCACCCATCTAGAAACCCATCAGTTAAAACAACCCAGGGCAACATGGGTTTAGAAAGGTCGCCCCTGTCTGTCTCAACTACTGGATCACTACGACAAGGTCCTAAATGCACTAGAAGACAAAAAGAATGCAGATGTAATATATACAGACTTTGCAAAAGCCTTCGACAAGTGTACCATGGCGTAATAGCGCACAAAATGCGCGCTAAAGGAATAACAGGAAAAGTCGGTCGATGGATCTAAAATTTCCTCACTAACAAACACAGAGAGTAGTCGTCAACAGAGTAAAGTCCGAGGCAGCTACGGTGAAAAGCTCTGTTCCACAAGGCACAGTACTAGCTCCCATTTTGTTCCTCATCCTCATATCCGACATAGACAAGGATGTCAGCCACAGCACCGTGTCTTCCTTTGCAGATGACACCCGAATCTTGCATGACAGTGTCTTCCATTGCAGACACTGCAAGGCTCCAGGCAGACATCAACCCAAATCTTTCAGTGGGCTGCAGAAAACAATATGAAGTTCAACGATGAGAAATTTCAATTACTCAGATATGGTAAACATGAGGAAATTAAATCTTCATCAGAGTACAAAACAAATTCGGGCCCCACAAAATAGAGCGAAACACCAACGCAAAGACCTGGGAGTGATTATGTCGGGGGATTCACCCTTCAAGGACCATAACATTGTATCAATCGCATCTGCTAAAAAAAATGACGGGATGGTATAATGAAAAACCTTCAAAACTAGGGAGGCCAAGCCCATGATGACACTCTTCAGGTCACTTGTTCTATCTAGGATGGAATATTGCTGCACACTAACAGCACCTTTCAAGGCAGGTGAAATTGCCGACCTAGAAAATGTACAGAGAACTTTCACGGCGCGCATAACGGAGATAAAACCCCCCAAATTTACTGGGAGCGCTTGAGGTTTCTAAACCTGTATTCCCTGGAAACGCAGGAGGGAGAGATACATGATTATAAAACACCTGGAAAATCCTAGAGGGACTAGTACCGAACTTGCACACAAAAAATCACTCACTACGAAAGCAAAAGACTTGGCAGACGATGCCCCATCCCCCCAATGAAAAGCAGGGGTGTCACTAGCACGTTAAGAGACCAACAATAAGTGTCAGGGGCCCAAGACTGTTCAACTGCCTCCCAGCACACATAAGGGGGATTACCAACAGACCCCTGGCAGTCTTCAAGCTGGCACTGGACAAGCACCTAAAGTCAGTTCCTGATCAGCCGGGCTGTGGCTCGTACGTTGGTTTGCGTGCAGCCACCCAGAAACCCCTTTAAGCGCTGATCCACCAGGAGGCCTGGTCACAGACCGGGCCGCGGGGGCGTTGACCCCCGAAACTCTCTCCAGGTAAACTCCAGGTAACACCATAGTGTGCCAATTTTACGTGGAGCAAGTCATGGTCAACTGTATCAAAAGCTTTACGTAAGTCAATGAAGATCCCCGTGGGACTCCTTTTTTTTCTCTATTGCAGTGTATATATGTTCTAGCATGTGTATAATAGCATCATTAGTATTTTTATTAGGTCTGAATCCAAATTGGCAGGGGTTGAGAATGTTATGGGAAATGAGGTAGGAGTAGATTCGTTTATGAATTAAATTTTTTCGAAGATTTTTGAGAGAGGGTGTAAGTTGGATATTGGCCTATAGTTATTCAACTCTTTTTGGGTCTCCTCCTTTGTGGATCGGGTGACCCTTGCTATTTTGAGAACTGTAGGGAAGGTGGAGGATTCATGGATTTGTTAAAGAGTGTTGCAATGATTGGTGATAGAAACTTTGACGCTTTTTTGTATATAAAGGGGTGGTAAGGTATTAAATCTCCTGCCTTATTTTTTAGTACGTTGATAATAAGGGAGACTTCGTATGGTTAGTCGGAGCTAGGAACAGTGTGTTCGGGTAGTTGCCATTGAGGTAGTATTTGGTGGGGTATCTGAGCTTGGGATTTTATTGGCAAGGTTTTTTTCTATAGTGGAGAAGAAATCATTGAGTCTGTTTGCTGTTTCTGTTGGTGGGAGTTGGGGTTCATCTGATTTTGCTAATTTATTTCGCATTTCGTGATATCTTTTTTGTTCCCAGAATTTCTGATAGGGTTTTCCGGGTTTTTTTTTAAAATCACCTCGTAAGTTGGATAATCTGTTCTCATAATGCCATTTTTTTGCCCTTCTTATCAGGCTGGTTAGGATTGACGAGTAACGTTTTGCTTGGTCTCTGGTTATGTGACCCATTCTGTACTGTTTTTCATATTGGTGTTTGTATTTATGGATTGAAAATGCTGGGTGTTTAGCCGGGGACGTTCAGTCTCTTAGCGTCATCTGTTTATTTTTTTTGGGGCAGTGCTTGTTATAAAGGTATTGGGTCTTTTTAGAAAAAAAATTAAAAATTCGTCAATATCTGTATAGCTTTCTAGCTCAGTGTGCCAGTCAATGTTTGTTACTGCTGTTGTGAAGTTATTAATGGCTGCCTCATTGTGAAGTCTGAAGGTGACTTTAGTAGTGTCTTGGGGTATTTTACCAAGAGTTGTTATGAGGAAAGTAGGGTAGTGGTCTGTGGTATTATCTGTAATTATGCCTGATTTTAAAGGGGATATGGTGTTGGTCCAGATCTGGTCAAGTAGGGAAACACTAGTCTCTGTAACTCTTGTAGGTTTTGTTACTGTTACTCATTGTGTTTGTGAATTCAGTAACGTGTGGGTCCTGGTCTTGCAGGAGATTTATATTGAAGTCACCTGAGAGTAGTAAGTGATCTTTGTTCATGCGTGCATCAGTTATCATACTTCCTAGGTTTTGACTAAATTGGCTAATGTTTGATTGTGCAATTCTGTAGATGTTTATCACTGTGAGAGGTTTTTGTAGGTATTTGGATTTGAATTTAGCTATTATATATTCCCCATGTTCATCCCTTGTGCAAGTATTAGTGATACATTGTAGTTGGTCTGAGTAGTATATAGCTGTGCCACCCCCTTGTTGGTCTGGCCTACAGTTGTGTATGGCTGTGTTACCAGAATGGCATAGAAAATCTGTAGTATCAGGCTTTAGCCAGGTTTTCAGTTAGTGTAATGATGGGCATATTGGGATGCAAGGAATTGTAATGGCTAGGAGGTCTCATAATGCCTTGCTTAAAGATCTGATATTGTAGTTAAAGGATAGTTATGTTGTTGTTGGCTCTGGAAGTGCCTTTGATTGTTCTGCTGGGGTAGTAATTACAGTAACTGTTTGAATCATTTAAGTCTTAAATAAGAGGTTGGTATCAGGGTCAATGCTTGTAATCATAAAAATTTTTTAGTGAACTATAGTTTTGAATTAAGTAAAAAATAAAGTAAATATTCTAAAGCTAAAAAAAAAAAAAAAAAAAAAAAAAAAAAAAAAAAAAAAAAAAAAAAATAGCACCTGAATTAATTTAACAAATGTAAAAAATAATGAGCTAAGGTAGTTTTTTAAAGCTAAAATAAAGGAGACAATATAAAAGGGGACTAAAAAAAATTTGTGTTGAAAAAATAAAGTGATGATCAAATAATGGAGCTTGGGAATATGATAGTAGGTAGTACTTTAAAGGTAATTCTTTAAAGTTAGAATTATAATATAAAATTATAATATAAAAGGGACTAATATAAGTTGTGGTGAATAATAAAGTGGTAATCAAATAAATGAGCTTTGGAATATAATGGCAAAATAGTGAACTTATTAACTTTAGCACCTGAGAATAGCACCTTGATTAGTTTAACAATTGCGAATATATGATCCAGGTAGTTATATAAAGCTAAAATAAAGGACAAAAAATATATATAAGGTAAACAAGTTAAATGGACAGATAGTCACTATGAGATAATATTGGTTTAGGAGTAAGATCTGATTTGTAATATTAAATAAGTTGAGCAGTTTATTGCACAATAAAAAGTAAAATAAAAAAATGAGGTAGTTGATGCTAGCTAACAAAAGATAGTTTTGGTACTTGCAAAAAAGTAATTGGAATATACACTAATTGCACACACAATAAAAAGTGACTAAAAAAACAAGTAGTGGTAAACAAAATTAAATGGACAGGTAAGAACAATGAATAATGGTAATGTCTTGGTTATAATATGATAGTAAGATGGTAAACAGGTACAAAGGATAATATAAAGGTTGGAGTTGAATATACAAACTTGAAAATTTGGCAACAAAATGTTATGGGAAGTATAAAATAATGTTTAATGTACAAAAGTAAAATTGAGGTAGTAAATATGGTGTTTAATAAAATTTTAGTAAGTAATAATGATTACAAAAAAGTGAAAAAGTAATGTTTATTTTCATTCAATATTGCACTGGTAGTTATACTAGAGGTTATATGGCAGTACAAGGTAATTAAGAGTACTCTAAGATAGTAAATGTGGTATAAAACAGGTAAAGGTAATTAGACAAGTAATGGTTATTAAATTGAAATTATAGTAAAAATGATAATTATTAATTTTAGTAGGTAATATCAATTGATAGTATTTAAAAAAATATGAGGTAGTAATATGGACAGAGAAAGTATCAATTCAGCTAATGTTTAAGCAAACAATAGTAAATAAGAAAATTACATAAGGTGACTTCTGCTTACTAGTAAAATCACTAAATGAGGTAGTTGATTATTTAAATACTAAGAGATTGTACAATTTAAATTTGAACAATAAATTTAGCAAAACATACACTACAAATACGTAGGCTTTTAAGTTTGGGCATTGTTTAGCTATTCTCTGTAAGATTAGTATCCCTGAGAAATCGTGATAGATCATTCTCGTTCGTGATTGTGTACAGTTGACCTACATTTGTTTTCCTAACTAGAATTTTTCCCCTCCCGTGTGAAGGGATTGGTGTATTGTGTCGTTTCTCCCGCTTAATTTTCTGACTCTATACAGGAGGTTCTGACGTTTTTTGGTAAGACACTCGTTTATGTATACCTCTTTCTTTTCTTTAATAGATGCATAATTAAGTCTTTTTTCCTGTCATGTGAGTGGAATCTAAGCATAACACTTTTTCTACCATGGGATCCTAGTAACCTGGCCCTTTTTTTATTTCTGACTCTGGTACAATAACACTTGTTTGGTCCTTTATGATCTGGGAGAGTAATTTCTTTACTGTTTGTTTGGTTCATATCCCCTGGGAAAAAGTGGACTGTTAACTATTACTGCGTCCGATAGTTTTTTCTTGTTCAGTTTTATCTTCTTGGAGAGCAAAGTAGTCACTGAACTGGTTATCTAAGTTGTTCTTCCAGTCTTTTACTGCTTGTTCAAACCCCTTTTTATTAAGAGATATTATTTGTTGGGTATGGCTATCTATGACTGTCTGGATGGTCTTGTCACAGTTATTATTCCCGGTGTTGATTAACTTTTTTTCAAGACTGAGGATTTTGTTCTCGAGGGTTTTTGTCATCCTGGTGTCTTGTTTTGTTAGCGTCTCTCGAAGATTCATATTTTCAATAACTAAGTTGGAGATGCATGACTTTAGGGTATCTGGATCGTTGGTCATACCTGAGAGACTACTTGGTAGGTTGAATCCGGGGAAGAGAGGGGATGATGGGCTGGTGGCAGCCATGTTTGTTGTTATTGTTGCGGTGTCGCCTTGAGTGGTGGTGAGTGGGGTGGTTGCTGGGCCGGCATCCTCCTGGCTACACTTGTTGGGAAAAGTTGATTTTTCGGCGTTTTCTTGCTGGCCTTGGTGCTGTTTCCTCTTAGATTGCGCCTCATAATACTACAGGAATTGTTGTAGTAAAGTTGTAGTATACAAAGCTTAGGGTTACGTTGTTCGGCTGGCAGCGGGGTGTTGCTTTCGGTTTGTGGGCAGTCTTCCTTTGATCTCTATTTTGTTCGATTTGTAGGTTTCACTGTTGGTAATCTTTGGTCATTCTGGGTGCTACGTTGGGTAGTGCAGTTTTGCAAGTAACTAGGTCATCATAGGAGCATTGGTAGCTCTGATAGTTGGAGAAAAGTACGGAGCTTGGAGGTCGCTGCTGCCGCTGCCGCTGCCGCAAATGTAAGTCTATGATCACTGAAAACACTTATTTTTTAAACATTCGCACAAAAAAATAAGACATACACAAAAATACCACGACACTTCCACCAACATCTATAACATAACATGAGCACTATAACATATCTTCATCACCAAAAATAAAAATAATACACAGACATCCACAACTTATACATTTCAATCGCAAATTTAAGACATGTGACATACACACCAAATCTAAGACATTCACCTCCAACTAAGACATACACATCATAAAATAAGACATACACCAAAACCTATAATTACATTATTGGACAATAAAAAATAAGACATTAAGCACAAAAAAATTTACCATGTCAGAGACATTACCAGAACTAAGTCACACACCTCAACTATTTCACAATCACTTTACTAAGTTCATGTTAAAATATTCATCAACAAAAAAAAATTAATACAATTTTCCCCCCAAATTTATGTTATAATCATCAAAACATAAAATTGTTTTACACATTTTTTTTCTCAAACTGAATATTCATACCACATTTATCATTTCTCATCTATGTTACATATTACATTTCTCACTCTCATCATCCCTAAAACATCGTTTCTTATTCATACGTATATCACCTAGAGATGTTTTAACCCCGACGAGCCATCACGACATAGAAGCCAGAGTGTAGTAGGTGGTGATGGAGACCACTCCATCACCACCTGCTCTGGCTCCTACGTCGTGATGGCTCGTCGGGGTTAAAACATCTCTAGGTGATATACGTATAAATAAGAAAGGATGTTTTAGGGATGATGAGGGTAAGAAATGTGATATGTAACATAAATGAGAAATGATAAATGTGGGTACAACAGGTTGAAACAAGGTGGGTTGGGTGTGATGTGACCACCAAGTAAACACAGATGGGAGTGTGACGTCACTGGAGGTGACCTCGCCGGTCCTGTGGGGTGTGACATCGTGTGTTGGTGGTAGTGAGGTGAGTGCGCTTAGATATTGTCAAATATGGTTTTTTGTGTGAATGTTTATAAGAAATGAGTGTTTTCTGTGGTATTAGTGGTTTTTGAGGTAAGTGAATATGGGCGTTTGTTGGTGGTTGTCTTAGATTTATGTGTGTACAAGATATGTTTTCAGTTGATGGTGATCATGTACTAGGTGTTTGTGTATTAGGTTTGTGTTCATGCTTTTTTTTATGCGCCCTTGGGGAGGGAGTTCTTGGTTACAGTGATTTGAGGGGATTTCTATAAAATGGGTGTTAGATGGTGATGTTAAACTTAGTTTCTGGTGATTTTGACGGTGTTTTGGTAGTATTCAGTGGTGATTTGGTAGTAATCAGTGGTGTTTTGGGAGTATTCGGAGGTGTTTTTGAAGGTGTTCAAATGACGTGCAGAGTATTTTTTGAAGATGTTCAGTGGTGTTTTGTTGTTCAGAGTTGGTTCAAAGCTAGTCAGTGTGTTAGTTATGGTAATGTCTCATGTTATAAGTGTATGAGTTAGTTTTTTTTGTGTGCTAATGTTGTAAAGTCTGGAGAATGAGGGAGGAGTTTGGTGGATGAGATGTAATTTCGGTTAATGAAATGTGTAAGTGTGAATGAGAATGTAAATTGAGTGGGTGAGTTAGAGAAGACAAAATGTTACGTGACTGAGGGAGGAGTTTGGGGGATGAGTTGTAATTTAATGAAATGTGTAAGTGCAGATAAATTAGAGATGTCAAATCTTATTTGGGAGTATTCAAAATGATATTTTGGAAGTGTTTCGGTGTTGTTTGGAAATGTTCAAAGGTGCTCTTGTGAGTTTTCAAATGATTTATGAGAATGTTCGAAGTAATCTGGGGGTTGTTCTGTAGTGAGATGATAAAGGTTGTCGATGACAGAATATTTCTTAAGAGATATTGTGAAAAGTGTGTATGTGTGTGTGTGTGTGTGTGTGTGTGCATATTAACTTCGTAATATGTAAAATTGTGACTAATGAATTTATCGAAAAGTGGTTATAAGTTGTAAGTGTTGTGGTGACTTTTTCTGATGAAATAGTTAAAACGAGAAAATTATCTAGACTTGTGTTGTATTTTGTAAAGAAATTGTGAATTGTTGTGGGTATTAACGAAAAAATGTGGAATTATTTGGGTTATCCTGGGTTAAGAGTGAAAATGTTTTCCCTGTGTTGTATATGAAATGTGTAATACTGAGATGGTGACGACGAAGAAGATCCAGAACAAAAATGCATAGAATTTTTTCAAGAGAAAAATATGTTGATTTTAGTCAGTGATTTGTACCTTTTTTTCAATGAATTTTTTTTGTTGGATGTATATGAAATGTATTGGTTGTATAATAAATAAATGAAAATATTGTGTATTAGTGTTATCCTGCATTTTAAGTTAATGTTCGGTCGACAAGATTCAGCCTGTTGGTCTGTGTGTGGTCATCACGTGAAGTCACTGACATAGTTGGAAGTCGACAAGATTCAGCCTGTATGTGTGAGGTCATCACGTGACGTCACTGATCGCCGAGTAAACACAGGTGGGGTGACGTCACACTTGTTTAGACCTGTAGTAAGAGAAAGTACCATGCCCCAAAGGAGGAGTTCATTTGAATGCTTACCCCCAGAGTGAGAATCCAAAAAACTTGATCAATGAGGATGAGTCTTTGTATTATCGAGAAAAAACTTGATCCAAAGGATGGAGGAGGAATATGTTGTGATGGGGGTGAAAGGGGGAAGGAGAAACCTCTAAAAACTGAACCAAGGAGATGGAGGAGAAATACTTGAATCCAAGGAGATGAGAGAGAATCACTGGGGTGGAAGTGGAGTCCATTTGAATGCTTACACCCAAGGGGGAAATCCAAAAACTGATACCGAGAGATGTTGTCTTTGATTTCGAGAAAAACTTTGATCTGAGAATTGAGCAGGAATTTTGGGGGAAAGAGGTGTGGGAGGTACCCACAGGGGAAACCCAAAAACTTGATCCAAGGATATGGAGTCTGTATTAACGAGGAAAAAACTTGATCCGAAAGGAGATGGAGGAGAAATACTGGACAAGAGGGTAGAAAGTGGATGGGTGGGGGAAATCTTTGTATTATTGATATCGAGAATATCTTGATCTAGGAGATAGAGCAGGAATATTTGGAGGTGGAAGGAGGGGTACCCAAAAAACTTGATCCAAGGAGAGAGGAGAAATACTTGATTATCCAAGGAGATTGAGGAGAAATACTTGATCCAAGGAGATGGAGCAGAAATTCTTTGGATAGGGGTGAAAGTGGGAAGGAGAACCTCAAATTTGATCCGAGGAGAGGGAGAGCGCAAGAAAATAAACGTTAAAAAAAAATTCGAACCAAATCGAAAAAAATTCGGACGTGGGGTGGGGGTGAAGTCCAGACGACGCTGCAGAAGTGCTGTGCAGAAGGCCTGGCGGGCACAAGCGGGGCGGGTCGAGGGGCGGGCGCGAGCGGCGCAGGTCAGACCTCGGTCGGGGCGGCGCAGACGGTTGGGGGGGGCGGGGTGGGGTCGAGGGTGCAGGTTCCTGGGTGGGGGTCGTGGATGGGTCCATGTGGTGGGGGTCGTGGTTAGGAGAGGTTGTTCGAGGTGGGGTCGTGGGTGGGGGTCGTGGTGGGGGTCGTGGTGGTCGAGGTGGGTCGTGGGTGGTGGTCGTGGTAGGGGGATTGCACTGGTGGTCGTGTTGGGGTCGTATGGGTGGGGTCGGTGGGTGGGGTCGTGGGTGAGGGTTCGCGGGTGAGGTCAAGGTCATTAACATAAAGGTGTGAAAAGGAGCACTGCTCAGCCGCACCCGTTTTGAGGAAACCCCTTCAGGAAGACGCCACCTCAGCCCCACAGAGACTGCTGACTGGCCTCACACACTACTTATAAATAATATATATATATATTAATTTTATTATACATATATATATATATATATAAATATCTATATATATCATATAAATATATAATATATATATATATATATATATATGTCGGACGAATAGGCAGAACGTTGCGATCTTGCTTAAAAAGTCACGTTCAACTTGCCATATAGGAACAAGTGAAAATTTGTGTATGCAATAATTTCGCGAAAATCATTCTAAACCTAACGAAAAAAATATGTTTCACTGTATTGGTTTAGTATAAATTACTGTATACAAATCAAAAATATATTTAGTTGGGGTTAGGCTAAATAAATTGTTCTTGTTATAATAAGGTTAGGTAATTTTCTAAGATTCTTTGGAGCAAAATTAAAAATTTTACATTAACATAATGTAAAAATATATCTTACAAAAACTATAAGAGAAAATTTCCAGAAAAGTCCTTAATTTTAAATGAGTTCTTGCTATTGACCATTTACATATTCGGCACGACATATATATATATATATATAAATATAAATATATACTATATATATAAATATATATATATAATATACTATAATTAAATATATGCAAAAATATTTATGTATATATATATAAATTAATATATATATATATTATTTATATATATATTTATTATATATATATATTTATGTATATATATATATATATATTTTATATATATTATATATATAAATAAATATATATATAAATATATATATATTTATTTATTAACCCACTGGCCGATTCCCACAAGGCAGCGGCCCCGAAAAAGAAAAACTTTCACCATCATTCAAATCCATCAGTGTCTTTCTTGCCAGAAGGGTGCTTTACTCTACATTTTTAACTGCAACATTAACACCCCTCCTTCAGATGCACGCACTGTACTTAGCATCTCCGACTCAAGTCCCGGCCTGCCGGTTTCCCTGAACCCCTTCATAAATGTTACTTTCCCTCACACTCCAACAGCAACGACCAGTATAAAAACCATTTGTCTCCATTCACACCTATCAAACACGCTCACGTATGCTGCCTGGAAGTCCCAAGCCCCTCGCACACAAACCTTCCTTTAACCCCTCCCTCCAACCTTTCCTAGGCCGTTCCCTCCCCGCCTTCCTTCACCTACAACTGATACACTCTGAAGACATTCGTATTTCGCTCCATTCTCTCTACATGTCCGAATCATCCCTCAACATCCCTTCCTCAGCCCTCTGGACAACAGTTTTTGGTAATCTCGCACCTCCTCCTAACATCCAAACTAACGAATTCTCTGCATTATATTCCACACACACATTGCCCTCAGACTGAGATCTCCACTGCATCCAGCCCTTCTCCCTCGCTGCAACATTCATCACCTGCTTCACACCCATATAAGAATGTGGTAAACTATTCTCTTAACATACATTCTCTTTTCCTTGCCTCCCAAGGACAAAGTTCTTTGTTCTCCACAGACTCCCTAAGTGCACCGCCACCCTTGTTCCCCTCATCAGTTCTGTGAATTCACCTCATCTTTCTAGACCCTCCGCTGACAACGTCCACTCCCAAATATCTGAAATACATTTCCACCACCTCCCCAACTCTCCCTCCAATCTTGATTATCCAATCTTTCATCACCCTAATATTTTTGTTATCCTCAAACCTTACTCTTTCCTGTATCCACTTTTAATTTCTTCTTATGCATACCCCTACCAAATTCATCACCCAACCTCGCAACTTCTCTTCAGAATCTTCCTCCACGGGCATCAGTGTATCGAGCAAAGAGCCAACTGTGACAACTCCCACTTTAAGTGTGATTCTTTATTTTTACTCCACGCCTCTTGCCAAGACACTCCCCAATTTCTTCTCTTACAACCCTCTATAATATAATAAACAACCCCGGTGACATCCACACATCCTTGTCTAAGGCCTACTTTTACTGGGAAATAATCTCCCTCTTTCCTACATTACTCTAACTTGAGCCTCACTATCCTCGTAAAAACTCTTCACTGCTTTCAATAACCAAACCTCCTAAACCATACACCTGCAACACTGCCACACTGCCCCCCCCCTATCCACTCTATCATACGCCTTTTCTAAATCCATACTGCCCACAAAAAACTCTTTAGCCTTATTATCTAAATAAACTGTTCAGTTTATTATGTTCATCACTGTAAACCACCTGGTCGAACAACACCCTTTTCCTTTCTAATGCCTCGTTGTTCATCTGCTAGTCCTATTCCCGGTCTTACTTTAATTCTTCAATAAATACTCACCATACACTTTACCAGGTATACTCAACAGACTTAACCCCCTATATTTTTTACACGCTCTTTTGTCCCCTTTGCCTTTATAATACAAAGGAACTATGCATGCTCTCTTCCAATCCCTAGGTACCTTCCTCTCTCATACATTTTATTAAATAATTGCAACCATACCACTCCATATATATCCCAACCTGCTTTTAAACATTCTATCTTTATCCCATCAATCCCGGCTGCCTTACCCCCTTTCATTTTACCTACTACCTCAGGAACTTCCCCCACACTCACAACTGGCTCTTCCTCACTCCTACAAGATGTTATTCCTCCTTGCCCTAGACACGAAATCACAGCTTCCCTATCTTCATCAACATTCCTCAAAATATTCCTTCCATCTTCCCAGTATACCTCTAACTCTCCATTTAATAACTCTCCTCTCCTATTTTTAACTGAGAAACTTAATAAATCATCAACAGGAACTTTCGTAAACAAGGAAGTAACATCAAAACTAACCATGTTAAAAAATTTCTAACTCTAATGTTAGAAACAACATAGACTTGGTTGATAAATTAAGCTCCTTGACCGACTTAAATGATTTTAACATGGTTAGTTTTGATGTTACTTCCTTGTTTACGAAAGTTCCTGTTGATGATTTATTAAGTTTCTTATATGAAGAACTCGTTAACTATGATTTACCATTGCCAGTTCCTACTATCATTAAACTTATTAAACTTTGCATTGTTGATGCAAAATTTGTATTTAATGATAAGTTTTTACCTCAGAAGATTGGTATGGGCAATGGAAATCCACTTTCACAACTGTTTCTTAGTAACCATACAATGGAAATTTTGAACAAGGTTGCTAAACACAATCCTCCCAAAAAGAGCTAAATGGTTCAGAATGGTTGATGATATGTGTGTCTTATGCCGCAAAAAAGTAGATATACACTATTTCCTTGGAAAATTAAATATCTTAGCCCATTCTATAAACTTAACTGTAGAGTTTTTTGAAGAAAATTTAACTCATAGCCTTTTCTAGATGTTTGTAATTATTAAGGGTAATAATCGAATTAAAATTTAAAATTTACAGAAAACCTACAAATAACTGTTTCGATGTCCACTATTAATTCCTCGCATCAAGATAGAGTTCAAAACTGTACGTTTTCTCATCATTGTTTTTGGAGAGCTTACGAATTTTAGTCCTGAGTTCAAGATGAGGAAATATCCAAAATATAAATAAGTAATGATTAAAAATACCCAAGAAAGGTAATTGATAAATCTTTGAAAGTTTTGCTAGAAATACTTTTACAATCTAGAAAAAGGGACATCAGCCTTATTTCCACTAAAATATGTTGTTCTTTCTCCCTTATCATGAAAACTGGTTGAAAATGCCTTCTCTCTAAGACATTTAATATATAGTTTGTATCAAACTCTTGATACAGTAAAAAAAACTTTAGATAAAAGAATTCCCCCCAAAAATGCTGATGGATGTGTCCTATAAGATTCCTTGTAAAATTTGCGATAAAGTTTTAATATACGTCAAACTGGTAAAAATCTCGAACTAAGATTAAAACAACATAAATATAGCAGGAGAACTGGAGAACAAATTCCAATCTCTATTTAATTCATGTACGAGATTTTAACCATCCAATTGATTTTCAAAAAGATAGAAAGTAGTATCATGCAAGCCATGGTCCACAGGGAATATAATAGAATCTTGTTTCATAAAAAGCAGTTATTGACAAAAATAGAATATTTCCTTTGGTTATATAAATTTGATCCATTATAATTAATAAATTAGGGAAGAATTTAAATAATACACTGGACAACTAAAAATTTTTTTAAATTTTCTTGGTAGAATAGTTTTGTGGGAGAGTTGTGCAAAGGACCTATCCAAGTTGTGCCGGCGCACAGTCAGTGTTTATCCGTTGTGGGATCTTGATCGTGAGTGATTGCCAACCCCCTTATATAGCTTCCTTGGATGCTTTTACTTTCATTAGTTTCCTTTATAATGTGAGATAGTCAGAAGCGCTGGAATTCCTAGTTCTTTCAGAGTGGTTGTTTTGAGCATACATACATACAACATATATATATATCATATATATATAATACTATATATATATATAAAATAAATATATATATATATATATTATATATAAATATATATATATATATATATATATGATATATATTTATATATGTATATAATAATATATATAATATATATTATATATAATATGAAATATATTTATATATATGTAATATATATATACTATATATATATATATATATAATATATATTATATATATATATATATATATATATATACTAAATATATATAATATAAATTTGAAAAAATTGAGGGTGCTAAAATTTTCTTTATTGCATATTTCGACGATTTAATAGCGTTTACATCGCATTTCTAACAAACCTGATTTTTCAGCTAAAATACATAGATTTTCACACTTTTTAATCAGAATTGCTGCAGCAATTGAATTTTATGCTTAAAGACAGCTAATTTATATAATTTTTGTGATGTACTTTGTAAACACATATTTTAAATAAAAAATCTGATATATTTCAAAAAATCTTGAAAAAGTCTTGAATCGTCGAAAAAAGCCGAAAACTGTCATTTTCGATCATTTTTCATTATATATCAATATTTTACATACTTTTCAAAAATCCCACTAAAACTCGATAAAAATATAAAATATTTTAAAATATTTCCTATATTTTTTAAAAATACTTGAAACACTGAAAAACTCAGAAGAGAATTCATTGCATATTTCGACGATTTAGAGCGTTTAGAATGCTTTTCTGAGAAACGTCATTTTTTAGCTAATATATATAAATTTTCACACTTTTTAATCGGAATTACTGCTGCAATTTAATTTTGTGCTAATAGTAAGCAGAATTATTATTTTTTGTGTGAAAAATATTCCCAAAACATATTTTAAATAAAAAAAATTGACGTTTTCAAGAAACGTTTGAAAAAGTCTTGAATCCTTGAAATATCTCCAAAATGCGGGATATGAAAATGCGTGATAAAAGAATAACGGGAAAAGTTGGTAGATGGATCTACAACTTCCTCACAAATAGAACACAAAGAGTAATAGTAAATAGAGTAAAGTCCCAGCCAGCCACGGTAAAAACCTCTGTTCCACAAGGCACAGTACTCGCTCCCATTCTATTCCTCATCCTCATTTTTGACATAGACAGAGATGTAAGCCGTAAATTCCTTTGCAGATAACACCCGGATCACCATGGCAGTGACCTCCATCAAAGACATTGCAAGACTCCAAGCGGACATCAACCAAATCTTCGAATGGGCCATTCAAAACAATATGAAGTTCAACGAAGAGAAATTTCAACTACTCAGATATGGAAACTTGAAATTAAAAATGTGTCAGAGTATACCACAAATTTCTAACAGCCATAGAGCGGAAAAGCAATGTGAAGATACCTGGGAGCGATAATGTCAGAGGACTCACCTTCAAGACCACAACAATGTATCTACCCGCATCCGGTAAGAAAATGATGGGAGGATGATAATGAAAACCCTTCAAAACTAGGGACGTAAAACCCATGATGATTCTCTTCAAATCGCCTTTGTGCTCTCTAGCTGGAATACGCTATACACTAACGGACCCGTCAAGGCTGGCGACATTGCAGACCTGAAGAAAGTGTACAAAGAACCTTCACTGTACACATAAGAGCGAAGAGGCACCTAAACTACTGTGAATGTTGAAGGACCTTGATCTGTATTCCCCTCGAATGCAGCAGAAGCTACTTGATAATATACACTTTGAAGGTCCTGGAGGGATTGGTACCAAACCTCACACGAGATCACTCATATAAAGTCAAAAGATTCGCCAGGAGAAGCAAACATTACTCCAGATGAAAAGCAGGGGTGTCACGAGTACACTTGAGAGACAACACAGTAATAACCGGGCCCGGACGTCAATTGCTTCCAGCATACCTGGACCTGTAGGTTTACCTGGAGAGAGTTTCGGGGGTCAACGCCCCCGCGGCCCGGTCCCCTGTGACCGGCCTCCTGGTGAGAGATCAGCGCCTGATCAAACCAGGGCGATGCTGCTGCTGCACGCAAACCAACGTACGAGCCACAGCCCGCTGATCAGGAAACTGACTTTAGTTCTTGTCCAGTGCCTGCTAGAAGACTCGCCAGGGGTCCCTGTTGTGTAATTCCCCCCTTATGTGTGCTGGGAGGCAAGTTGAACGTCTACGGGCCCCTGACACCTATTGTATGGTCCTCTAACGGTGCTAGTGGACACCCAGCTTTTCTTGGGGGGATGGTGCATCGTCTCCAAGTCTTTGCTTTCGTATTGAGTGATTTCTGTGCAAGTTCGGTATCTAGTCCCTCTAGGATTTTCCATGTGTTATAAGCATGTATCTCTCCCTCCTGCGTTCCCAGGGAATACAGTTTTTAGAAACCTCATCGCTCCCAGTAAATGAGGTTTTTCTCTCCGTTATGGGCGCGCCGTGAAAGTTCTCTGTACATTTCTAGGACTGCAATTTCACCTACCTTGAAAGGTGCTGTTAAGTGCAGCAATATTCCAGCCTAGATAGAACAAGTGCCTGAAAGAGTGTCATCATGGGCTTGGCCTCCCTAGTTTTGAAGGTTCTCATTATCTCATCTGCATTTTTACTAGCAGATACGATTGATCACAATTTATGGGCCTTGAAAGTGAGATCCTCCGAACAAATCACTCCAGGTCTCTGACGTTGGTGTTCGCTCTATTTTGTGGCCAGAATTTGTTTTTGTACTCTAATGAAAATTTAATTTCCTCATGTTTACCATATCAGAGTAATTGAAATTTCCCATCGTTGAAACTTCATAATGTTATCTGCAGCCCACTGAAAGATTTTTGGTTGATGTCCGCCCTGAGCCTTGGGCAGTGTCTGCAATGCTGAAGAACGTCATGCAATTCGGGTGTCATCTGCAAGGAAGACACGGTCCTGTGCTCTGACATCTTGTCCTATGTCGGATATGATGATGATGAACAAGATGGGAGCTAGACTGTGCTTGTGGAACAGAAGGTCTTTTTCACCGTAGCTGCCTCGGACTTTACTCTGTTGACACGACCTGTGATCTGTTTAGTGAGGAAAATTATATATCCATCGACCGACTTTTCCTGTTTAACCTTTAGCGCGCATTTTGTTGCGCTATTACGCCATGGTCACACTTGTCGAAGGCTATGCAAAGTCTGTATATATTACATCCATTCTTTTTGTCTTCTAGTGAATTTAGGACCCATGTCGTAGTGATCCAGTATTGAGACAGACAGAGCGAACCTGTTCAAACCCATGTTGCCCTGGTTGTGTAACTGAGGGGTTTCTAGATGGGTGGTGATCTTGCTTCTTAGGACCTTTCAAAGATTTTTATGATATGGGATGTTAGTGCTATTGGTCTGTAGTTTTCTTGCTGTGCTTTACTGCCCCCTTAGTGGAGTGGGGGCGTATGTGCTGTATGTTTTTAGTAACTGAGGACGACCCCCGTGTCCCATGCTCCCTCTCCCTAGGATGGAAAAGGCTCGTGATAGGGGCTTCTTGCAGTTCTTGATAACACAGAGTTTCCAATGAGTCTGGCCCCTGGGCAGAGTGCATGGGCAATTCCTTTTTCGCCTGTTCGATCATTTGCGTCAGGATAACAACGGATAGGCCTTGTGTTAATCAAATTTGTGGCACTCTCATAAAAAATTCATTTGATCTTCGACTCTCAGTCTGGTTTAGCCGGCTTGCTAAAAACTGAGTCAATTGGGACTTGAGTAGCTCACATTCATTTCCTTCCAAGCTTTCATCTGTGTAGGGACCCCATCTTGTTTAAGTAGTGGCCCAATACCTGGGCGTTGTTTCTCGATTTGATTGGCATAGGAGAAGAACAACTTTGGGTTTCTTTCGATTCATTTATATCTTTTAGTTCTCCCGCGATTTCCTGACTCCTAAAGGATTCTTTTAGCTTACTCGATGCTTGCTATTTCTCTGACCAGTGTCTCCCTGCGCATTTCAGATATATTGACCCTCTTTTAGCCTCTCTGGTTATTCTTTCCGTCGCCTGTAAAGGTAGCCCCTGTCTCTTTCTATTTTAACATCTACTCCTCCTCCTCACCTTTTTCTTAGGGAAAAAGCCTTTGTGCATACCATCGAGTGCCACCGAGTTAATCTGTTCTAGTCATGAGTTTGGGGTCTTGTTGCTTAGTATATCTTCCCTGCTTTATATCGGTTAGGACTTGTTTTACTTGGTCCCACTTTAATGTTTTTGTTATTGAAGTTGAATTTGGTGAATGCTCCCTCGTGAACTAGCTCATTTTGTCCCCGGCCGGGCCCTCGCATACAGTCCTGAACCTCAATTATTTGTGATCTGAGTATAATTGTTTTTTGATATGGTGACATTTCCTATCAATCATCATTGTTAGGAATATGAGGTCTAGTGTATTCTCCAGTCTAAAAGGCTCCTATTATTTTGCTGGTTTAAATTGAATTTTGTGCAGAGATTTAAAAAGCGTCGAGTGAGTTGAGTTTTCATCAGAGCTGCCCTCCAGGAGTTAATTACTGGCAACAATATTATTTCTATATTCCTCCATTTTAGGTGCCTTAAAGTCAAATACCCCCAGGAGCAAGATGTTGGGTGCAGGAGCCGGAAGATTTTCCAGACAGTGGCATTTTTTAACAGCCCCCTCTTTGTTTCCCTGGGGAATTGCTGGGATGTTGCATCCGAGGCTGTAGACTACCACAATGAAATAGGTTTTGGTTCTGCGACCTTTACTGCTAAAACTTCACTCGTACATTATGAGGCATTAAGCAGTTCTGTGCAAACAAGTGGACTCAGCAATGTACAAGGCCAACCCCCCCCCTTTTTGCCTGTTCACTCCTGTCACATCGTATAAGCTGTAACCTGGGATCCAAATTTCAATTGTCCAAGTGTTCCTTTATGTGGTCTCAGTGAAACCGCGAACATTGCCTTTGCATCCTGCAAGCAGTCCACGATGAAAGGTATTTTATAGAGAGTTGTTTGTTGCTGGCTTTAGACCCTGTATATTTTGCAAGAAGAATGTTATCGGTCTTGTGGATTGTTGGTACTGGGGGGGGGGATTTTTTTCCGGCATTAGTATCTGTAACTGTGGTTTGGAGTGGAGGCCATCGACTATTTACCTGGAGTTTTACCTGAGAGAGTTCCGGGGGTCACCGCCCCGCGGCCCGGTCTGTAACCAGCCTCCTTTTGGATCAGAGCCTGATCAACCAGGCTGTTGCGCTGGGCTTGCAGCACGCAAACCAATCATACGAGCCACAGCCCCGCTGATCCGGAACTGACTTTAGGTGCTTGTCCAAGTGCCAGCTTGAAGACTGCCAGGGGTCTGTTGGTACAACCCCTTTATGTGTGCTGGGAGGCAGTTGAACAGTCTCGGGCCCCTGAACACTTATTTTACTGGTCTCTTAACGTGCTAGTGAACACGCCACCCTGCTTTTCATTGGGGGATGGAGCATCGTCTGCCAAGTCTTTTGCTTTCGTAGTGGGTGATTTTCGTGTGCACGTTCGGTACTCTAGTCCCTCTATGATTTTCCAGGTGTATATAATCAAGTATCTCTCCCTCCTGCGTTCAGGAATACAGTTTTTAGGAACCTCAAGCCGCTCCCAATTAATTGAGGTGTTTATCTCCGTTATGCGCGCCGTGAAAGTTCTCTCTCTGTAACATTTTCTAGGTCGGCAATTTCACCTGCCTTGAAAGGTGCTGTTAGTGTGCAGCAATATTCCAGCCTAGATAGAACAAGTGACCTGAAGAGTGTCATCATGGGCTTGGCCTCCCTATTTTGAAGGTTCTCATTATCCATCCCTGTCATTTTTCTAGCCGATGCGATTGATACAATGTTTATGGTCCTTGAAGGTGAGATCCTCCGACATGATCACTCCCAGGTCTTTGACGTTGGTGTTTCGCTCTATTTTGTGGTTCCACTCCAGGAATGACTGGATTCGGTGTACGATTTCTGCCATTTCCTGCCAGTTTTTTTTCCTTCCTTTGCACTAAAAAACCTCTCCCTCTTTGATTGCGTGGGCTACCCAGGTTTTCCCCCATTGGCCTGAGTTTTGTATCTTTTTGTCCCCTTTAGATGGTATGCCTGCAATTTTAAGTTTATAGCACAGGCTTTCCTGTACTTGAAGAGGTTTCACATTTTTCAGGGTGAAAAGCTACAGGAAGGGAGTTGCATTTTCCTGTTGTCATTGGTAATGGCATTTTCTAGGGTGGTCATAGTTGCACGTCCCATCTGTTTTTTTTCCAGATTCCCAAGCCACAGAAACCAAGTTGCATATAAGGCACTAGGCTTGGTTTCCGCTTGCCTTGGGTTTCTGGTGACTGAAAATTCCCTGTTGGTGCTGTTTCCGCTTCTTACTTCTATCCTCCGAGCACAAACATGGAAGCTCCACCAGTTGTTTTTGTAATTTTATCCTCACTATTGCTATTGAAGTCCTCTGTTTTGCTATTTCCCTGCGGTATTTCTAGTTTGCAATATTGGTTTATCTCACTTAGACTACACTTGTTTCCCCTACTATGGCTCCTGTCCCCTATGGAGGTCATTATATGTAATCCTCCTGCGTATAATTCCCGACTAACCTGGCAAAATCTCCAGCTGCACCATTACTTGTCTCCCAGGACAGTATCTCCCTTCACCATTTCAGTCTTCCCAGACAAGCACCTCCAGCTTCACCATTACTGTCTCTGGACAGCACCTCCAGCGTTACTATTACTGTCTCCCAGGAACATCACCTCCAGCCTTACCGTTTGGACTACATGCCTATATCAAGGGCAGTACATTCAGCCCAACTTTTTTATGTTCCCATCGGTAGTTAGAAAGTCTTCCAGGTTTTTCTATGAAAAGCAGCTTGATGTTGTCCTCTTTTAATACCCTTTGATTTTAGTTCCACAGTATTCCTCATTTGCGGGCATACCCAGAAACACGTCTCTGTTTTAATACTGCTTGTAGCTAGTTCTGGGATATCTGCACATGGGCGTGACACCATTTTCCACAAAAATGACAATTCATCCATGTGGAAGCCCGTTTGATTGACTGACCCACAGACTACACACAGCTTCATAATGATTTGAAATGGTTTGATTTTACTGCAATTCTACCTACGAGCAACCTCTTGATATTTATATTAATAACCTTAAAATGATAGCTCTAGCTATTTGTATTTCTGTTTCATAACTCTTTTTTGTATATTGACAGCTTACCGTCAATCGTTTCCTGATTTAATGTTTTGTGTTTATAAGGGCGCCTACAACCCCAATCCGTTACAGACTGCTTTATTGTCCCACGAAACAGTTTGAAAACCAGTCCCGGGTTCGGACCAGTCAAGGTCGGACCAGTCATGGGATCGGAACCAGGCGATCTGCTCTGATCAGTGGGTCACGAGTATTAAAACATACTGGTCGGTGGATTTGAGCTACACAAGAAATGTAACACTGGAAATTATTCTACCCGAGTAATATGTGATTTGACTGATACAAAAGTATAACTTGCGTGTTGAAGAGCGGTGATATCGGGCACTCCTACAATGACGAAACGTCACCTCCTATGTTTATCAATCGCCTGTATCTGGGCTTTTTATTTTTTTTTTTCCTGTCTCCACCGCAATAAAATGCTATATTATCACTATAGTTTACTGGTGCAAATTATGGAGGAAGGACGCTTTTTCTGTAGTAATATTTGCTTCTCGTTGTTATATTGCGACCACGATGGTAACTACAGGTTATATGAATATTCACAGTAACGTCTCGTATTTCAAGAAAAGAAACTAATGAAAGTCAAATCCACTTCCACTAAGTACCATTATAATACTGGTTGTTCTACTACAACA
This sequence comes from Cherax quadricarinatus, assembly GCF_026875155.1. NCBI lineage: Eukaryota > Metazoa > Arthropoda > Malacostraca > Decapoda > Parastacidae > Cherax > Cherax quadricarinatus. The sequence goes on along the minus strand of NC_069416.1, from coordinate 10,303,277 downwards.
CTAGATTCTGCTCTTCACTGGTATCACTAGATTATATGCGAGTACACTAGCAGGCCAGGAAGATTATTAAAAACAGCTGACCTGTGGTAAGTTTCTGGCGACTTCTGGCACCTTCCCTCTAAAAAGGCTTATCACTTCATTTACAAATTCACCTGTTTTTCAATGAAACTTTAGCCATTATCATCAATATACTAGGGAGCCACTGTAGTATACACTATACACTATGTATACTCAATGATATCAGGGAGACTTTCTTTCCTCTGACATGAAAAGTCCACACGGGACACAGGCCTATGATTCCCCTCTGGCAGTAAACTCTGCTACGCAGTGCACACTAATTCTCCTTTTTTGACTCAGTATATAATGTTTTCCGCCCAAGATTGGTTCCAGGCGCTAGAGGGATGTATCGTATAGGATTGATGACACAAATTAAAGTTCTAGCACGTAAGAGCGACCGTGAAAACACGAGAAAACCGGGAGCACAACGAGGCAGGCTGACACGCTGGCACGCTCCAAATTGCTAATCAAATTGCTAATATGCTTCAAGTCTGTCAAGTTGTTTGCCACTGAGTGTCTTCCAGTATACGTTCAAAGCTGGTGTGTTTGTTCGTGAGGTGGAGAGATTCACTGGTGGCAAATTCCGCCCACTCACACCAACACCCAACGTAAACTCGAATCTGATGCTTGGAAGTTAGTGCGTGTCTTGGCGGTTAACGTCAGAGCGAGTGTAGATAAGAAGTAGAGGTCAGAATGAGTGCTATGCAGAGATGTAGTTGTCTGTGGACTGGCTTCTCTCGAGCTTATATAACCTAGAGCGCAATCCCGCCTGTGCGGTCCTTAGCAGTAATGGTGAATTTTAGGTTCAGTGTGTTTGTCGAGGGTAACACCAAGGACAACCTGATGAGAAGGAGCGTGGGATGGGGTACGGGAGTGCTTGTTTCGGAGTTCGACAGCAGTCGGTACATCGCGCCTTCTATGGAAGTAAGTGAATCTTTGACTTATTTAGGTTGGTTTGATGCGCCATACTAATACCCAGGCGGAATCCTTGTCGACCTCACTTGTGGTTTCTGCGTGCTAGGAAACGAATGTTATCATGTGTTGTGATTGAGTGATGTCGTCTGCGTAAGAACGGGTAAGTGTGTCTTTGGGTAAAGAGTTCAGGTAAATCATTCGTGTAGAGTACATATAGGGGGGGAGACAGGACAGAGCCTTGGGTACACCCGCTTTTAAGGTGAAATAGTCCAGAATAAGGATCTCTGAACCGTAATACGATCATGCGTTCGGCATCTAAAAAGTGACCATAAATTTCATCATATTTACAGTATTCAAAGGACGTGCAAATATTTTGTATTTTAAACCTCAATGCCAAACAAGTGTCAAAAGCTTTCTCTACATCTTTGGCGACAAGGCGGAGGTACAGTTCTGGCTTTATTGATACGTACAAAGCTCAGGATTATAGTTCAAACGTCTTGGGTATGTGAACGTTAGTTGTCGGAAACCTAATAGTCTTTCAGTAAGCAAGTTATTTGTCACTAGGTGAGCTCCTGAGTCGCATATTTACAAGGTCGTTCAACAGGTCTACCCAAAATTCACAAGGAGGCATAATAGGTCTATGGTTCTGGGAGTCAGTCCAGTTTTATCCAGGGTTTGATAGACATGCAGTTGCAGATTAAAAAGAATGGAGGTAAATAGCCAGATGTAAGGGAGGCATTAAAGGAGTCAGTGAATAGCGGAACAACAGAAAGTGGAAGGTGCGAAGGACTGAATGTGAAGACCAGACGCACCTGGAGCTTTTTTTGGAAGGTGTGTTGGTAACGAGTGAACATGCATCTACAGTAAAAAGGAGAGTTTAGGAGGATTGCGTGAAATGGGTGTTTAGGCTTATGATTGGATAAGATTGTCAAATCTTCATGATTTGGATACCCATCTCTCTAAGTACTATTGTATGTGCTATGACAGCTTGGTCTGTGGATGTGGGTGGAAAGATGTTTCCCATATGTCTTTGAAATATGACAGCTTCACATGGTCAAGATCTTCGTTGTTGTGATTTATGTGTCTAAAAGTTGTGGATCGAGGGGAGCCTGTAAGTCTCCGAATGATGACCAGAATGCTTTGGGATCTCTTGTACGCTAGGACATCTGTTGTGTTTATAACTGATTACCAAAGTCGGCATGGCATATCTAGGCTCTGGAGATATGTGTACGTAATCTGGGGGTTGTTCTGTAGTGAGATGATAAGTGTCGTGATGACAGGAATATTTCCTTTAAGAGATCTTGTGAAAACAGCGTGTATGTGTGTGTGTGTGTGTGTGTTGGTGCATCATTAACTTCGTAATATGTAAAATTGTGACTAATGATTTATCGAAAAGTGGTTTATAAATTGTAAGTGTTGTGGTGGACTTTTCTGATGAAAAAGTTAAAACGAGAAAATTATCTAGACTTGTGTTGTTTTTGTAAGAAATAGTGAATTGATGTGGTATTATCGAAAAAATGTGGAATTATTTGGTGTATCCTGGATTAAGAGTGAAAATGTTTTCCCCTGTTTTGTATATGAAATGTGTTATACTGAGATGGTGACCGACGAGAAGATCCAGTACAAAAAATGCATAGAATTTTTTCAAGAGAAAAATATGTTGATTTTAGTCTCAGTGATTTGGTTCCTTTTTCTTTCAATTAATTTTTTTTTTGTTGGATGTATATGAAATGTATTGGTGTATAATAAATAAATGAAAATATTGTGTATTAGTGTTATCCTGCATTGTTCAGTATAATTTCGGGTCGACCAGATTCAGCTGTTGGTCCTGTGTGTGGTCATCACGTTAGTCACTGACATAGTTGGAAGTCGACAAGATTTCAGCCTGTATGTGTGAGGTCATCACGTGACGTCACATGATCCGCCGAGTAAACGACAGTGGGGTGACGTCACACTTGTTTAGAACCTGTAGTAAGAGAAAGTACCATGCCCCAAAGAGGAGTTCAGTTGAATGCTTACCCCCAGAGTGAGAATCCAAAAAACTTGATCAATGAGGATGAGTCTTTGTATTATCGAGAAAAAACTTGATCCAAAGGATGGAGGAGGAATATGTTGTGATGGGGGTGAAAGGGGGAAGGAGAAACCTCTAAAAACTGAACCAAGGAGATGGAGGAGAAATACTTGAATCCAAGGAGATGAGAGAGAATCACTGGGGTGGAAGTGGAGTCCATTTGAATGCTTACACCCAAGGGGGAAATCCAAAAACTGATACCGAGAGATGTTGTCTTTGATTTCGAGAAAAACTTTGATCTGAGAATTGAGCAGGAATTTTGGGGGAAAGAGGTGTGGGAGGTACCCACAGGGGAAACCCAAAAACTTGATCCAAGGATATGGAGTCTGTATTAACGAGGAAAAAACTTGATCCGAAAGGAGATGGAGGAGAAATACTGGACAAGAGGGTAGAAAGTGGATGGGTGGGGGAAATCTTTGTATTATTGATATCGAGAATATCTTGATCTAGGAGATAGAGCAGGAATATTTGGAGGTGGAAGGAGGGGTACCCAAAAAACTTGATCCAAGGAGAGAGGAGAAATACTTGATTATCCAAGGAGATTGAGGAGAAATACTTGATCCAAGGAGATGGAGCAGAAATTCTTTGGATAGGGGTGAAAGTGGGAAGGAGAACCTCAAATTTGATCCGAGGAGAGGGAGAGCGCAAGAAAATAAACGTTAAAAAAAAATTCGAACCAAATCGAAAAAAATTCGGACGTGGGGTGGGGGTGAAGTCCAGACGACGCTGCAGAAGTGCTGTGCAGAAGGCCTGGCGGGCACAAGCGGGGCGGGTCGAGGGGCGGGCGCGAGCGGCGCAGGTCAGACCTCGGTCGGGGCGGCGCAGACGGTTGGGGGGGGCGGGGTGGGGTCGAGGGTGCAGGTTCCTGGGTGGGGGTCGTGGATGGGTCCATGTGGTGGGGGTCGTGGTTAGGAGAGGTTGTTCGAGGTGGGGTCGTGGGTGGGGGTCGTGGTGGGGGTCGTGGTGGTCGAGGTGGGTCGTGGGTGGTGGTCGTGGTAGGGGGATTGCACTGGTGGTCGTGTTGGGGTCGTATGGGTGGGGTCGGTGGGTGGGGTCGTGGGTGAGGGTTCGCGGGTGAGGTCAAGGTCATTAACATAAAGGTGTGAAAAGGAGCACTGCTCAGCCGCACCCGTTTTGAGGAAACCCCTTCAGGAAGACGCCACCTCAGCCCCACAGAGACTGCTGACTGGCCTCACACACTACTTATAAATAATATATATATATATTAATTTTATTATACATATATATATATATATATAAATATCTATATATATCATATAAATATATAATATATATATATATATATATATATGTCGGACGAATAGGCAGAACGTTGCGATCTTGCTTAAAAAGTCACGTTCAACTTGCCATATAGGAACAAGTGAAAATTTGTGTATGCAATAATTTCGCGAAAATCATTCTAAACCTAACGAAAAAAATATGTTTCACTGTATTGGTTTAGTATAAATTACTGTATACAAATCAAAAATATATTTAGTTGGGGTTAGGCTAAATAAATTGTTCTTGTTATAATAAGGTTAGGTAATTTTCTAAGATTCTTTGGAGCAAAATTAAAAATTTTACATTAACATAATGTAAAAATATATCTTACAAAAACTATAAGAGAAAATTTCCAGAAAAGTCCTTAATTTTAAATGAGTTCTTGCTATTGACCATTTACATATTCGGCACGACATATATATATATATATATAAATATAAATATATACTATATATATAAATATATATATATAATATACTATAATTAAATATATGCAAAAATATTTATGTATATATATATAAATTAATATATATATATATTATTTATATATATATTTATTATATATATATATTTATGTATATATATATATATATATTTTATATATATTATATATATAAATAAATATATATATAAATATATATATATTTATTTATTAACCCACTGGCCGATTCCCACAAGGCAGCGGCCCCGAAAAAGCTGAAATAGATTTGGGCTAACTTTAAGGAAAGATACCTTTTTTTTAAGAAACCTCCTCTTCCCCCACAGGGGGGGGTTTTTTCCTTTGGGAAATCATGCCCATAAAGACTTTAAAATGTATTTCCCTCTAACTCAACTGTTGCTCAGTGGATGTTTTTCAAACCCACGCTGAGCGTACTTCTCCTCTTGGGAAGAAGAGTTACTCCAACTGCTAAAGCTGATGTCTTGGAAAAACTGAAGACTTTCTGGTGTTATCCCAATTGCCCTGACAGCTATCAAGCTCAGAGGACTGTGTTTGTGGCCAGAATCAACAGTTTTATGAAACACAGCAATGTTAATGAAAATTGTTTGATAACATTAATACCGAGAATTCTGACCTTTAGGGCTTGAAGCACATAAATTCTCAAATTCCCAACAACAATAAGGTAACTTTAAAATTTAAAAATCGAGCCCACCTGAAGAGGCCAAACTTGTGTGTCAAAATGGCTTCAAATGTTTCAATCCCAGATGTACATCTGACCAAATTTCTATGGAACGCTTTGTCAGTGTGACACAATGTTTCAAGTGTTATCCCTTTTGGGTCATAACAACAAAAAATGCAGTATACAAGGGCAATTTGTAGCATTTGCTCTGGCCAACATTCCTATCGTGATTGTACCAATAAAATTCACCTAAATGTGTCCTCTGTAATGGAAACCTCATGCTGTTTCTGCTATTTGTCCTGAAAGAAAAAAGGAAATGCAGAAAATTTCTTGACGCCAAAAAACTATCCACTTCTAAGAAGACCCACTCCCCAGGCACCCCCAACCATGTCCCAAACTTCCTTCCCAGCTCTGCCTGGATCAAGTGGGACTCCTCAGGTCTCTACCAATGGTTCCAATGTTTGGGAAATTTTGCCCCTCTTGGAGCGCCCCAATCTAACCCACTTACAACAGACACAACAACAAGGTTCAGTGCATCTCATGTGTCTCAGGTATCCACAGACGGGGGTATAACGAGAGCACAACTAATGTACTTGGTGGCCAAAGACACAGCTGGGGTGTAAATTCAACTCTGCTCTCGTGTTTTGAATGATCTGTTAATGGCTAAAGTGATCACTCCCATCATTATCCCTGAAATGTGAAGGCCATTATGACCCAGCCTTCTCATAACAAGAAGTTTTACCATACTCTACATCTAAAAATAAGCCTTAGTCATCCCTGGCTCAGGGATCGCCCCCCCTCACAAACCCAGGTCGACAAATCCTCTCAACCCGACAAGTCAACACCTGAACATAATGCCCCAGAAAGTGGTGCCTACCCCTCCCGCTATTGTAGCTGATCCTGTTGAACAGGAACTTCCCCAAGGTAACTCACCTTGCCCATCAATTCCCTTGGAGCCTACACAGTCTCCCATTAACTCTCACGACCTCTGCTTCCTGAAACTGAGTATAGCATACCTCAGTTTTCATGATGATGACTCTAACGACTCTAACGATTCTATTGAATTCTAATGAGTCGTTAATATTACTGCCTCTAGTGAAGATGAAGAAAGATGGCATTGTTAATACACAAGCATCCACGCAAAAGTTCCCTTCTCCTATTGACGAGTCCAGCAGGGATGTATAGTACAACACATAACATTACTTGCAGGCGTTCAGAACGCAGTGTACGAGCGAAGAATAAGCAATAATGGGGGTTACAATTTTCCAACTTAATGTTCAACATTCTTTAATAACCGTTACCTTCTTCAGGTTGAACTACTAACTAAAATCCCCGATGTTTACTTTTAAAACGGACGCTGCAGATTGATAAACATATTAAATTAGTGGATACTGTATGTTAAAAAAAATCGAGAGGGCTTTTAGTGGTGTAGCCATCTTGGTTAAATTAGGATATACTTTTTAAAAAATTCATGGGGATGAAGATAACATTCTTGCAATAAACTAAAAAATCGATGGACAATATGATGGGAACGGATATTTTCCCCCGAACACCCATATATAGGTCAATTTCCTCTACATGGGATATTAAGCGGGGAAATATTCCAACAATTTTAGTGGAATTTTAATGCCCCAACCTCCCCCTTTTTAACTGGGGAGTGGTTTTCCAGGGGGTGTTTAAAAGGAAAACAACTCTTTTATATGACGCTAAAAAATTGTCTTTTAAAGGGCCCCCCTTTCTTCAAACGACTTTGGGACTATCCGGGAACACCAGATATTGTATGACAAAAGAACTTGAATTTTACGTCGTATATTCCGGGTGGGAAAGTAGGATCGCCCATATCCTTTTAAAAATAAATACAAACTTCTCCATTTAAAAATACCTTTTTAACCCCTAAACCCATTTAACCCCCTGGGATTTGACCCCTTCGGGGCATAACGGGTGATGTGAAATTGTGCCTTGAAAATCTCCCTTTCCCAGTGCAATTGATGATGAAATCAGGTCCCTGCAAAATCGAATAATTGAGTCCAATGCAACTTCCCAATTGCTTCCACAAAGATATACCAACAAATAAACCACTGGGAAAAATTAGAGATACTTTAAAAAATTTATAAGCGAATGTAAAAGGCATCTTCAAACAAAACAACCACCAGCGCTACTTGAAACCGTTTTAAGGGCAAAAATTAATTACTTTTTGTCAAAAAAAAAGGACTTGGGAAATTTTTTAGTTCTTCAACTAACAATATAAACTGAACCAAAAAATTTTTTGGGAAAGACCCGAAAACCCTTTTTAGGGGGAAAGCACAAGGTTCCCTAACTATTTAGTTCTACCTTATGAGGAAATGTAAAGATTTTTAATTAAATTGACATCCACGGGCCCAAGGCAAAATTTGGGGTGAAGTATGGGAGAAAATTCTCTCTCATAATAACAGTCGTCAATTTAATAATAATATTTTCAGTTAGTAAATAAGGGAGAGTGAAAACTTGGTGATCTAAAACCCACTACCTTACCATCGATATTTCAACTCTTAAAGATACCCCCCCGCTTACTAGACCATTACATTACTAGGTAAGAAAGGTTTATTGGAAGAATGAAAATGACCCCTGGCCTCTTGGAATAAAAAATGAAAAAATAAAGTACCTCCCTAAAATTTGCAAACGCCCTTGGAAAATTTCTTTAATCCATCTTGGTCAGGATATTTTTTCCGTTTTTTTTAAAGATGTAGGAACTTTCTTGTAAGCCCAATAAAAAATTCCCCAACCGGGAACTATAGACCTATATCTTTACTTGAAGTCAGGGGAAAAGTTTTTGAAAAGTCTTTTCCAACAGATTGAATTACATATGGAGTTTATCACTTGTTTATGAAAAACAATTTGGCTTAAAACACTAGAGGTACCAACCATGCAATTTTAAAGTTTTTTTTGACACTGTAGCAAGTCTAAAACGCAGGGCATCTTGCCTTAATTGCCACCGAGATGTTTATAAAGCTTTTGATAGCTTATGGCTGATGGCCTTATAACAAACTATTTACCCACCAACCATAACGGGTTTTTTAAGGGAATTTATAATTTCTTAATCAAAGAAAAATTTATTCCCCCTTTCATGGCAAGTCGACAGAACCCTTTTTTACCGACGGCTGGTGTCCCACAAGGTTCTTGTTCGTCCATTCTGTTTAACATTTTTTAATGACCTTCCTCAACCAAGTTTAAAGACACAATTTTGACACGTTTGCAGTGATTTTTTCATGTGTTATCAACTCCAGTAACAGGAAAAAACAAGTTGAGAGAGTCTAGAAAAAATGAATTTGAACTTTGTTTGAACATTAATTGGGAGAAGAAATGGAGAATTACGATAATCCCGAAAGGTCCTTGTTACACGATAGGATGTTTTGCATCAACCATTGAAGTAAAGGGGGTATCTCCCTAGGGTACCTGTAGCCATTAGAAACCCCCAAAAAGATCTTGGGGGTATGAAATAGACAGGCTGCTCCAATCAACATTCAGTAACAAAAAAGATCAACACAGCCAAAAACCCGGGCTTGAGACTCTTTCCCATTCAATCAAGCCCCTCAACATGTCAAAAAAAATCGTTAAAAAATAATAAGCCTATCTTTTAATACCCTTGTGCCCAATTCATTAACAAACAAAGACCACATGCTACGGTTCAAGGGTCCCAAAAAAGCTCTTCGATTTTTTTACCCAAAACCGGGAGAAACAGAGTTAAAATAGATTTACACACCAACAAGTTCACTCCCCCAAAAAGTACGCCTTTTCACCCCAAAAAAAAAACAACTTTATACATGCAAGAACATAATGCCAATAGAGAACATCCTAACAAAAAGATAAAAAACCACCGATTACACCACAAAACTCCACCCCACAGGACTCAAAGAATGACTCCCCACAAGGGGTTTGTGTTTTATTATAAAAAATGATTACCCCCGACCATGATTTTGAGTAAATTCCTGTGAAGAAGATTTGGTACCACCAAACCCCTTTTATTTAAGAGAAAATTTCGCCCCCAATTAGGGAGACATCTTAAATAAATTTTTTAATGTAAAATTATGCTATTGACTATGGTTGGACACCACCATTAAGGTATTGTCACGACTCATAAACTGGCCAGAAAATATCGCCTTTCCTGTGTATAAATATCCCTTGTGCAAAGCGAAAAAAAAAAAAAAAAAAAAAAAAAAAAAAAAAAAAAAAAAAAAAAAAAAAAAAAAAAAAAAAAAAAAAAAAAAAAAAAAAAAAAAAAGAATTGCCTTGTTAATTCAACCCAATTCAGAGTCATGTACTTAAATTACCTATTATATTTTGGACTTGATGGGTTGTATTAAACCTCTTAAAAAATAATCTTTCAAATTTAAAAAACACTTTTTAAAAATTTCACCAAAGTGGTTGGGCCACTCCTTTTTTTTCCTCCCCCTTTTTCCCCCCCCCCCCCTCCAAACCCCCTTCCAAAATTTCCATCCTTACCCCTCCTTCTTCCTTCCCATTTACCAAAGCCTGGTCATTAGAGCAAAACAAAACAATAACAGAATACCAGAACAGTTACGACCATAGGGACAGTAGCAGAAGACCCGCACCGTACACTAACACGAAATCAAAAAAGTACAAAACAGAAGACCACTACAGTAAATATACACAAACCAGTGCAGTAAAGTAAAAAAAACGCAGAGGGCCCGTACGGTACGAAACACGAAGACAAAAACAATACAGTAACACAAAAGACCAGCAAAGTACAGTAAAACAGAAGACCAGCAAGTACAAAACAGAGAAAACCAGTAAGTCCCAAAAAACAAAAAAACCGACAGCACAATAAAAACAAGACCGTAGAAATTTCAGTAACACAGATACCCTGGAACAAAACAAGGAGACCATACAGAAAATACACGAATTCCCCTACAGTACAATAACCCACGCCCGGTACAGGCAATACACACAATATTGTACGCAGAACAGTAACACAGGGAACAGTATGGGAGAGAAACAAAAGCCCCCACAGTACAAAAAACACAAAAGCATGCAGTCAATAACA
>NC_069416.1:10235279-10292294 GCF_026875155.1 Cherax quadricarinatus | reverse complement strand
TATATCACCATTTGTCTCCGGAAGCACACATCAATCAATAACTGCTGCAGCATTTGGGCGCCGGAAAACCCTGAGAACGCATTCCGATACCTTAGAAGGAATCATTCAAGACATGTACACCGGTATGTAGGCCCATACTGGAGTTCAGCACCTGTTTGGAACCCCCCACTTGATAAAGCACGTCAAAAAACTAGAGAAAGTACAAAGTTGCGACAAGGTTAGTTCCAAGCAAAGGGGAAGTCCTATGAAGAAAGATTAAGGGAAACGGCCTGACGACACTGGGCAGGAGGGTCAGGGGAGACATGATAACAACATATAAAATACTGTGTGGAATAGACAAGGTGGACAAGGACAGGATGTTCCGGGAGGGGACACAGAAACAAGAGGCCAAAATTGGAAGTTGAAGACACAAATGAGTCAGAGAGATAGTAGGAAGTATTTCTTCAGTCATAGAGTTGTAAGGCAGTGGAATAGCCTAGAAAATGATGTAGTGGAGGCAGGAACCATACACAGTTTTAAGACGAGGTTTGATAAAGCTCATGGAGCGGGGAGAGAGAGGGCCTAGTAGCAACCGGTGAAGAGGCGGGGCCAGGAGCTAGGACTCGACCCCTGCAACCACAAATAGGTGAGTACACACACGTGGTACAGTGGAACCTCTACTTACGAGTTTAATCCGTTACATGACCTTGCTCGCAACTGGATTTGCTCATTTGCTGAGTCAATTTTCCTCACTTAAATTAATTGAAATGGAATTAATTCGTTCCAGTGGAATTCCAGGCACGAGAAAATATTTTAATAATTTCCCCAATATCAATTCTTCAACTTATTTATCTATCACAATTCATGTAATATGACATAATAAACAATATTAATAACATAGAAACATGATGTATACACTAGAATGAATAAAATGCATGTCATTAGGTATGTGGCTAGTGGTAGTGACAGCAGCCATTGTTGCTGGGGTTTATAGGGCCACCGCAGCAGCCATTCTTGCTCCTGACTACATGTGTAGAGAACCTAGGATAACCCAAAAAAGTCAGACAGTGACTTATAAGTGCTACTCTCTTAATGCTTCACTTAATTGCTACACTCTTAATGCTACACTTAATTGCTACACTCTTAATGCTACACTTAATTGCTACACTCTTAATGCTACACTTAATTGCTACACTCTTAATGCTACACTTAATTGCTACACTCTTAATGCTACACTTTGCCACTGCTGCTTTATGTTGTCTACCACTGCTACCTCATGATGTCTGCCACTGCTGCTTCATGTTGTCTGCCACTGCTACCTCATGATGTCTGCCACTGCTGCTTCATGTTGTCTGCCACTGTTGCCTCATGATGTCTGCCACTGTTGTTTCATGTTGTCTGCCACTGCTGCTTCATGTTGTCTGCCACTGCTGCTTCATGTTGTCACTACTGCTTCATGTTGTCTGTCACTGCTGCTTCATGTTGTCTGTCACTGCTGCTTCATGTTTTCTGCCACTGCTACCTTATGTTATCTGCCACTGCTGCTTCATGTTGTATGACACTGCTGCTTCATGTTGTCTGCCACTGCTACCTCATGATTTCTGCCACTGCTGCTTCATGCTGTCTGCCACTGCTACCTCATGATGTCTACCACTGCTGCTTCATGTTGTCTGCCACTGCTACCTCATGATGTCTGCCACTGCTGCTTCATGTTGTCTGCCACTGCTACCTCATGATGTCTGCCACTGTTGCTTCATGTTGTCTGCCACTGCTGCTTCATGTTGTCTGTCACTGCTACCTCATGATGTCTACCACTGATGTCGCCAAAGAATCGAATATTTCTGCTATTTTGAGTTCAATTTCAAGGTACTTTTCATAGTGAAACCAATTAAAATCATATTTATTTTTGTAGTATATCTTCCATTCTATCACATGAGACCAAATAAAACGAGAATACAACCGTAAAAACAATACCAAAATATACCGCTAAGGGGAGGCTAATGGCTGAGAAGAGAACTCTGTTATTTATGGTCTGATTTCTTTCATTTTTGGTATACGTTAAGAAGCATCTTTTCATCATACATTGCCAAAGTTTCAATAAGATAGTCCAACAAACAACTGAGATCCAATTCCCTAGATCAAGAGCAAGAGCCCCCTCACCAGTGTCAATTAACCTCCCTTGAGGCCCACTCGCATCTAGAAATTTTGCTCGCATCTGGAAGCAAAAAATCAACTGAGCAGCTGCTCGTATCTGGAAGAACTCGCACGTGGATGCACTCGTAAGTAGAGGTTCCACTGTACTTTATTTACACAGAGCAAAGTCAGGGTATTTTTCCAGAATAGTCTGTAATATACCACTGTGGATAAAATACTTAGACATATCTTGAACATTTCTGAGTGAGTTGTCTCTGAATGCATTAATTTTATTGCACTCCAATACATAATGACGCAGGGTGTGACAATAGTCCATCTGGCAGAGTTTTCATTTCGTTTGGTCTACATCTGGTGGTGGTGATTTAACCTGCCAAAGATATTTATAACCCTGCCAGAGCCGGGTGGTAGTGACATCCAAGAGTCTGCTTATTTTGTTGGATGCACCATAGACATGTGACTCCTCCTGCATGATAGAATGATGATAGATGGGCTGACTTGTGTCAATCTCCCTAAGTCTTATTAAATTAGTAAAATTCAGATGAAGTTCTTTTTGTATTATTGTTCTCAAACTGCTACCTGACAAGCCAAGATTGTAATCTACCTCCTCTTGGAAAGCATACAGCTAGCCAATTTATCAGTTCTATCATGCATCCGAAGACCAATGTGAGATGGAATTCACAGCATGTGCACTCTGACTCTGCTGTCCACAATCCTACCATACCTGTGTCTGGCTTCTGAGACGAGTATGCCCCAATTTATACTTAATGAGTTGAGAGCATTTATGGATGACAGAGAATCAGTTACAATTAAACAGTTCTGTCTGAAGGGTAGAGGTCCAATTATTGATACGTGCTCCAATTTCTTTAACCCTTTGAGGGTTTTGGTCGTACTAGTACGTCTTACTCGTAGGGGTTTTTGACGTACTAGTACGCATAAATTCTAGCGGCCTCAAATCTCGCAGGAAAAGGCTGATAAGCCTAGATGTGAGAGAATGGGTCTGTGTGGTGGGTGTGCGCAGTAGGAAAAAAATCTGGGACCCAGTGGTGCATTGTGGGAATGCCATCATAGTACACAATTTCCACCGTGCCCTGCGGTAAGAAGTTCCTCACTCCTCGGCAAATTGGGACACTTTTGTTCCCCAGTTGACAGTTCTAATACAGATGGAAGTGACAGTGAAGATGGGGTTTCAAGGTTCTGGTGAGGTTTTGACCGAAAATAATGACCAAATATGGGTAATAGTGAGGAAAACCCAGACAAAACACCACAGCCTTCCACCTCTGGTGCTGGGCCGTCTTTTTTCACGTTCAGTTGTACCAGAATCAAAGAGGAAACTCCTATTTTCCAAAAACCCAGGGCTCAGATGTGAGCATTGGTGATGATAGTGATAGTGATTATGAAAATACAAGCTCTTCAAAACTTGTTCCAAGAATGGAGGAGGAGGAGGAGGCAGAGGAGGAGGAGGCAGAGGAGGAGGAGGCAAGAGGAGGAGGAGGAGGAAGAGAAGAGGAGGAGGAGGAGGAGGAAGATGAAAAGAGGGGGGAGTGGAGGAGGAGGAAGAAGAGGAGGAGGAGGAGGAAGAAGAAGAATACGTTTAAAGATAAACAATAATACTTTAATAATAATAATACATTTAAAAATAATAATAAATTTAAAAATAATACATATATAATTTAAAAGGTAATAATAATAATAATTAATATGTAATAATAAAAAGTTCACCCCTGACAGTAACAAGATAAGGGGAGATAACATCTGATAAGTTTGCTGACGTTTGATGAGGGTAAATGAGGGTAGAGTGATGCCAAAAAATGAGATGAACATCGCCCTCCCTTTTGTTTTTGCTGGTTTTACTAACATTTCTGTCTGTCTATTTGCCTGTCTGTCAAGCTCCCTGTCTATCCGTCTAGCTCTCTGTTCTCAGAGGCCAACAAGACTGCATCATCACTTTTACTAACATCTTCAAGAGAGTATTAGCACTTTGTCTTGGGTTTCTTGGGGTTATCCTAGGTAATTTATATATGTATACTTGTATTTATGTGTACCTGTGAGCAGAGATAAACAGACAGATAGAATGAGGGAGAAAGTAATGGATTAGAATGGTGGAGGGAAGCAGCATCCGACCCCCTTGATGGGTTTTTGACAAGGTGCGGAGGGGGAGTGAGTAATGAGACAATATGTCATTTTGGACAGCTGAAGAAACTCTGGTAAATTTACACTATGGAGGAGGGAAGGAGAAGGAGAAGGAGGAAGAGTAGGGGGAAGAGGAAAAGAAGAGGAGGAGGAGGAGGAAGAGGAAGAGTAGGAGGGAAGAGGAATAAGAGGAAGGGAGGAGGAAGAGGAAATAGTAGGAGGAAGATTAGTGGGAAGAGGAGGAAGAGGAGAGAGGAGGAGGAGGAAGGAGTAGGAGGGGAAGAGGAAGAAGAGGAGGAGGTGGAAGAGGAGGAGGAGGAAGAGGAAAGAGTAGGAGGAGAGAAGAGGAGGAAGAGGAAGAGTATGAGGAAAAAGAGTAGGGGGAAAGAGGAGGAAGAGTAGGGGGAAGAGGAGGAAGGAGGAAGAAAAGAGGAGGAGGGAGGGTGGATCACTAGTACACTGGTACTGGTCAACTAACATTTCTGTCTGTCTATTTGTCTGTCTGTCAAGCTCCCTGTTATCTTGTCTATCCGTCTAGCTCTCTGTCTCAGAGCGCCACAAGACTGTGTCATCACTTTTACTACATCTTCAAGCAGAGTATAGCACTTTGTTGGATTTCTTGGGTATCCTAGGTAATTTATACTATGTATACTTGTATTTATGTGTCCTGTGAGACAGAGATAGACAGACAGATAGAAAGAGAGGAGACAGATTGAAAGAGATAGAATGAGGGAGAAAGATAAAAACCATTGTGTATGACACCATGTTTCAGAGTTCCACAAGCTGCGACTAATAGGAATATGTTCAGTCGCTGTATATTGGTATATATATTATAGAACAAAATAATAATAAACAATGTTTTGTATTGTTTGTTTTTGTAACAAGTTTTTTTTGTAAACAATATATTGCATAATTATGTTTGTGTGCTTATTGTGTTGATATACAACGATGAATATATGTACATTGCACCTTACTTTGGTTCACAGGCCACAATAAGTTATGTCAAAAAATAAAATAGTGAAAAAAACAACCAAAACCTTCAAATACAAGTAACACTAAAAGTTTACCGGGTGAGAAGCAGTCGCGCTGTTGCCATACGCGGCTCATTTTCGCAAACTTCATGCATCCATATCTCCGTAAGTATTGATGGTAAATTTTTTTGTTTATCATATGTTAGAAAAAAAAAACTCTTTTTTTCATAAGAAAAAAAATAATTTTTTTTTTTTTTGAAATTTTGGCCACCTCGTGAACGAGTTTCGGAGAGGGCCTGTCGGACCTCAAAGGGTTAAGAGAGCCAGCCATCACTCGTATGACACAGCAGCAACTACCAGCTTGCACCAGTGTGTTTCGGTGATCAAGAACTATCAAGTAAATTAATTTGTGAGAGTGTGTGCGTTTGTGACTAAGTTATCAATACAGCTTAACCCTTTCAGGGTCTGTCCGTAGATCTACGGCTGGGCGGTGAGTGTCCAAACCGTAGTTCTACGCCAAAATTCTAGCGCCGTCAAATTAGCGCGGGAAAGCGCTCATTGGCCTACCAGTGAGAGAATGGGTCTGCACGTGTGGGTGTGCGCCTAAACAAAAAATCTAGGCGCCTGCATAGCATTGTGGGAACGCCGGCTCAGTTACCCCCCCTTGTTCACCATGTACTCGCGCAAGTCCAGCTCTCACTCCCCGGAAAATTGGGACTCTCCTCTTCCTGTCTGATAGTTCTGACAACTGATGGAAGTGGGAAATGAAGACGGAATTCTAAGCTTTGATGAGTTAGTGGACGAAAAATAATGACTGGATATCGATAATAGTGCCAAAGAGAAACCCGGACGATCCTCGACCTTCTACCTCTGGTGTGGGCACTCGTAGACTGACGGTCGGTTTGTTCCTTAAACGTAAGAGGAAACTAATATTTTCCGTGGCCTGGCCTCTGGACTTCAGTAAAGTCGATGATTCTGGCATGGATTGTGATTTTATTGGCCGACGATCATTGAGTAAGTAGTGATAGTGAGGAAACATATTTCACAGTGAAGGTCGGTACATGTGCGCGCCCGCATGACGTCGGGTATAGTGTACCTATGCTATGCCCAGGGGGCGGAGTACATCCGTAGTACTTCCCGGAGTAATCCCGTGGCCCTACACCCGTTTTAGGTAGTGATATGTGAGGATGATGTGGCTACACTTGGCATGGATGGGCACAGACATCAGTGGATGTGTTAGTGGGGCTGGTGGTGGTAGTGGCCACCGCCATGGGGACTCGCTGGCCACGCGGGAACCACGCTGTGACTCGTTCAGTTCAAGGAAAAGCGGGAGCGTCACCCACCAGCCCGCCACAACTCACCCCTACTAACCAGCCTATATGAATGTCCAGTATCACCAGCAAACGTATCTGGGATTGCAGCAAATCCCAATTTTTGTTCCCAGCCCTCACCACTTTGATGATCGCAAAGTGGAATTCTACCTACCTGTCCCTTGGAACCACGGCCAGAAACTGGAATTCTTTGAATTATTCTTTGAACAGCCATTGATGGGAAATATTGTCAGGGAAAGTAATAAGTATTTTCAGTACACAATACGATCTTATCACCACAGTCAAGACTACACAGGGTGGAAAGAGGACGCTGTTGCAGAAATGTATTTGTTTTGCAACAATAATGCTTATGGCCTCACGGCTATAAGCATAATATGAAAGCATACTGGTCCACAGATGGCTAATTTCGTTACCCCATCCTTCAGTGAAATAATACCAGTGAACAGGTTTATATCTTACTCTTAAGTATGTTGCACTTCTTGACAAAACCAGGCCTGACCAGAAGTGGACAGGTTATACAAGATTAGAATGTTTTCATGTATCTCAAAACATAAGTTACAGGATTGTACTTTTGTCCATTCAAGAATCTTGTAATTGACGGAGTCTTTGATTTTGTTCAAAGGTTGTTTAGATGGTCATTCAAGCAGTATATACCGAAGCAAGAGGGAACGCTTGGTATAAAATTGTTTGTACTCTGTGATTGGTGACAGTGGCCCTGGTGTTGGATATTGTGTTATACACGGGTAGTAAAACATTGAAAGATAACCAAGATGTTTCATTGTGTTATATCAGGTGACGTACGAGAGAAACATGATGGCCAACCTTTCTTGGTAAGGGCCCATACATTATATAACCGATAACTGGTACACAAGCCCATTATCAGTGATTTCAATGGCGACCTAGTGAACAAGACAGGCATGTGTGTGGCACAGTGCGTTCTAATCGTAAACATATGCCCAGGCTCAACGCAGGTGTTTTCGTGGGGTGATGACGTGCAGGTGTTTACTGCCAATGACATCTGGCATTACGGGGCATGCAAACGAGATGTCAAATTGTTGGACTACCATTCACCGTAATGAATGCAAGACAGTGGCAAAGTTGATCGAGTGGAATAATGAACGTATCGAAAACCAGTGACAGTGATTGTATTATACACAAAACATGCGCTTGGTTGACAACGTGTGACCATGCAGATTGGTTTTGTGACTGGTGTTCGTAGAGTTACAAGTGGTACATGAAACTTTTTCTTTCCATCTCATGGACATTTCAATGCTGAATGCAATAAAATATGTACCAAATAAAAAGGGGGGGGGGAGGGTAACAGACCACCGTATGGTGAATTGTGTTTGTCTGTTGTAAGACAACATAATGAAAGTACCATGGTAACAACACCTGCCAATACAACATGGTTCCTCGAATTCATCACACTACACCCATGCGTTTGAGAAGAGAAAGGGTGATCATTTCATTATACAGCTTCCTTCAACTCAAAAGAAATTTGCTCAGAAGAGATGCATTGTCTGTGCACAAACAAAACTGACGGGCAACAAAGACGCACAAAGTCACTCGGTTTATGTGTGAGAATGTACTAAGGTGCCTCAGTGCATGGTGACACTTGTTTCAAGGAGTTCCACAAGCTCCAGCCAGTTCTAAAACCAGACCAGAGATTGTAATATGTAAATATAGATAGAACATTAGTATTATACAATATTTGTGCATGTTATTGTAATAAACAACAGTGGTTATAAAAAGTTAATATGGATAATAACTTTAGTGCGGTTATTGTGTTCAATACAGTGAGGTTATATTATTATAATTATATACAGTATTGGTCTACAGGCCCCAAATGTTAGTAGGAATAGAAAAAAATTGGAAAAAGAAAAGAAAAACAACTAAAACAACAAAAATTAATATAATACGCGTATGTTGGAATTCGTCGATGTTGCCGACCACACATCATTTTCTACAAACTTCTTGGCACCTGTATCTCAGTAAGTACTGATCAGATTCTAATTTTTTTTGTTTTATTACCTTCACAAAAATTATGCTCTTTTTAATTCTGTAGAAAAATAATTTTTTTTTTTTTCAAAATTTTTCTTGGACACTGGTGCGTGATTCAGATTTTGGCCTTGGACCCTGAAAGGGGTAGGCATTTTCATGTTTTGGCTTCAGGGTGAAGCTTTGGTTGTGATTTAAACCCTTTCAGGGTCCAAGGCCCAATCTGCGAGTCACTCTCCCAGTGTCCAGAATTTTTCAAAAAAAAAAATTTGTTATTTTTTCTTATGAAATGTAGAGAATCTTTTTGTGAAGGTAATAAAACAAAAAAGTACGAAATTTGGTGGAAAATTGACGGAAATATGCTTCTCTGCGGAATTTTTGATGTGTCAGCGATATTACGAATCGGCGATTTTGCAGACTTTTGACTCCATTTTTAGGCTATTTCTTTATCTTTCACAAATCAACCAAAATTCCCCACCCCCCCTAGCTATTTCACTAGTATTACTTCTATTCTATCGATTGAGCACAAGATATCGCCAAGTCAACTGTTTCAATATACAAATAAAAATGTGATCTGAATATTTGGTAATTTGGCCAATTTAACACAAAGTTCAAAATATTCCAATTTCAAAATAGGGTCCAGCAGAATGAACATGTAGGCATTCTTGCATCAAACTAACATTTCCTCTGGTTCATTAGTTAGTTTTGGGCTTTACAAATAATTCCATTTTGATTTTTTATTCAATAATGAATTTTATCTCACACAAAAAATAGAAGATTACTGTTATGCAATACTGTAATAATTGTATAAATATCATCACCATATTTGTGATGTTATTAGAACCAACATTCTGACGTGTATTAGAGTTGAGATGGTCGAGTTTGTTTACTCTTGAATATCGGCAAAAAAAAAATTTAACATTTCTGCTACTTGAGCTCAGTTTTCAAGTCATTTCCAGTGCTAAAACCAATCAAAAATCATCTCTATTTTTTAATATGTCTTCCATTCTATCAAAGTGAGACCAAAGAAATCGCAAATACAAAACTATAAAAAAAACATACGAAAAAAAACACTGCAAAGTTGCTGTTTTAATCGAAAAAAATAATGATTTCATTTTTTTTCTCTCATTATACACAGTTGTGCTGTGCAGGATCGTTTTATTGTGGAGCACGCATACCACATAGATGGATTCTCTCATATCTAGGCCCAAAATGTACACCACAGTTTATAGATCGAGTGAGCTGAACTCATGGCGTGATCTACGGTTTGGACCCTGAAGGTTAAAGGCCGTAGAATCTACGGGACGGACCAATGAAAGGGTTTTAAGAAGTAGTTTGGGGGAAATGGAAGGCATGGTAGTTTGGAATGGAGTAATATCCTATGGAGTGGAGAATGCTGCTGTTTTACCTACTTGACATAGATCATGTATCTGATTAATGCAGAGGTCGGTTCAGTTTTTTCGACCATCTGGAAGGGTGTGGTTTACCAGTGCTGAGAGGAAAGTTTGGAGGGCTTCTGTGCAGGGTTTGAATGGGCTTGCCTGAGCATATTAACCCCAATTAGGATATTTCTTTCAGTAACTGATCTTGATGCTTGGTATATCATGTTCTTTTGCATATTTAAAATTTTGGCACGTACGAGGGCATCCATCCTAAAATGATCCTCATGCTTCGTTCTGCAGTTTTTCAGCCCTCCACACTTCCAGTCTCTGACACAACAGCAAGTTAGTGGTGAGCTAATCAACCAAAAAAAATGTCTATACAGGTCCCGCCATCTCAATCCGGCAATCAGTTATTCGGTTCTTCTGTTATTTCGGCACTATTTTGTCTAGAATTATTTCAAATTTCCAGGGTCGCCACTTCAACCTGCTGGTACTGTTTGGTGGTGCTACTTGCTGATAAGTCATTCTAACTTCTTTTTCTCTATTGTTATAACCTGCTTACTTTTAGCCCTAGCCATGGTTCCAATGAATAAAAGAAATGCTTCTCATTATGTAAAGCACTGACACAGTACATTATCCATTAAAGATAAGGTGGCTTTGAAGCCACTGTCAATTGCCATGAGCTCAGGCTTGTGATGCAGGAGAATATGCTTTATTATTACGCTAATATCAACACTACAGCTTATTTGCCTATCACAGTTGATCTAATATGACATAATAAACAATATAAATAACATAAAACGTGTTAAATACTCCAGAATGAATAATATTTGGCATAATACCGAGCAGTTCAACAAAGGTAAGAAGAGGATATGGTATACAAATTTAATTTTTCTATCCCTGTCTTGGGGGCTTATACAGTGGACCCCCGGTTTACGATCAGCTCCCAATGCGGCGAATTATGTAAGTGTATTTATATAAGCGCGTTTGTATGTGTATGTTTGGGGGTCTGAAATGGACTAATCTAATTCACAATATTCCTTATGGGAACAAATTCGGTCAGTACTGGCACCTGAACATACTTCTGGAATGAAATAATATCGTAAACCGGGGATCCACTGTATTACAAAAAACAGAGTGTAGCACAGGGCTGACTGATATACACTCGTACTGCACCATAAACCTGAAACAAAAATTATTTTCTCTACAGTGGAACCTCTACTTGCGAGCGTGTCCACATGTGAGTTTTTCCAAATACGAGCAGTGGATGGGTCGATTTTTTGCTTCCATACGCGAGCAAAATTTCCACAAGCGAGCGGACCTCAAAGCAGGTTCCTTGACACTGGTGAGGGGCTCTTGCTCTTGATCTCGGGAATTGTATCTCAGTTGTTTGTTGGACTTTCTTATTGAAACTTGGGCAATGTATGATGGAAAGATGCTTCTTAACATACACCAAAAATGAAAGAAATCTAAGCATAAATAATGGAGTTCACTTCTCAGCAATTAGCCACCCCTTAGTGGTAATTTCGAATGGTTTTTATGGTTGTATTCTCGTTTTTTTGGTCTCATTTGATAGAATGGAAGATATACAGCAGGGCCCCACTTATACGGCAGGTTAGGTTCCAGGCTACCGCCATAAAGCGGAAACCGCCGTAAAGTGGAACACCCTTTTTTCCACTTATAAATGCATACAAACACTAGATAACAAGTTTGCACTAACATATATTAAGTTAGCAATAGAACCAGGCATCAAAAAACAATAAAAAAGTACAATACACACATAGTGCACTCATTACTTACCTTAAAATATTTATAGTCTTAATCTAGGGTGAGACAAGTAGTATTTATTGTAAGAAATCAAGTGTGGTATGTATGGTAGTCAGCCAGGCTACATTACCAGGCCACCCCACCCACACATACTATTCTATGATATTTAGGCATCCCAGAGCGATAAAATGTATATGCAGTTCACTCATTACTTACCTTAAAATATAGGGTGAGATGAGTAGTATTTATTGTAAAAAATCAAGTGCGGTATGTATGGTAGTCAGCCGGGCTACCATACCAGGCCAACCCACCCACACATACTGTTCTATGATATTTAAGCATCCCAGAGCAATAAAATGTATATACAGTTCACTCATTATTTACCTTAAAATATTTGTAGTCTTAATGTAGGGTCAGGAGTAAGTAAATGAGATAAAACGAATAAATAAGAGAGAGAAAGAATGAGTGCATGAGAGAGGACAGGCGCAGAGTTATGTAAACAAACCAGGCGAAGGTAAATTTTGTAAACAAAGTGTACACGTCTGGTTTGTGTACAAGTTACATTGTGTACAGGTTGTCTCTACATTGATACGGTAGAATAAATAAAGAAGAACACTCCCTTCTCATGTAACATCATTTTGAGAAGAAATGATGCTCTGAGTGAAGGCAATGGAAATAAGTCACTGACTTTTTTGGGTTATCCTAGGTTCTCTACACACATGTTATGTATGATACTCTATGTAACTGTATTTGTGTATACCTGAATAAACTTACATACATACGAAAGGAATAATTTTCTACAGTTACCCACAGTAACACATTATGTTAGATTAGAGAAAATGTTATTCTTGCAGTCATTTGTACAAGTTATCTGGCTACCACATCTCATATTTATGTTTATTTATTCTATTGTAGGGTGTATTTATCATCTTTTTATGTTATGTATCGTGTTTATTATATAATTTTGAAAAAAATATCATGGATGGATTAATGAAAATGTGTATATTAACGTAATATACGACATTTAATGAGACTCGGTGATTATTATTATTATTATTATCATTTCTAATATGGCGTCACTTGTGCAAGTCGTCTGCTACCACATCTCACATTTATGTTTATTTATTCTACTGTCGGGTGTATTTATCTTATTTATATGTTATGCATCGTGTTTATTATATAATTTTGAAAAAATATCATAGATTCATTAATGAAAATGTGTATATTAACGTAATACGTATACGACATTTAAATGAGACTCGATGATTATTATTATCATTACTAATATGACGTCTGGAGACATAAGACACTCTTACTGATTTTAATGTGTACCTGCATGCCAGCACAGTATGTAAGCTTATTTAGGTACAGGTATACATAAGTATAATTATCAGAGTATATATAAAATATGAAATAACTTTTAAAAACATTTGAAATTTTGGAGTTTCCAGACAAAATGGAGAGACTTAGTGCTTACTGAGCTCACGGAGAATGTAAACAAACAGGGTGGGGCGCGGTGACCATATTAGAAAGTCAGGTGGGGGGAGCCGTATAGCGAGTTTTGGTCATAATTTGAAGTGACCGTATTAGCGGAACGCCGTAAAGTGAAACGCCGTAAAGCGGGGCCCTGCTGTATTACAGAAATAGATAGATGTGATTCTGATTGCTTTCACGATGAAAAGTACCTTAACCCTTAAACGGTCCAAACAGATCGACGTTCAAATTCGTAGTGCTACAAAAGTAGATCTACTTTTTTTTACATATTTTCAAATATAACAAAAAAAAATGTAGATAAAAGTTTTTTTACACATTTTCAAATGTAAAACAAAAAAGAAGATCTACATTTTTTTTACATACTTTCAGATGTAGAAAAACCGTACATATACGTTTGGACCATTTAAGGGTTAAAATAGAGCTCAACCTAGGAGAAATGATCCATTGCTTGGCTGTTTCAGAGTAAACAAATGACGTTACTGTCCATTCCAATATGCAGTCGTGAATGGGTTGACATATTTATACAATTATTGCAATAAGGAATAACAGTAAATCTTATATTTTTTGTGTGAATAAAAATTACAAATAATTTATATAATAATAATAATAATAATATGTATAATAATAATATGAATAATAACAATATGTATAATTATAATAATAATAATAGTATAATACAATAATAATAATAATAATAATAATAATAATAATATAATATGTATAATAATAATACATATATAATAATAATGTACTACATATAATAATTATAATAGACAGCTTCAAAAGGCTGTCACTAGATGGCAGTGTTTACCACAACAAAGAGGGACATGTTGTGGCTGCCTCCACCTGTTACATAATGACATACTATTTTTTATTCATTCTAGAGTATATATCGTGTATCTGTGTTATTTATATTTTCTGTTATGTCATATTAGATGAACTGTGATAGATAAATAAGCCGTATAGATGATATTTGCAAAATTATTCATGAAGTATTTTGCCCAGTCTCCAGACAAACTCTCATCCACCGCCGACACCGCCCATACCACTACATGAATGACATATTTTATTCATTTTAGAGTATATATCAGGTTTCTGTGTTATTTATATTGTTTATTATGTCATATTAGATGAAGTGAGATAGATAAATAAGCCGTAGAGTTGATATTAGTGAAATTATTGAAGTACAGAATTCCACTGGAACGGATTAATTGCATTTCAATTAATTTAAATGAGGAAAATTGACTCTGCAAACGAGCAAATCTAGTTGCGAGCAAGGTTATGGAATGGATTAAACTTGCAAGTAGAGGTTCCACTGTATATAGATTATCACACATAGCAGCATATGTGTAGAGAACCTAGGATAACCCAAAAAAAGTCAATGTTGCTTATTTCTAGTACCTGGCTTGGGTTAGCCATATATGATTTTTGGTAAATGTTCGATTCCCAGCCAGGGTAGAAACACTAGGCGTGTTTCTTTACACCTGTTGTCTATGTTCACCCATCAGTAAATGGGTACCTGGGTGTTAGCAGACTAGTGTGGGTGTTATCCTGGGACACTGACCTAATTTTCTTGAAATACTCAGCATAACAAGGGGCTTTCTACATAGTAGTATGTCACTGATGACAGCTAGGCCTGTATACCACGTTCATGTACGTGTAGTAAATAAAGATATTATTGTTATTATTATTATTATTATTATTATTATTATTAATATTATTATTATTATTATTATTATTATTATTATTATTATTATTATTATTATTATTATATTCTCAATTGTTTGTTGGGCTATCTTATTGAAACTTGGGCAATGTATGATGGAAAGATACTTCTTAACGTCCACCAAAAATGAAAGATATCAGACCATAAATAGTGGAGTTCACTTCACAGCCATTAGCGGCCGCTTAGCGGTATATTTTTGTATGGTTTTTATGGTTATATTCTCATTTTTTCAGTATCTTTTGATAGAATGAAAAATATATTACAGAAATAGATATGATTTTTATTTCTTTCATGACGAAAAGTACCTTGAAATTGCGCTCACAGTAGCAAAAATGTTCTATTCTCTAGCGAAGCTCAAGAGTAAACAAATGACATCACCGTCCAATACCTGTCTGCCTGCCAGTCCAAATTCCAATATGCAGTCAAGAATGAGTTGATATTATTTACACAATTACAGTGGACCCCCACATAACGTTGGCATTGCATAGTGTTAAATCTGCATAGCGATTCATTTTATCGCTAAAATTTTGCCTCGCATAGTGCTAAATAATTTGCTCAACGCGATTCGTCCGAGACACGTCCATGCGGCCTGAGCCAGCCTCACTTGTTCTGCCAGTGGCATTGTTTACAAGCCAGCCTCCGCGGTAACATTCAAGCATACAATTGGAACATTTCGTATTATTACAGCCTTTTTATAGTGATTTCACCTGAAAAATAAGTGACCATGGGCCCCAAGAAAGCTTCTAGTGCCAACCCTACAGGAATAAGGGTGAGAATTACTATGGAGATGAAGAAAGAGATCATTGCTAAGTATGAAAGTGGAGTGCGTGTCTCCGAGCTGGCCAGGTTGTATAGTAAACCCCAATCAACCATCGCTTCTATTGTGTCCAAGAGAAGGGCAATCAAGGAAGCTGTTCTTGCCAAAGGTTTAACTGTGCTTTCGAAACAGAGATCGCAAGTGATAGAAGATGTTGAACGACTGTTATTGGTGTGGATAAACGAAAAACAGATAGCAGGTGGTAGCATCTCTCAAGCGATCATAAGTGAAAAGGCTAGGAAGTTGCATGAGGATTTAATTAGAAAAATGCCTGCAACTAGTGGTGATATGAGTGAATTTAAGGCCAGCAAAGGTTGGTTTGAGAGATTTAAGAGGCGTAGTGGCATACATAGTGTGATAAGGCATGGTGAGGCTGCCAATTCGGACCACAAAGCAGCTGAAAAATATGTGCATGAATTCAAGGAGTACATAGACAGTGAAGGACTGAAACCTGAACAAGTGTTTAATTGTGATGAAACAGGCCTGTTTTGGAAGAAAATGGCAAGCAGGACCTACATTACTCAGGAGGAAAAGGCACTTCCAGGACATAAGCCTATGAAAGACAGGCTTGCTCTTCTCATGTGTGCCAATGCTAGTGGTGATTGCAAAGTGAAGCCTTTATTAGTGTATCACTCTGAAACTCCCAGAGCGTTCAGGCAAAGAATATCCTCAAGGCTAATTTGTGTGTGCTGTGGAGGGCAAACAATAAGGCATGGGTCACTAGGGACTTTTTCTATGATTGGTTACACCAAGCATTTGCCCCCACTGTGAAAAATTACCTAACTGAAAAGAAATTAGACCTTAAGTGCCTCCTGGTGTTAGACAATGCCCCTGGTCATCCTACAGACTTGGCAGAGCGACTTTGTGGGGACATGAGCTTCATTAAGGTGAAGTTTTTGCCTCCTAATACCACTCCTCTCTTGCAGCCCATGGACCAGCAGGTTATTGCAAACTTCAAAAAACTGTACACAAAAGCTCTGTTTGAAAGGTGCTTTGTAGTGACCTCAGAAACTCAGTTGACTCTAAAAGAGTTTTGGAGAGAGCACTTTAATATCCTCAATTTGTGTAAACCTTATAGGTAAGGCTTGGGGAGGGAGTGAACTAAGAGGACCTTGAACTCTGCTTGGAAGAAACTGTGGTCAGAATGTGTAGACCAAAGGGATTTTGAAGGATTTGAGGCTAACCCTGAGAATCCTATGCCAGTTGAGGAATCAGTTGTGGCATTGGGGAAGTCCTTGGGGTTGGAGGTTAGTGGGGAGGACGTGGAAGAGTTGGTGGAGGAGGACAATGAAGAACTAACCACTGATGAGCGCTAGATCAACTTCAACAGCAAGAGGCCAGACCTGAGGAAACTGCTTCGGAGGAGGGGAGAGAGAAATTGAAGAAGTTGCCTATTTCAAAGATTAAGGAAATCTGTGCAAAGTGGCTTGAAGTGCAAACCTTCATGGATGAAAATCACCCTCAGACAGCTATTGCAAGCCTTGCTGTGACTATTACACTGACACTGTTGTGAAAACACTTTAGGAAAGTCATAAAGGAACGAGAGGTACAGGCCACTATGGACAGATATGTTGTGCGACAGAAGTCCAGTGACTCTGAAGCTGGTCCTAGTGGCATTAAAAGAAGGGAAGCAACCCCAGAAAAGGACTTGACACCTCAAGTCCTAATGGAAGAGGATTTCCCTTCTAAACACTAAAACCATCCAGTCTCCCCTCCCATCTCATCAATCATCACATCTTCAATAAAGGTAAGTGACATGTAACTGTGCATGTTTTCTTAAGTTTGTGTGTATTAAAATTAATATTTCATGTGTAAAAATTTTTTTTTCATACTTTTGGGTGTCTTGCACGGATTAATTTGATTTCCACTATTTCTTATGGAAAAATTAATTCGCATAATGATAATTTCGCATAACATTGAGCTCTCAGGAATGGATTAATAGCGTTATGCGGGGGTCCACTGTATTACAATAATGCAGTAGTCTGCATAACAGTAAATCTTCTATTTTTTTTGTGAATAAAAATTCCAAATGGTAAGCAAGAGGAATATAAGAGGGGCCTGGAGCCATGACTAATGAACAGAGAAAATGTTATTTTAGTGCCAGGAATGTCTGCGTTGTTTATTCTGGACCTTATTTTGCAATTGACATCTGTTGAAATTTGTGTGAAATCGGCCAAATTGCCAATTTCTGACCACTTTATTGGGTAGTTGAAATAAGTGAATGGGCAGTTTCTTGTACTCAGTTGACAGACTAGAAGTAAATAAGTTTATTCAGGTATACACAAATACAGTTACATAGATTATCATACATAGCAGTGTATGTATAGAGAACCTAGGATAACCCAAAAAAGTGATTTATTTCCAGTACCTGGCTTGGGCTTGCCATGATTTTTGATAAATATTTTTTTTTTCGGTTGTTTGTTGGGCTATCTCATTGAAACTTGGACAATGTATGATGGAAAGATGCTTCTTAACGTACACCAAAAATAAAAAAGACGGACGATAAATAAGGTAGTTCACTTCTCAGCCATTAACCGCCTCTTTGCAGTATATTTTCGTATGGTTTTTATGGTTGTATTCTCTTTTTTATGGACTCATTTGATAGAATGGAAGATATATTACAGAAATAGACATGATTTTGATTGCTTTCATGACGAAAAGTACCTTGAAATTGAGCTCAAAGTAGCGGAAATGTTCGATTTTTTGCTAATGTTTAATGAGCTTTGTATAAGTCAAGTTGGTTAATTTTATTAAGTGTATTCTAACCTAACCACTCTGTAATCCGGCAAACTCAGTAATCCGGCACACTGCGGGTCCCAATGATGCCGGATTTGTGATGGAGGACTTGTATAAGCAAGATACATCATTTTCACAATTTTGACATTAGCACCATACCTGGGGTGAAACCCTGCCACAACTGTAAGTGCTCTCAGCCTTTCTTTGTTTTGGCGACAAAGTCTCGTTACAACAGGTCCAAGTAGTGGAACCTCAAAGCCTTCATACCTGTATCTGCTTACATATTCTAGAAGAGACCCATCATGCAACTGGATCTGACGAAATGTGCCTCTCTGTCGAGGAGGACGCTTATTGAGTATCTTTGTTTTATCAGTTGAGATTATCAACCCAGGTCCTGACACAAGGCAAGTACAGGGTTTAAAGGGATGTTTTGGGTGTTGGAGAATCCAGTGGTGTGAAACATTATATCATCAGCAAAACTAATCATATAATGATGGGGCTGGCTAGGCATAACATTAAGTAAGGCATTAATTAGAATATTGTATAGGGTGGGACTAAGCACACCTCCCTGTGGGGTTCCTAATTCAAGGTCTTTAGTTATACTTCTATGCCCCTGGAAAAACACAGAAGACTTTCTGTTGGACAGGTAGCCATTAATCCAGCAGAGAAGCCATCCTCCAACATCCATTCTGGCAAGTTCACTAATGATTACATGTTGGTTGGCTACATCAAAAGCAGATTTAAGGTCAAGGAAGGTAGTGTATGAGCTGTCATTGTGCAGGGTGAGAAAGGTGGCTATGCAATTCCTAGCACTAAAATAACATTTTCTATATTCATGTCATGTCTCCAGGCCCCTCATGTATTATGCTTGTTTTCCATTTTGAGGAAATTAAAACTGTATCATGGTATACGACGAATTCTAATCATACAATAGTGAAAAAGTATTGTGAAGGACCTGGGAGTGATAATGTCAATGGATCTTGCCTTCAAAGACCACTACAATGTGCAATGGACCCTCAGTTATCGGCCGTAATCCGTTTCAGAAGGTCAGCCTAAATCTGAAAAGGCCGAGCACCGAAATAATATTTCCCATAAGAATTAATGTAAATACAATTAATCCATTCCAAACACCCAAAAATATCAACAAAAAAAAAAATCACTATTACATACCTTTATTAAAGACTCTTGTTGGCTTATGGAAGACAGGGAGGAGGAGAGAGGGAGGAGTGATTATTGTTTGGAAGGAAAATCCCTCTCCATAAGGACTTCAGGTATCAAAGCCCTCTCTGGGGTTACTTCCCCTCTTTTTCTTTTACTGCCACTAGGACCAGCTTGAGAGTCACTGCACCCCTGTCACACAGAGAAACTGTGCGGAGAGGTCTATTTCTGGCATCTCTTTAAGATTTGCCTGAAGTGGGACAACGTTTTGTCACTGAACATGTTGCAGATATGGCTTGTTTCAGCTTGGTCAGGGTGATATATCTCTACAAAACTTTTATTAATTCCATCATGTTTTTCACTTTCTTTACCAAAGGAACTTTACTAGGAACTTTCTTTGGGGCCTTGGTGGCTTATTTTGCAGTTGCACTCAATAAACATCCAGAAAAACAATGGATTATAACAAAAAGTCTGGACGAATGCATGGAGTCTTCCTTACACTCCGAGAGACATAGCAAAACTGATTCACAAAAATGGCAGAGTGATGGGATGGACGCGTCCACTATGGCTGATTTCCGAGTTGACGACCGAAATCCAGAGTAGAATTTTGGCCAAAAAAAGCAGCTGAAATCCAAATTGGCCGCTATCCGGAATGGCTGATAACTGAGGGTCCACTGTATCTACCGCATCTACTAGAAAAATGATAGAATGGATAATGAGAACCTTCAAAACTAGGGATGGCCAATCCCATGATGATTCTCTTCAAAGTGCTTGTTCTCTCTAAGCTGGAATACTGCTGTACACTAACTGCTCCCTTCAAGGCAGGTGAAATTGCTGACCTGGAGAGTGTACAAAGAACTTTCATGGCACACATAAGTATGATAAGGCACCTAAATTGCTGGGAATGGTTGAAGGCCCTTGATTTGTATTCCCTGGAATGCAGGCAAAAGAGATACATGATAATATACACTTGGAAAATACTAGAGGGATTAGCACCAAGCTTGCACACAAAAATCACTCCCTATGAAAGCAAAAGACTCAGCAGGAGATGCAACATTCCCCCGATGAAAAGCAGGGGTGCCACGAGTAAACTGAGAAACAACACAGTAAGTGTCCAAAGCCCGAGACTGTTCAACTGCCTCCCAACATACATAAGGAGGATTACCAATAGACCCCTGGCTGTCTTCAAGAAGGCACTGGACAGGCATCTAAAGTCAGTACCTGACCACTCGGGCTGTGGTTTGTATGGCAATTTGTGTGTGGCCAACAGTAACAACTTGGTTGATCAGACCCTGATCCACCACGAGGCCTGGTCTCAGACCGAGCTGCGGGGGCGTTGACCCCTGAAACCCTCTCCAGGTAAACTCTAGGCAAGCATAAAAAATTGAAGATTTACTGTTATGTAGACTACTGCATTATTGAAATAATTGTATAAATAATGTCAACCCATTTGTGACTGCATATTAGACTTGCCAGTTGGACACATATTGGACAGTGACATCATTTCTTTACTCTTGAACATTGGCAAAAACCGAACATTTCCACGACTTTCAGGTCAATTTCAAAGTGCTTTTCTTCGTGAAACCAGTCAAAATCATATCTGTTTCTGTAATATATCTTCCATTCTATCAAATGAGACCAAAAAAATGCGAATACAATGGTAAAAAACATATGAAAATACACTGCAAAGTCACTGTTTTACACCAAAAATATGGTCGCAGTTTTTTCTCATTATGCACTGCAAGCTGCAGTATTTTTTTTTATATAGCGCACACTTACCACACTGACCTATTCTCTCATATGTAGGCCCAAATTTACCAGTCATAGCTTATCTGAGTGAGCTGAGCTCATAGAAACTGACATTGGCTTCAAGGCCACCTTATCTTTTATGGACAAAGTACTGTGTATGTGCTTTACACATCGAGAAGCATTTATTCGTTGGAAGCATGGCCAGGACTACAAGTCAGCAGGTTATAACAACAAATGGAAAAAAAGAAATTGGAATGACTTATGCAGTAAGTAGTGCCACCAAACATTAGCAGCAGGTTGATGTGGCGACCCTAGAAATTTGAAAGTGTGCTTGCCTAAATTAGTGCTGGATTACTGATGGAACTGGATTACTGATTGCCAGATTAGTGATGGCCGACCTGTACCATGATCGTTTGAGGTGAGTAAATATATTATTACTGGGTGGTTTGATGGTAAACAGGTGAATTAGCCCATCAAGGACCTCGATATAAATAATTCAAGGGCCCCAATGGAATTAAGTGTTTTTTTTTTTTTTAATTTTTTTTTGTTATCCTAGTGAGTAATTTACACATATATTACTCTGTATGATAGTTTATGTAACTGTATTTATGTGTACCTATGTGATGAATGGTTTGAAAAACCGACATGTTGAAGATTGAGACACTTATGCAGCATATGGGAATCTTTATTCAGGAAACGTTTCGCCACACAGTGGCTTCATCAGTCCAGTACAAAGAGGAAGGCATAAGGAGAGGAGGAGAATGAGGTAATCAGTCCCTCAACCTGGAGTCGATGTGTTCAGTCCATCAATCTTGTAGATTGATGTACAATCTTGTACATTCTACAAGATTGATGGACTGAACACATCGACTCCAGGTTGAGGGACTGATTACCTCATTCTCCTCCTCTCCTTATGTGTACCTATACCTAAACAAACTTACTTACGATACTACACGTAGTTCATCCCTCTCCATCACCTGGTTGACCTTAGTCTACCACTGCTAAGTTTACTTATGAGACAGCAGCCACCCAGGGAGGTACTACTGTCCTACCATACGAGTGTGAAACATAAGCCTGTAATTGTTTTGCATGATGGTAGGAATGCTGGTGTCTTTTTCTGTCTCATAAACATGCAAGGTTGCAGGTATGTCTTGCTACTTCTACTTTCACTTAGGTCACACTACACATGCGTGTACAAGCATATATATACTAACCCCCTCTGGGTTTTCTTCTATATTCTTCCTAGTTCTTGTTCTTGTTTATTTCTGCTTATCTCCATGGGGAAGTGGAACAGAATTCTTCCTCCGTAAGCTATGCATGTCATAGGAGGTGACTAGATGCCAGGAGCAATGAGATAGTAACCCCTTCTCCTGTATAAATTACTAAAAAGAAGAAAAAGAAGAACTTTATAAAATTGGGATGTTTGAATGTGCGTGGATGTAGTGCAGATGATAAGAAAGAAGTGATTGCAAAGGTTATGAATGAAAGGAAGTTGGATGTCCTAGCCCTAATCAAAACAAAGCTGAAAGGGGTAGGGGAGTTACAATGGGGAGAAATAAATGGGATTAAGTCAGGAGTATCTGAGAGAATTAGAGCTAAGGAAGGGTTAGCAATAATGTTCAAGGATCAGTTATGGAGAGAGAAGAGGATTATGTGGATTAAAATAAGGGTCGGATGTAAAAAGTGGGTCATAATAAGTGTGTATGCACCTGGAGAAGAGAGGAGTATAGAGGAGAGAGAGAGATTTTGGGAGATGTTAAGTGCGTGTGTAGGAACGGTTGAGTCAAGTGAAAGAGTAATTGTGGTAGGGGACCTAAATGCTAAAGTAGGAGAAGCATTTACAGAGGGTGTGTAGGTAAGTTGGGTGCCGGGTTTGTAAATGATAATGGGGACCATTTGATTGAACTTTGTATATACAGGGGTTTGGTTGTAGGTAATACAAGATAGGATGAAGGGCGAAATGACATTAGTTTGTTGGACTACGTATTGGTAGATAAAAGATTGTTGGGTAGACTTCAGGATGTACATGTTTATAGAGCGGCCACAGATATATCAGATCACTTTTTAGTTGTAGCTACAGTGAGAGTAAAAGGTAAATGGGATACAAGGAAAATGGAAGCAGGAAGTAAGACAGAAGTGAAGGTTTGTAAACTAAAGGAGGAGGCAGTTAGGGTATGATATAAACAACTGTTGGAAGACAGATGGGCTAGTGAGAATACAGTCAATGGGGTAGAAGATGTATGGGGTAAGTTTAAGAATACAGTGGAACCTCTACTCGTGAGTTTAATCCATTTCGTGACCTTGCTCGCATTTAGATTTGCTTGTTTGAAGAGTCAATTTTCCTCATTTAAATTAACTGAAATGCAATTAATCCATTCCGGCTCTCAGGAGGCACGAGAAAATATACTTCAATATTTCACTAATATACAACTCTACAGCTTATTTATCTATCACAATTCATCTAATATGACATAATAAACAATATTAATAACATAGAAACATAATATATATACTATAATGAATGAAATATTATGTATGTGAGTAGTGTTAGTGGAGGCGGAGGCACAGTGACCATTGTTGTTGTGGTGTATAGGGCCACCACGGCGGCGATTCCTGCTCCTGACATACGTTCCCATGTGGAGGTTTGTAAGGCAAACTCCATTAGACTACTACGTACATAGTTTCATAAAGAAAACAATATAATAATAATAATATGTATAGAAATTATGTAGCAATACAGCATTTAATTTGGAGAAGAGATACTGGGCATATTGGTGTATACTGTCAGTGATGTCGTGCTACAATGCACGACCACTTGAAACTTTCTCTGGGTGATACACTCTTAATTCTATGTACACTTAAATGCTACACTCTTAATGATGCACTTTGTCACTCAACTGCTATAATTTTTATTTCATTATTACTTCACTATTCACTGATTTTTAGCTTTTTCTCCACGCTTGTAACACTTTCATCTGCAGGGCGTTTCAATAAAAACTGTCCATGTTTATCAATGATAATCATCCATGGTAATCATCCTCATCTTCTTCTGGGTACTTTGCTGTGGACTTGCTTTCTTAGGACCCATGGTTAGAAACAAGATATTTTGTGAAATAACTGCACGAAACACAAGGAAAACACGATAAAATCCTTCACCATCGAGGTTAGCTCCATGAACTGCTGAGCTTCGTTATGATACACACTGCCATCTTCTGGTGGCATGCTCAGACTAACTTATTATATGTAGTACATACACATTATTATATAGTAAGTACGTTTATTCAGGTATACAGCAGACCGTCATTTAGCACGGTAGTTATGTTCCTGAAAAGCCATGTTAGGTAAAATTGTGTTAGATGAACTGAAAACGTATGGGGAAAATAGGGTTATGTTCCTGGGAGCCCCTCAAAAAGCCAGACAACTTTTTTTTTAGGCCTCCACATCTTACAAAAATAAAAGTGAATATGTAATTGTAGTTCATTGTTGTGATGTATTATGTTGTTTTTACTTCCTAAGACCACAAATGTAACAGAAATAATAGTATTTCTTACCTTAAATTGTGGGTGCTGGTGTTTGTGGATGATTGTGAAGAGAGTGGAGAGTTATGTTGTGGTCCTACTGGGCTGAGGTGGATGGTAGAGGTACTGGTACTGAAGTTGATGGTTGTACTGGAGTGTTGAACTTTAAGTCATTCAGTCAGTTGGTCAAGTCATTCAGTAAATCAATCCAGTCACTCAATAAGTCAGTCAAGTCACTCAGTAAGTCAGTCAAGCCACTCAGTAAATCAGTCAAGTCACTCAGTAAGTCAGTCAGTCAAGTCATTCAGTCAGTAAGTCATTCAGTCAGTAAGTCATTCAGTCAGTAAGTCACTTAGTAAGTCATTCAGTCAGTAAGTCAGTCAGTCAGTCATTCAGTAAATCAGTCATTCAGTAAGTCAGTCAGTCACACAAACTCATGTTTACCTCTTTTTCTGTGTACAAAGTAACACTTCACTACGGCTACAGGTTATCTCTTGTCTAATATCTTTGTTTCTTTGTTAATTCTATGACTTAAATGCTTATATGCTTTCTTGCCACTTTCAGCAACACTGGTATGGCTACTGGGTGTCATGATTGTTTGGCAGATACAAGATATAGTAATTAAAATATCACAACACAACTCACAGACAATGCTAGCTTGTAGCAGTGAAAGACTGGACTTGTATGGTGGGGTGGTGTCGAGGAGTGGCAGGGGATGGCGAGAGGGCTCCCCGGCTGCCCCACAACAAGACGGCCGCTTGAGCAAAAGAGAATATTTTTTCCTTCCCACAAACTGAACCGTGTTAAATTAATTTTACAACATATTACATAAAATTGTGCCGCAATTCTTCAATCGTGCAATACCCAAATTGTGCCAAATAAGCTCGTGCTAAATGACGGTCTACTGTACACAAATACATTTACATAGATTATCATACATTGCAGCATTTGTCTAGAAAACCTAGGATAACCCCAAAAAATCAGAGTGACTTATTTCCTTTGGGGTATTACGTATTATTATACGTTACTATTATTATTATATGTATACACAGTATTATGATCAGACTTCATTCATATGA
The DNA here is from genome assembly GCF_026875155.1 of Cherax quadricarinatus. Lineage (NCBI taxonomy): Eukaryota > Metazoa > Arthropoda > Malacostraca > Decapoda > Parastacidae > Cherax > Cherax quadricarinatus. Next base: position 10,266,305 of record NC_069416.1, on the reverse strand, counting down.
TAAAAGAAAGGACTTAATTAAATCAGCAATTACAATGAAAAATGGAGTGTTCGTCAATGAGTGTCTAATGAGAAAACGTCAAAACCTTCTGTTCAGGTTGAGAAAACTTTAACAGGAAAACAAAATACAGTGGACCCTCGACCAACAATATTAATCCGTTCCTGAGACCTTATCGTTAGTCGAAATTATCGTTAGTCGAGTTAATTTTCCCAATAAGAAATAATGGAAGTCAAATTAATCCGTTCCTCACAACCTAAAGTATTTAAAAAAAAAAATTTTACCACATGAAATATTAATTTTAATACACACAAACTGAAGAAGACATGTACAATTACATGACACTTACCTTTATTGAAGATCTGGTGATGATTGATGGGATGGGAGGAGGGGAGAGTGTGGATGGTGTTAGTGTTTAGAAGGGGAATCCCCTTCCATTAGGACTTGAAGCGTCAAGTCCTTTTCCAGGGTTACTTCCATTCTTCTTTTAATGCCATTAGGACCAGCTTGAGAGTCACTGGACCTCTGTCGCACAACATATCTGTCCATAGAGACCTGTACCTCCCGTTCCTTTATGACATTCCTGAAGTGTTTCACAACATTGTTAGTGTAATAGTCACCAGCATGGCTTGCAATAGCTGTGTGAGGGTGATTTTCATCAAAAAAGGTTTGCACTTTAAGCCACATTGCACACATTTCCTTAATCTTTGAAGTAGACAACTTCTTCAATTTCTCTATCCTCTCCTCCTCCCTTCCTCAGGTCTGGCCTCTTGCTGTTGAAGATGATCTTGCAGCTCATCAGTGGTTAGTTCTTCATTGTCCTCCTCCACCAACTCTTCCACATCCTCCCCACTAACCTCCAACCACAAGGACTTCCCCAATACCACAATTGATTCCACAACTGGCATAGGCTTCTAAGGGTTAGCCACAAATCCTTCAAAATTCCTTGGCATTTTCTTCCAAAACAGGCCTGTTTTGTCACAATTAAACACTTGTTCAGGTTTCAATTCTTCACTGTCTATGTACTCCTTGAATTCCTGCACATATTTTTCAGCTGCTTTTTGGTCCGAACTGGCAGCCTCACCATGCCTTATCACACTATGTATGCCACTGCGATTCTTAAATCTCTCAAATCAACCTTTGCTGGCCTTAAATTCACTCACATCACCACTAGTTGCAGGCATTTTTCTAATTAAATCGTCATGCAACTTCCTAGCCTTTTTACATATGATCGCTTGAGAGATGCTGTCTCCTGCTATCTGTTTTTTGTTTATCCACACCAAATACAGTCTCTCAACATCTTCTATCACTTGCGATCTCAGTTTCGAAAACATAGTTGCACCTTTGGCAAGAACAGCTTCCTTGATTGCCGTTTTCTTGGCCACAATAGTAGCGATGGTTGATTGGGGTTTTGTGTACAACCTGGCCAGCTCGGAGACATGCACTCCACTTTCATACTTAGCAATGATCTCTTTCTTCATATCCATAGTAATTCTCACCCTTTTTGCTGTAGGGTTGGCACTAGAAGCTTTCTTGGGGCCCATGGTGACTTATTTTGCAGGTGCAATCACTGAAAATGCTGTAATAATATGAAATGTTCCGATTGTATGTTTGGATGGGACTGCGGTGGCTGGCTGACTTGTAAACACTGGCACCCACGGGACAAGTGAGGCGCGCTCAGGCCACAAGTGGACGTGTCTCGAACAGAACGAATCGCATTGGTCGAGTTTTTTAGCGCTAGTCGAGGCAAAATTTTTGCTTTAAAATGTATCGCTAGTTGGATTTAACGTTATACGATGCCATCATTGGTCGAGGGTCCACTGTACATCAGTGTTTCACTTGAGATGGGAAAATACTAGTTAGAAAAACTTCAACAGGACAACAGTACACCATCTCAAATGAACATGATTTCTCTACCTTCCTTAGAAAAGCTGACATTTCTGTAACAGATTAGATAAATGTCCTTAACACATATATACGTGTGGTGCATATAGTGTACATTACTATTACATTATTGTGCATTATTATTTTTTTTTCTTCCTTTTATTAGCTAATACCAGCTACCTCAAATACTTTTTACTTTTTAATTGCTATTAATTGCTCATAATTTCGTGTTGCAAGTCAAATCTTACTCCAAATTAATGTTATTCATGGTTGCTACATGTCCATTTAATTTTGTTTACCACTACTTTTTTTAGTCCCTTTTATATTGTGTGTGCAGTTAGTGTATATTCCAACTACCAACTACCTCATATTTCTCTACTTTTTATAGTGCATTTAATTGCTCAACTTATTATACATTACAAATCAGATCTTACTCCCAAATCAATATTATATCATAGTGACTATCTGTCCATTGAACATTGTTTACCATTACTTAATTTAGTCCCTTATAATTTTTCTCCTTTATTTTAGCTTTATATAACTACCTTAGTTCATATATTCACAATTGTTAAAATAATCTAGGTGCTATTCTCAGGTGCTAAAGTGTCATAAGTTCACTGTTTTTCCATTATATCATAGTGAATATCTGTCCATTGAACTTTGTTTACCATTACTTAATTTAGTCCCTTATATATTTTCTCCTTTATTTTAGCTTTATATAACTACCGTAGTTCATATATTCACAATTGTTAAAACAATCAAAGTGCTATTCTCAGGTGCTAAAGTGTAATAAGTTCACTATTTTGCCATTATATTCCCAAGCTCATTTATTTATTTATTTTTTTTCTCTCTCTCCTCTTATCCACATAGTCACATTTATTAAAATACTCCAGGTGCTATTGACTACCTCAGGTGATACTGATTTTGCTTTTAATACATTCTTTTATTATTATATTCATTAGCTCCTTTATTTTAGCTGTAAATATCTACTGTAGTTTATAAACTCACTTGTTAAAATAATTAAGGTGCTATTAGATGCTTAAGTGTATAACTGAATTATCTATTCTGTAATAATCCCTTTTTCTTTCAAATTTTTACAAGTTTTAGATTAATCACGGAGTCTTAATTCAATATAAATCTTATATCATTTTCCACAGAAAATCTAGTTTGTAAAATTACTCTCATCCTATGATTACAGGCATAGATCCTGATGTAAACTTTTTACAAAATGAATTACACAAATCAACCAGTAACTGTAATTACTACACAGCAGACCAAGCAAAGACATTACTCAGTGCAAACAATAACATAACCATCTTTAACTACAATGACAGGTCCTTGAGCAAACATTATGATGAGCTCACAGCATTACTCAATTCCCTTCATTCCAATACAGTGGAACTTCTACTTGCGAGCGTGCCCACGTGCGAGTTTTTCCAAATAGGAGCAGTCGATGGGTCGATTTTTTGCTTCCATATGCGAGCAAAATTTCCACAAGCGAGCAGACCTCAAGGCAGGTTCCTTGACACTGGTGAGGGGCTCTTGCTCTTGATCTCGGGAATTGTATCTCAGTTGTTTGTTGGACTATCTTATTGAAACTTGGGCAATGTATGATGGAAAGATGCTTCTTAACGTACACCAAAAATGAAAGAAATCTAAGCATAAATAATGGGGTTCACTTCTCAGCAATTAGCCACCCCTTAGTGGTAATTTCGAATGGTTTTTATGGTTGTATTCTCGTTTTTTTTTGGTCTCATTTGATAGAATGGAAGATAAATTACAGAAATAGATATGATTTTGATTGCTTTCACGACAAAAAGTGCCTTGAAATTGAGCTCAACCTAGGAGAAATGGTCCATTGCTTGGCTGTTTCAGTGTCCATTCCAATATGCAGCCGTGAATGGGTTGACATATTTATTCAATTACATGTATTGCAATAAGGAATAACAGTAAATCTTATATTTTTTGTGTGAATAAAAATTACAAATAATTTATATAATAATAATAATAATAATAATAATAATAATAATAATAATAATAACAATAATAATAATAATAGTATAATACAATAATAATAATAATAATATATGTATAATAATAATACATATATAATAATAATGTACTACACATAATAATTATAATAATAGACGGCTTCAAAAGGCCGTCACTAGATGGTAGTGTTTACCACAACAAAGAGGGAGCGATTGTGGCCGCCTCCACCTGTTACATAATGACATATTTTATTCATTCTAGAGTATATATCTTGTTTCTATGTTATTCATATTGTTTGTTATGTCATACTAGACGAACTGTGATAGATAAATAAGCCGTATAGATGATATTAGCGAAATTATTCATGAAGTATTTTGCCCGGTCTCCAGACAAACTCATCCACCGCCGACACTGCCCATACCACTACATGAATGACATATTTTATTCATTTTAGAGTATATATCAGGTTTCTATGTTATTTATTTATTTTTTTTTTTTTCAACAAGTCGGCCGTCTCCCACCGAGGCAGGGTGACCCAAAAAAAAGAAAGAAAATCGCCAAAAAGAAAATACTTTCATCATCATTCAACACTTTCACCACACTCGCACATTATCACTGTTTTTGCAGAGGTGCTCAGAATACAACAGTTTAGAAGCATACACATATAAAGATACACAACATATCCCTCCAAACGCCAATATCTCATAAACCCCTCCTTTTAAAGTGCAGGCATTGTACTTCTCATTTTCCCGGGCTCAAGTCCGCTATATGAAAATAACCGGTTTCCCTGAATCCCTTTACTAAATATTACCCCTGCCACACTCCAACAGATCGTCAGGTCCCAAGTACCATTCGTCTCCATTCACTCCTATCTAACATGCTCATGCACCCCTTGCTGGAAAATCCAAGCCCCTTGCCCACAAAACCTCCTTTACCCCCTCTCTCCAACCCTTTTCGAGGGGCGACCCTACCCGCCTTCCTTCCCCTATAGATTTATATTCTTTCCATGTCATTCTACTTTGATCCATTCTCTCTAAATGGGCCAAACCACCTCAACAACCCCTCTTCTGCCCTCTGACTAATACTTTTATTAACTCCCCACCTTTTCCTAATTTCCACCTCTAAATTTTTCGCAAAATATTTACATCAAAACATTGCCCAAAAACGGGGGACATCCCCCACTGCCTCCAACCATCTCCTCCCCTGGCTTTTTACCACCCAAGTTTCCCACACCCATATAAGAGTTTTGGGTTACAACTAATTTTTCCATACATTCCCTTTTTTGGGCCTCCAGAAAACTTTTTTTTTGACTCCACTAAACCTCAATGAAACCACCCCCCTTTTTTTTTTTTTTCCTCAAATTCAAATGTTAAAACCTCACCTTTCAAAATCCACCGCCGACACGTCAACTCCCAATATCGAAAACATTCATTTCTTTCCCATACTCCCCCCCCCCCCCAATTTGATACCCAAATTTTTTCCTTTAAACCAAAATCTTTTGACCCCCATCCCCTTCCCTTTTTCTATTTTCCTTTCAATTTTTCCCCTTTTTACACACATCCCAAAACCCCCTCCACAAACCTTTGAAATTTTTTTTTCTTTAAATCTCCCATAAGAAACAGAAACATCAGCAAAAAGAAACCCTTGCCCCAATTTCCCCTTTTTTGGAATTTGATTCCCAAAATTTTAAAAATCCCCCCCCCCTCCCCCCCCCCGAACACCCTAGCTTTTATTTTTCCTTTTAAAACCCCCCTATAAATATATTAAACAACCATGGTGACATTTCACATCCCTTTTTAAGACCCCACTTTTACCAGGAAATAGTTTTCCCCTCTCCAAATACACACCCTAACCTGAGCCTCACATCCCATAAAAACTCTTTACGCATTTAAAAAACTTACCCCTATTCCATATACCCTTTCAACAATTTTGCCACATTGCTCCCCATCCACTCCCAAACATATGCTTTTTTCCTAAAAACCAAAAATGCAGTAAAAAAAATTCCCACCCTTTTTTCTAAAAACTGTTCACATATATGCTTTTTGTAAACCTTTTATCTACACATCCCCCCCACCCTCCCGGGGAAAAACCCTTGCCATCCCAATTTCCCACATTCTTTCTTTCCTCTAATTCTTTTAATTAAAAACCCTACTGTTAAAAATTTTTCCCGGGATACTCAGTAAAAATTAAACCTCATAATTTTTACAGTCTCCCTTTTTTTCCCTTTCCCCCTTTTTATAAAGGGACTTTACATGCCTCCCCCCAATTTCCCCCTAGGTTTTCCCTTTCCCCCCTTTTATACATTTAATTAAACAAAAATTTCCAACCACTCCAACACTATATCCCCCCCTGCTTTTAACATTTCTGTCATGATCCCATCAGTTTTTCCCGCTGCCCTTTTCCCCCTTTTCATTTTAAAAAAATGCCTCACATACCTCCCCCCACTTACATTTTCTGCTCTTCTTCCAATCCAAAAAAATGGTAAAACCTCCCGGGCCCCTAATGAAATTACTTTCCTCTTTTCCTTTCCCTTAAAAAATTTTAAAAATTCCTCAAAATATTCTCGCCATCTACTTAAAACCTCCCTCCCCCCCCTACCCAACTCCCCTACTCTGTTTTTAACTGACAAATCCTACGGGTTTCCCCAGGCCCTTTTTTAACTTTTTTAAATCCCCCTCCAAATTTTTTTTTCTTATTTTTTATTAAAATTTTTTTTGACAGTGCCTCTCCCACCTATCACTGCTCCCCCATTTTGCACCCCTCACCACTCTCTTTTCCTTTTTTTTACTCCCCCATATACTCTCCGTCCCTTTTAACACTTCTGCTTTGTAAAAACCCTCCCTAAGCTACCTTTTTCTCTTTTTTCACCGTTTTTCTTTATCATTCCACCAATCACTCCTCTTTCCTCCTGCCCCCCCCCTCCTATAACCACAACTTCTGCCCCACATTCTAATACTGCTTTTAAAACTATTCCAACCCTCTTCAACCCCCCCACTACTCATCTTTGCACTAGCCCACCTTTCTGCCAATAGTCGCTTATATCTCACCCGAACTTCCTCCTCCCTTAGTTTATACACTTTCACCTCCCTCTTACTTGTTGTTTGCCACCTTCCTCTTTCCCATCTACCTCTTACTCTAACTGTAGCTACAACTAAATAATGATCCGATATATCAGTTGCCCCTCTATAAACATGTACATCCTGGAGCCTACCCATCAACCTTTTATCCACCAATACATAATCTAATAAACTACTTTCATTACATGCTACATCATACCTTGTATATTTATTTATCCTCTTTTCATAAAATATGTATTACTTATTACCAAATCTCTTTCTACACATAGCTCAATTAAAGGCTCCCCATTTACATTTACCCCTGCACTCCAAATTTACCTACTACTCCCTCCATAACATTTTTACCCACTTTAGCATTGAAATCCCCAACCACCATTACTCTCACACTTGATTCAAAACTCCCCACGCATTCACTCAACATTTCCCAAAATCTCTCTCTCCTCTACACTTCTCTCTTCTTCCAGGTGCATACACGCTTATTATAACCCACTTTTCACATCCAATCTTTATTTTACTCCACATAATCCTTGAATTAATATATTTATAGTCCCTCTTTTCCTGCCATAGCTTATCCTTCAACATTATTGCTACTCCTTCTTTAGCTCTAACTCTATTTGAAACCCCTGACCTAATCCCATTTATTCCTCTCCACTGAAACTCTCCCACCCCCTTCAGCTTTGTTTCACTTAAAGCCAGGACATCCAGCTTCTTCTCATTCATAACATCCACAATCATCTCTTTCTTATCATCTACACAACATCCACGCACATTCAGACTTCCCACTTTGACAATTTTCTCCTTCTTATTCTTATTCTTATGTTATTTATATTGTTTATTATGTCATATTAGATGAGTGAGATAGATAAATAGGTCGTAGAGTTGATATTAGCGAAATTATTGAAGTACAGAATTCCAATGGAATGGATTAATTGCATTTCAATTAATTTAAATGAGGAAAATTGATTCTTCAAATGAGCAATTCCAGTTGCGAGTAAGGTCATGGAATGGATTAAACTCGCAAGTAGAGGTTCCACTGTATATCAATCATCACACTCACAAAAGACCTGCAAAAACCCCTCACAGTTATAAACATCTACAGAGTACCACAGTCAAACATTTATCATTTTATTGAAAAACTAGGAAACATGATTACTGATGCACACATGAATAAAGACCACCTACTACTAACAGGAGATTTCAACATAAACATACTACACGACCAGGACCCACAAGTAATCAAATTCACAAACACAATGAGTAACTTCCTGTTGCTTCCAGCAATATCTAAGCCTACAAGAATCTCCGAGACAAGCATCTCCTTAATAGACCACATCTGGACAAACACCATATCCCCTTTAAAATCAGGCATAATCACAGACAACACTACAGACCACTACCCAACCTTTCTCATAACTAATCTGGGAAAACTGCCACAAAACATTACTAAAGTAACCTTCAGACTACATAACAAGACAGCAGTTAACAACTTTATAACAGCTATGAATAACATCGATTGGCAAAATGAGCTCGAAACATATACAGATATGAATGAATGTATAAATAATTTTCTAAAAAAAAAACTAAACAGATCACAGCAAAGAGACTGAATAATCCCTGGCTAACACCAAGCATCCTCAAATCCATTAACACAAAGCACAAATATGAAAAACAGTATAGAATGGGTCAAATAACTAGGGAACAGTCGAAAAGTTACTCGTCAGCACTTACCAGCCTGATAAGAAGGTCAAAAAAATTGTATTATGAAAATAGATTACATAACATCAAAGGTGATATGAAAAAAACCTGGAAAATTCTATCTGAAATTCTTGGAACTAAAAAGTTATCTAAAAACAAAACCATCAAATTAACAAAATCAGATGAACCCCTACTCACTCCAACCGAAACAGTAAACAGACTTAATGTTTTCTTCTCCACCATAGGAAAATATCTAGCAAACAAAATACCAAGCACAAACACTCGTCCATCAGACTACCTCATAGGTACCTACCCAAATACACTATTCCTAGCTCCAACCAACCCCATTGAAGTTACGCTCATCATAAACACCTTTAAAAACAAGGCAGGAGACATAAACAACTTGCCTGCTTTTATGTACAAAAAAGCTTCTCAAGTATTGTCATTAATTATTGCAACACTCTTTAACAAATCCATTAAATCATCTACCTTCCCAACAATCCTCAGAATAGCGAGGGTCACTCCGATCCATAAAGGAGGTGACCAAGCTGACTTGAATAACTATAAACCAATATCAAACTTACCACTGCTCTCTAAAATCTTTGAAAAATTAATTCATAGATGGATCTGTTCTTACCTCATTTCACACAACATATTAAACCCTTGTCAGTTTGGATTCAGGAATAATAAAAGCACAAATGATGCTATCATACACATGCTAGAACTAATATATACCGCACTTGAAAAGAAAGAAGTCCCGCTGGGCATTTTCATTGATTTACGTAAAGCTTTCGATACAGTCGACCATGAACTGCTGTACTCCAAATTAATGCACTATGGTATCAGAGAGGTTAAAAGAGTGGTGAAGCAATGTAAAAAGAGAGCAGATGAGAGAGTGGGTGAGATGTTATCAACAAATTTTGTTGAAAATAAGAAAAAGTTTTGGAGTGAGATTAATAAGTCGAGAAAGCCTAGGGAAAGAATGGATTTGTTAGTTAAAAATAGGAGAGGAGAGTTATTAAATGGAGAGTTAGAGGTATCAGGAAGAGGGAATATTTTGTGGAATTGTTAAATGTTGATGAAGATAGGGAAGCTGTGATTTCATGTATAAGACAAGAAGGAATAACATCCTATAGGAGTGAAGAAGAACCAGTTGTGAGTGTGTGGGGCAGTGTGTAGAATGAAAAGGGGTAAAGCTGCTGGAATTGATGGGTAAAGATAGAAATGTTTAAAGCAGGTGGGGATATAGTTTTGGAGTGGTTAGCATTTTTATTTAATACAGTGGTCCCTCGATAATTGTAAGGCTCGATAGTCGTAATTTTCAAAAATGTAATGATATTTTCGTCAAAACATTGGCTCGCTAATCGTAGATTAACTCGCGAATAGCCATTCGTCCGGGACACGTACTCACGCTCTGAGCCGCCCCGGTCTCCCTTCCCAGCCAGTGTGGCATTGTTTACCAGTGAGCAACAGTCCCCTCACTTGCTCATACGAAATATTTCATAATATTCCAATCATTTTAGTGCTTGCAACTACTAAATAAGCTACCATGGCTCCAAAGAAAGCTCCTAGTGCCAAGCCTTTGCTAAAGAAGGTGAGAAATATAATTGAATTTAAGAAAAACATCATTGAACAATATGAAAGTGGCGTACTTATGGCCGAACTAGCCAGGATGTATAACAAACCCCATACAACCATAGCTTCCATCGTGGCCAAGAAAAAGGAAATCAAGGACACAGTTGTTGCAAAGGGGGGTAAATATGCTGACAAAAATGAGATCACCAGTACTCGAAGAGGTTGAGAAGTTATTATTGGTGTGGATAAATGAGAAACAATTAGCAGGAGATAGTCCTATGACGTCGATTATTTGTGAAAAGGCTAGGCAGTTGCACGACAATCTGGTAAAGAAATTGCCTGCAACAAGTACTGATATTTGTGAATTTAAGGCCAGCAAAGGTTGGTTTGAGAGATTTAAGAAGCGTACTGGCATACACAGCGTGGTAAGGCATGGTGAGGCTGCCAGTTCGGACCAAAAAGCGGCTGAGAAATATGTGCATGAATTCAAGGAGTACATAGAGGCTGAAAGACTGAAACCTGAACAAGTGTTCAGTTGTAACAAAACAAGCCTCTTTTGGAAGAAAATGCCAAAGAGGACCTACATTACTCAGGAAGAACAGGCACTGCCAGGACACAAGCCTATGAAAGACAGGCTGACGCTCATGTTCTGTGCTAATGCTAGTGGGGATTTCAAAGTGAAGCCGTTAGTAGTGTACCATTCTGAAAATCCCAGAGTGTTCAGGAAAAACAATGTTATGAAGAGTAAATTGTGTGTGTTTTGGAAATCTAATAGTAAGGCATGGATCATGTGGGAAATTTTCATCGAGTGGTTCAATGAAGTGTTTGGCCCTAGTGTGAAGAATTACCTCCTGGAAAAAAATTGGATCTCAGGTGCCTCCTAGTAATGGACAATGCACCTGCTCATCCTCCAAACTTGAATGACTTAATTTTGGAGGAGTTTTGGTTCATCACAGTAAAGTTCTTGCCCCCGAATACCACTCCTCTCTTCCAGCCCATGGACCAGCAGGTCATTGCAAACTTTAAAAAACTCTACACCAAAGCAATGTTTCAAAGGTGCTTTAATGTGACTTCAGACACTCACTTGACCCTAAGAGATTTTTGGAAAGAAAACTTCAGCAACCTCCATCCATCCTTATAGGTAAGGCTTGGGAGGGAGTGACTACCAGGACTTTAAACTCTGCTTGGAGAAAATTGTGGCCAGATTGTGTCCACAATAGGGATTTTGAAGGGTTTGGGGCTGACCCTGATGAGCCTGTGTCAGTTGTTAAATCCATTGTGGCACTGGGGAGTTCCATGGGGTTGGATGTGAGTTTGGAGGGCGTGGAAGAGTTGGTGGAAAACCACAACGAAGAGCTCACCACTGAGGAGCTGCAAGAGCTTCAGCAGGAAGAGCAACAGATCGCAGCTCAGAATCTTGCTGCAGAGGAGGAGGAAGAGAGATGGAAAAAGGTGCCTTCTTCAGAAATTAAGGAGATTTTTGAAATGTGGGGTAAGATGGAAAGATTTATGGAAAAACATCACCCTGACAAGGCTGTTGCAAGCCATATTGGCAACATGTACAGTGACAAAGTCTTGGCCCATTTTAGGGAGGTGTTAAAGAGATGCCAGAAACAAAGCTCTCTGGACAGTTATTTTTCTAGACAGGACTCCAGTGACTCTCAAGGTGGTCCTAGTGGCATTAAGAAACAGAGAAGAGAATTAACCCCCGAAAAGCACTTGGTGCCTGAGGTGTTGATGGAAGGGGATTCCCCTTCCAAACAGTAACTAATGCAATCTCTCTCCTCCTCCAGTCTTCCATACACTAAGAAGAATCGCCAATAAAGGTAAGTGTTATGCTGTTAATGTTTCATTCATCATGTCCCATTGTATTGTTTATATACTACATCTATATTTCATGTAAAAAATTTTTTGGTTTTAGTACTTCAGGATGTCAGGAACAGATTAATTGTATTTACATTATGTCTTATGGGGAAAATTGATTCGAAAATCGTAAATTTCGATAATAGTAACACTTCCAGGAACGGATTAATTACGATAAATGAGGGGCCACAGTAAATGTATGGAAGAGGGTAAGGCACCTAGGGATTGGCAGAGAGCATGCATAGTTCCTTTGTATAAAGGCAAAGGGGACAAAGGAGAATGTAAAAATTAAAGGGGAATAAGTCTGTTGAGTATACCTGGTAAAGTGTATGGTAGAGTTATTATTGATAGAATTATGAGTAAGACAGAGAGCAGGATAGCAGATGAACAAGGAGGTTTTAGGAAGGGTAGGGGATGTATAGACCTAGTGTTTGCAGTGAAATGCATAGGTGAACAGTATTTGGATAAGGGTAAAGAGGTTTTTGTGGCATTTATGGATTTGGAAAAGGCATATGATAGGGTGGATAGGGGGGCAATGTGGCAGATGTTGCAAATGTATGGAATAGGAGGTAGGTTATTGAAGGCAGTGAAAAGTTTTTACAAGGATAGTGAGGCTCAGATTAATGTAGGCAAGAAGGAGATTTTTCTGAGTAAAAGCAGGCATTAGACAGGGATGTATGATGTCACCATGGTTGTTCAATATATTTATAGATGGAGTAGTAAGAGAAGTGAATGCTCAGGTATTGGCAAGAGGTGTGGGGTTGAAAGATAAAGAATCTAACACAAGGGGGGAATTGTCACAGTTGCTCTTTGCTGATGAAACTGTGTTTTTGGGAGATTTTGATGAGAAGTTGCAGAGGTTGGTGGATGAGTTTGGTAGGGTATGTAAAAGAAGGAAGTTAAAAGTGAATATAGTAAAGAGTAAGGTGATAAGGATAACAAAAAAATTAGGTAACGGAAGATTGGATATCAGATTGGACGGAGAGAGTATGGAGGAGGTAAATGTGTTCAGATATTTGGGAGTCGATGTGTCAACAGATGGGTCTATGAAGGATGAAGTGAATCATAGAACTGACAAGGAGAGAAACGTGAGTGGTGCACTGAGGAGTCTGTGGAGACAATGAACTTTATCCATGAAAGCAAAGAGGGGAATGTATGAGATTATAGTTATACCAACACTCTTGTATGAGTGTGAGGCATGGGTTGTGAATGTTGCGGTGAGGAGAAGGCTGGAGGGAGTGGAGATGTCATGTCTGAGGGCAGTGTGTGGTGTGAATATAATGCAGAGAATCCATAGTTTGGAGATTAGGAGGAGATGTGGGATTACCAAAACTTTTATCCAGAGGGCTGAGGAGGGGTTATTGAGATGGTTTTCACATATAAAGAGGATGGAAGGAAATAGAATGACTTCAAGAGCATACAGATCTGTAGTGGAGGGAAGGCGGGGTAGGGTCGGCCTAGGAAAGGTTGGGGGGAGAGGGTAAAGGAGGTTTTGTGTGCGAGGGGCTTGGACTCCCAACAAGCTTGGACTTCCAGTAAGTGTGTTAGACAGGAGCGAGTGAAGACAAATGGTTTTTAGCACTTGACATGCTGTTGGAATGTAAGCAATGTAACATTTATGAAGGGTTTCGGGAAAACCGGCAGGCCGGACTTGAGTCCTGGAGATGGGAAGTACAGTATCTGCACTCTGAAGGAGGGGGGTGTTAATGTTGCAGTTTTATAACTGTAGTGTAGGCATACCTCTGGCAAGTCAGTGATGGAGTGAATGATGATGAAAGTTTTTCTTTTTTGGGCCACCCTGCCTTGGTGGGAAATGGCCGATGTGTTAATAAATAAATAAATAACATAAGTCATCACTCTCCATCACCTGGTTTGCCTTGGTCTATCACTGCTAAGTTTACTTACGATGTTACCCGTAGTTCATCACTCCATCACCTGGTTTATCTTAGTCTACCACTGCTAAGTTGACTTATAGTACTTTGGTGGACCCTCGGTTATTGGCCGTAATCCGTTCCAGAAGGTCGGCCTAAAACTGAAATGGCCGAAAACCGAAATAATATTTCTCTTAAGAATTAATGTAAATGCAATTACAAGTACCATCCGACTTATGACCGAGCTTGGTTCCAACCGACTGGTCGTAAGTCAAATGGATGTAAGTCGAACCTTTGAAAATTACTGACATACTGGGTAGGGCATAATGTCAGACCTTTGCTACATAAACTACTGTAATGTAATGTACAATCATTATTTCATTGTTTTTACCATAATTTACTTCTGTTGATATATTTTAGTTATTTATGTACTGTATAATAGTATATATGGTAGTGAACTGTATTGTAAATTTTACATCTCATACAGTATCATATGTTACCGTTACATGTATCTTTAAGTATTGTCGACACAGTGGAATGGGAGAATACCACTGGTAGTGTCATCCTGCCAGAATGTCCTATAACCTATACTCTAAGTAAAGAAAAACAACTCTGGAACATGTGTAATATGTATCCGGCTGGCTGGCTGGCTGGCTGGCTGAGTGGGTGGATGGGTGGGTGGCCAGCTGGCTGGCTGGCTGGCCGGGTGGGTGGATGGGTGGGTTTTCAGCTGGTTGGCTGGCCAGGTGGGTGGGTGGTTGGCTGCCTGACTGACTGAATTTGGATCTCTCTTCATCTGTATCTGTCTGTCTCTCTCTCTCTCTCACAGGCACACATAAGTAAAGTTATCATATTTTTATTTTATATTTTTTTTTATTATCACACTGGCCGATTCCCACCAAGGCAGGGTGGCCCGAAAAAGAAAAACTTTCACCATCATTCACTCCATCACTGTCTTCCCAGAAGGGTGCTTTACACTACAGTTTTTAAACTGCAACATTAACACCCCTCCTTCAGAGTGCAGGCACTGTACTTCCCATCTCCAGGACTCAAGTCTGGCCTGCTGGTTTCCCTGAATCCCTTCATAAATGTTACTTTGCTCACACTCCAACAGCACGTCAAGTATTAAAAACCATTTGTCTCCATTCACTCCTATCAAACACCTCACGCATGCCTGCTGGAAGTCCAAGCCCCTCGCACACAAAAACCTCCTTTACCCCTCCCTCCAACCTTTCCTAGGCCGACCCCTACCCGGGCCTTCCTTCCACTACAGACTGATACACTCTTGAAGTCATTCTGTTTCGCTCCATTCTCTCTACATGTCCGAACCACCTCAACAACCCTTCCTCAGCCCTCTGGAAAAACAGTTTTGGTAATCCCGCACCTCCTCCTAATTTCCAAACTACGAATTCTCTGCATTATATTCACACCACACATTGCCCTCAGACATGACATCTCCACTGCCTCCAGCCTTCTCCTCGCTGCAACATTCATCACCCACGCTTCACACCCATATAAGAGCGTTGGTAAAACTATACTCTCATACATTCCCCTCTTTGCCTCCAAGGACAAAGTTCTTTGTCTCCACAGACTCCTAAGTGCACCACTCACTCTTTTTCCCTCATCAATTCTATGATTCACCTTATCTTTCATAGACCCATCTGCTGACACGTCCACTCCCAAATATCTGAATACGTTCACCTCCTCCATACTCTCTCCCTCCAATCTGATATCCAATCTTTCATCACCTAATCTTTTTGTTATCCTCATAACCTTACTCTTTCCTGTATTCACCTTTAATTTTCTTCTTTTGCACACCCTACCAAATTCATCCACCAATCTCTGCAACTTCTCTTCAGAATCTCCCAAGAGCACAGTGTCATCAGCAAAGAGCAGCTGTGACAACCCCCACTTTGTGTGTGATTCTTTATCTTTTAACTCCACGCCTCTTGCCAAGACCCTCGCATTTACTTCTCTTACAACCCCATCTATAAATATATTAAACAACCACGGTGACATCACACATCCTTGTCTAAGGCCTACTTTTACTGGGAAAAAATTTCCCTCTTTCCTACATACTCTAACTTGAGCCTCACTATCCTCGTAAAAACTCTTCACTGCTTTCAGTAATCTACCTCCTACACCATACACTTGCAACATCTGCCACATTGCCCCCCTATCCACCCTGTCATACGCCCTTTCCAAATCCATAAATGCCACAAAGACCTCTTTAGCCTTATCTAAATACTGTTCACTTATATGTTTCACTGTAAACACCTGGTCCATACACCCCTACCTTTCCTGAAGCCTCCTTGTTCATCTGCTATCCTATTCCCTCCCGTCTTACTCTAATTCTTTCAATTATAACCTCTACCATACACTTTACCAGGTATACTCAACAGACTTATCCCCCTATAATTATAGTATAAATTACCTAGGATAACCCAAAAATTCCAGACAAAGTGCTATACAGTGGATCTGTGCTCCAGTGCCCTAAATTAATAATAATAATAATAATAATAATAATAATAATAATTATTATGATTATATATTATTATTACAATAATACATATGCACTAATATTAATAATAATAATATTATTATTAAACTATAATATAATAATCATGTTTACTCATTACTTACCCTAAAATATCTGTAATCTTAATGTAGAGTGAGAGGTGCACAAACAAGATTAAATGTCCCAGCGGCAGCGGCAGCGGCAGCAACGGTATCCTGCCAGCTCTTCTTTCTCAAAAAACATCGCTCAACAAAACTTGTGATGGCCTAAAGTGAAAGTTCAACTACATGAACCCACGTAGACCACAACATGACCCAAGAATACTAAGAATGTAACCCAAATCTTGACAAAATTAGAAGATCTAAGGAAGACAGCCCTGCTAACCCAAACACTGCCTCCGCTGCCAGACAATCACTTAACCCAAGCTCCGAGAAAACAAGCCTTCTCCTCCATTGCTACACAGTATCTACTTCAGTGATACTATGAAAGGATATCGCAGAAGAATCAACACCAGTAATAAAAGAATAACAGCAAGGACCCTAGAACTCAACTTGTCTACCCGCAGGACGCCAGTGTATCATCAACCCCCTCTCTCCGCCGCCACCCAAGGAACAACAAAAAACAGCAACAACAAACATGGCTGACTCCCCCTCCAACTCCACTCCCTTCAAAGGATTCACCCCATGATAACTCAGGTATGATTATTCCTGACAATATCAAGGACTACATCGTTGCTCTAGAAAATGAAATCAAAGATATCAAAGCAACACTCGAGCGACGAGAATCCAAGATAACCAACCTCGAGAATAAGATAAAAAACCCTTTGAAGGGGAAGATTACTCGGGAAGGGGTTGACACAGAAAATATCTAAAAGCGTTTATACCCCAGTACACTGAGAAAAATAAAAAAAAAATAAATATAAAGGGTGAAGAAGCAATAAAGGACGGGAAAATCAAAACATGCCCCACTGGACTAAGGGAATTTACCTTGTTTTCCCAAGACGACAAAATGAAAGATAAGTTGTTAAATGCGGGTTATAATAAACAGTCCCACTTCCTATTTGAAAAACCAAAAGGGCACAGTGAAAAGGGAAAATTTTTCGGTTAATACAAAACCACGTACAAATCATCGTGCAAAAAAATTTAAAATTTAAAAAGAAACATTTGCTGGGAAAAAAACCAGGAAGAAAAAAACAGTATAAATGACCCGACTTCTTTTTTTCGAAAAAAGAAAGGGAATTTTTTAATTAAATCACCCAATTAAAATAAAAAAGGGAAAGTTTTAAATAAATGAGGGTCTAAAAAAAAAAAACGAAAAAACCTTTTTTCAGGCTGAAAAAACCTTAAACGGGGAAAACAAAAAAATTTCAGTGTTTCACGCGAGAGGGGAAAAATTTACAGAAAGGGGGAAAACATCTACAGGAAAAAAATTTATACTATTAAAATAAAACCCCGGATTTCTCTACCTTCCTTGAAAAGCTGACTTTTTTGTAACAGATTAGAAAATTTCCCCTTAAATTACATATATACGTGGGGTTTGCATTTAGGTTTTCGTTACTTTTTTTTGGTACATTATTTTTTTTATTTTTTTTTAAATCACTAGCAAATTTGAAAAAACCCCCAATTACTCTAACTTCTTTCTTTATTTTTTTTTTTTATCACCCCGGGCCCCGATTCCCCCAAAAGGAGGGGGGCCCCAAAAAAAAGAAAAACTTTCACCATCATTCACCCCCATAATGTCTTGCCAGAAGGGTGCTTTCACTACATTTTTTAAAAACGGCAACTTTTAACCCCCCTCCTTCAGAGTGCGGGGAAACCTGTACCCCCTTTCCCCGGGCCCCCTCAAGTCCGGCCGGGGGTTTCCCCTAAACCCCTTCATAAATGTTACTTTGCTCCCCCTCCAACAGCACGTCAAGTTTTTAAAAACCCAAATTTGTTCCTTCACTCCTATCAAACACGCCACGCTTCCCTGCGGGAAAGCCCAAAGGGCCCCTCGCACACAAAACCTCCTTTACCCCCTCCCCCCAAACCCTTCCTAGGCCGCCCCTCCCCCGCCTTCCTTCCACTACAGACTGAACACTTTGAAGTCTTTTCTTTTTCGCCCATTCTCTCTACATGTCCAAACCCACCTCAAAAACCCTTTCCCTTTCACCCCTTTGGGGAAAACCCGTTTTGGTAACCCCAGCACCCCCTTTCCTAACTTCCAAAATTTACAAATTTCTCGGGCTTTATATTCAACCCACACATTCCCCTCGGACGACATCTCCATCCCTCGCCTTCTCCTCTGAACATTCATCACCCACGCTTCCCCCCTTTAAAAGAGGGGGTTGGTTTAAAACATCTTCATAAATTCCCCCTTTGCCCCCAAAGGACAAATTTCCCTTTGCCCTCCACGATTCCTAAGTGCCCACTCACTCTTTTTCCTCATAAAATTTTTTGTTTCACCTCATTTTTTCATAGCCCCATCGTTTGCCCGGGTTACTCCCAAATATCGGGAATAGTTCACCTCCCCCAATTACTCTCTCCCTCCAATCGGGAATTAAATCTTTATCACCTAATCTTTTTGTTATCCTAAAACCTTACTCTTTCCTGTATTCACCTTTAATTTTCTTCTTTTGCAACCCTAAAAAAATTCTTTCACCAATCTCTGCAATTTCTCTTCAGAATTCCCAAGAGAAACCAGTGTATCAGCAAAGAGCAGCTGTGAAAAACCCCCATTTTTGTTTTGGGGATTCTTTATCTTTTAACTCCACGCCCCCTTTCCCAAGGGAACCCTCGAAATTTAAACTTCTCTTAAAAACCCCTTTTTTAAATATTTTTAAAAAACCACGGGGGGACATACACACCCTTGTTAAGGCCAAATTTTAGGGGGGAAAAAAATTTTCCCCTTTTTCCCTCATACTCTAACTTGAGCCTACACCCTCGAAAAAATCTTCATGCTTTAAAGTAACTACCTCCTCACCTTTCACTTGAAACATCTCCCACTTTTGGCCCCCCTATCCCCCTTTTCATACCCCTTTTTCCCAAAATTTCCTTTAAATGCCCAAAGCCCTTTTTTTAGCCTTATCAAAAATATGTTCACTTATAGGTTTCACTGAAAAACCCCTGGTCCCACACCCCCTCCCTTTTCCCAAAAACCCTCCTTGTTCTTCTTTTCCCTATTCTCCGTCTTATTTTCTTAATTTTTTAAATTAAAAAACTTACCATACATTTTTCCCGGGTACATAACAGATTATCCCCTATAATTTTTGCACTCTCTTTTATCCCCTTTCCCTTTTTTATACAAAGGAACTTTCCCATCCCTCTCTGCCAATCCCTGGGTTTACCTTCCCCTCTTCCATACATTTTTTTAAAAAATTTGGGCCCCAACCCCCCAAAAAAACTATACCCCCCCACCTGCTTTTAAAAACCTTTTTTTTCTTTATCCATCAACCCGGTCCCTTCCCCCCTTTCATTTTCCCTACTGCCTCACGAACTTCCCCCAAACACTCACAAGGGTTTCCCCTCCACTCCTACAAGTGTTATTCCTCCTTGCCCAAATACACAAAATCCCTTCCTATCTTCATAAAACATTTAACAATTCCCCCAAAAATTTTCCTTCCATCTTCCCAAAAATTTCTAATCTCCTTTTAAATAATTCCCCCTCCTTTTTTAACTGAAAAAACCCAATTTGTTCTTGGCTTTTTTAAAATTTTTAAAAATTTTCACCCCAAAACTTTTTTTTATTTTCAAAAAAATTTTGTTGATAACACTCACCCCTCTCTCATTTCTTTTCTTTTTTACTTTGCTTCCCACCTCTTAAACTTCTCTCTTTTTCTCCATATACTCTTCCCTTTGCTTTCCTTTTTCTATTTTGGAAAAAAACTTCTCTTTTTGAAAATTTTTTCTCCTTTCCCCAACTTCTTTACATCATCATTCCAAAAATCGTCCTTTCCCCCCTGCACCCACTTTCCTGAAACCCCAAACTTTGCTGAACCCCTTTTAACACTCCCATTTTTAAACCTACCCATACCTTTTGGGACCCCTTTGCCTTTCCCTCTCATTAGCCATCTTCCCCCAATAGCTGTTTATTTTTCTTACCCTAACTGCCCCCCTCTTTTAGTTTAAAAACCTTTACCTCCCCTTTTCCCCTGATGCTTCTATTCTCCTTGTATCCCATCTACCTTTTACCCCTCATGTAGCTACAATAGAAAGTGTTCTGATAAATCTGTGGCCCCCTAAAAAACATGTAAATCCTAAAGTCTACTCAAAAGTTTTTTTTATCAAACCAATACATAACCCAAACAAACTACGGCATTTCCCCCCTACATCATATCGTGTATACTTATTTTTTCCTCTTTTTTTAAAATATTTTATTCCCTATAACTAAACCCTTTCTATACAAAGTTAAATTTCAAAGGGCTCCATTATCATTTACCCCCTGGCCCCCCAAAACTTACCTACCACACCCTCTCAAAAATTTTCTCCTATTTTTGGGCTTTTTCAAGCCCCCTACAAAATTTTCTCTTTTCACTTGGTTCAAAGGCCCCTATACATTCACTTAACATTTTCCCAAAATCTCCTCTCTCCTCTGCATTCCTCTTTCTCCAGGGGGCATACACGTTTTTTATGCCCCCACTTCTGCATCCAACCTTTACTTTAACCCACTAATTCTTGTTTTAAATTTTCAATTCATATTCTCTTTTCTCCTTCCATAATGATCATTTAACATTATGTTACCCCTTCCTTTGCTCTAATCTCTCAAAATACCCCAAATTTTTTAAATCCCATTTTTTTTCCCCCCCCCAACTAAAAACTCCCCTTTCCCCCCCTTCAGTTTGTTTCGCTTAGGGCCAGGACACCCAAATTTTTTTTCATTATAAATCAGCAATCATCTGTTTCTTGTCATCCCCAATACATCCACGCACTTTTAAGCAACCCATTTTTATAAGTTTTTCTTCTTCTCTTTTTTAGAAATTTGTATACAGGAAAGGGGGTTCCCTAGCCCATTGCCCCCCCGGCATTTTCTTATACTAAAAATTGCTCTTTAATTTTAAATTAAAAAGCAAATCTTACCCCCTTTTTAAATTTAATATTCATTTTTTTATGTCTTTTTAATTTTTTTTATCATTTTACTTGTTTTTTAGCACTTTTTATTGGGGAAAATTGAAAATTAGTGTATTTTCCCAAATTTACTTTTTTGAAAGGGACCAAAACTTATTTTTGCTAGCTAGTCCCAAACTACCTCTTTTTTTTACTTTTTTTGTGCAAAAAAACTCCCTTCAATTTTTTTAAATATTCAAATAGATCTTACCCCTTAAACCAATTTTTATTTCTTTATTTGCCAAATGTCCATTTAACTTTTTTTACCATTATTTAAATTTTGGGTCCCCATATTTTTTTCTCCTTTTTTTTTTAGCTTTATATAATACCCTGGGTTTATACTTTCCCAAAAATTTTTAAAATAATCAAGGTGCTATTTTTCGGTGCAAAAGTAGAAAAAAGTTCAAAACTTTGCCATTATTTTTTCCCAAAAATAAACCCTTTGCTATTATTTTACATTTGTTAAATAAATTTAGGTTATTTTTTAGCTTAAGACTATTTACTTTGTTTTACTTAATTCTAACTATAGAAATTTACTACCCAAAATTTTGAAATTAAAAAGCATTGATTTCCCGATTTCCAACCCCCTTTTTTTAATGACTTTAAAAGATTTTAAACAGTTACTGTAATTACTACATGGGAGAACAAACAAAGGCATTCTCGTGCCCAAAAAACAACATAACTATCTTTAAACCCCAATTTTCAGATCTTTAAGCAAGCATTACGATGACCCCATTGCATTACTAAATTCCTTTTCATGCCTATGTCCATCAATTTCACTAACTGAAACCGGCTAAATGTGATGTACAGTTTTCTATGCCATTCCTGGTTACACAAACCATACACAATTAGGCCAGGGCCAACAAAAAGGGGGTTTGGAAAAGGGCCAATTTTAAAACTCAGACCAAATAGAAAATTTTTCACTAATACTTGCACAAGGGTTGAACAAAGGGGGGAAAATATAATAGCCAAATTCAAATCCAAAAAAACCCACAAAAACCTTCAACCCTTGATAAAAATTTACAGAGTTCCCGTAAAAAAATTAGGGCCCAAATTTTGTCCCCCAAAAAAAAGGAAAGTATGATAAATGATGCACGCATGGGAAAAAAGATTTTCCCTTTCTACCCCCTCAGGTGACTTAATATTTAAAACTCCTGCCCAAAACCCGGGCCCAACGGGTTTCTGAATTTCCCCAAAAAACAATGGGGTAACTGTATTTTGTACCAACAGTAACAAACCTACAAAGAGTTACGGATATTTTTTCCCCACTTACCCCATTGGAAACCCAACCCCATATCCCCTTTTTAAAAACAGGTAATTACAAAAATACCACAGGGCCATAAACCCCCTTTTCTCATAACAACTCTTGGTAAATTTTCCCCCAAAACACACTAAAATACCCTTTGGGGGTTAAAAATGAGGCAGCCATTAATAAATTCACAAACAGCAGGGAGCAAACATTTTACTGGGACACTGAGTGGAAAAAATTTTACAGATATTGACGAAAGTATTAAAAATTTTTCCTTTAAAAAAAAAACCCAAAACCTCTATAACAAGCACTGCCCTAAAAAACTAAACCCGATGACCCGCTAAGAGATGAACGTCCTGGTTTAACCCCCCAGCATTCTCAATTTCCCTAAAAACAAAACCCCAATATGAAAAACAAATACCGAATGGGTCACATTTAAACCCGAGACCCAAAAAAAAACGTTACTCGTCAATCCTAACCGCCTGATAAAAAGGGCAAAAAAATTGTATTATTTAGAACAGATTTTTCCCAAATTACGAGGTGGGGTATAAAAAAAGGGCCTGGAAAACCCTATCAGAAAATTTTGGGAAAAAAAAAAAGATAAACACGAAATTTTGCGAAATAAAATTTTGCAAAAAACAGATGAACCCCCAAATCCCACCAAAAGAAACGCCAAAAAGAAATCAATGACTTCTTCTCCCCCTATAGGACAAAACCTTCCAATAAAATTCCCCCCCAAACTCAGTTTCCCCCAATTTACTACCTCACTGGCAACTACCCCAAAAACCCTGTTCCCAGCTCCGACTAACCCCTACGGAAACCCCCCTTATTATCAACCGGGTAAAAAACAAGGGGGGGGGGGGGAGATTTTAAAAACCTTAACCCCCCTTTATATACAAAAAAGTGTCACAAGTGCTATTTACCAATATTGCAACACTCTTTAACAAAAACCATTGAAACCCCACCTTCCCCCCAGTACTCAAAATAAACAAAGGGTTTTACCCCGATCACAAAGGGGGGAGACCAAACAGAGTTGAATAACTATAGGCCAAATCAACTTTACCCTCTCTCAAAAAACTTCGAAAAAATTTTTTTTATAAACGAAAACTTTTTTTTCCCAACCCTTTTTCCCCCAAAAATCTCAACCCCTGCCCCCTTTGGGGGGTTTAGGCCAAATAAAAATACTAATGATGCTATTATACACATGCTTGGAAAAAATATACACTGCAATTTGAGAAAAAAAAAAGTCCCCCCTGGGGGTCTTTATTGCTTCGTAAAGTTTTGATACAGTTAACCATGATTTCTCCACGTAAAATTGTAAAACTTGGTTTTAAGAGGGCACTTTCCCTCAACTTCCTCAAATATTTCCTCAAAAACAGAAGCCAATTTTGTGTATGCAAAAGGGGGGAAAAAATTTCTGCACAACCAATTTTTCAGTTGGTTTTCCCCCAGGGAAATGTCCTTGGCCCTCTTCTCTTTCTCCCATACATAAAAAAAACCTACCAAAAAGCTTCGCAATTACTTTAAACCCACACTATTTTTCAGTTTACACTACATTCGTCTTCTCCCCCAAGCCCCGCACGCTAGAAAATACGGGAAATACAAATTACAGAAAATATCTACCTGGTGAGGATAACCCAAAATTAACTAAACATACAAAACCCACTTTTTTTATTTTTGGTTAAAAAGAGCTACAGATGTCCCCCTTAAATTAATGATAAACGGATCACCCTTTACCAAAAAACTAAAAAAGGGGAAAATTTTTAGGGAAACCACCCTTATAATAGGGCTCAAAATTTTATACACATATACAACAAATTTTTTAAGGGAAAATTTCCAAGGGTGTAGGCATACTATCGAAAATACCCGGGATATGCTCCACAGTCAGCCTCCTGGCCCCATATCACTTCTTATTTTTCCCCTATCTCACCCCATGGGAAATTTTTGCATGGGGCCCCCAACAACAAATAACCCTTCAGACCAATAATTTCCCAACAAAAAAGGGTTTCAGTTAGAATGATAAACCCAAAAAACTCACTATAGGCAGCCACTCCAAATATTTAATTTCATAAACCTATTCACCATACAAAAAATTATTTCTTATTACTGCACCCATTACATCTTTGAACACTTAACTCTGAATTAACCCTCCCCCCAAACATTCCTTGCCCAAAACCCCAAAAGGAAACCATGACCCCTAACACAAAGGCCCCAGATCACCTTTGAAAGTTCCCCGTGTTTCCCTCTACACTATGGCAAAAACTAATGACCCTAAAAGGCCCTAAAATTTTGGAAAATCTTTTCCTGTAAATATAAAGAAAAAAACCTGTTTATAAAATTTTTAAAATCTCTTTCAAAAGGGTCCCCTTACTCACCCAAAACCCAAAAAAATACTGAATAACTGAACCTTATAAATTGGGTTATTTTTAAAAGTTTTTTCACAATTAATCAATTTAAAGTTAAACCTAAAAACCCCAAACTAACTTTATTTTTTTTAAATTTCACTACCTAACAGAATTTCTCCATTCTACAATGTACAACCCAAAGCTTTCAACCTATGACCTTCTTTGTTTAAAACCCCTTGTGCTTTATTGTAAAACTGTTTACATTAAAAGTTTTTTCACCCCATTTCAACATTGCTTAGGCATCTTTAAATTAATTTTAAGCCCGCCCGTAATGCTATGCATAGTATAAGTGGGTTTGGATACTGCTTTTTTTTCTGTATTTTTTGTTTCCTCTGTTGTGTGCACAAAATTTTTTAAAAAAATAAAAAAATTTTAAAAAAAAGAGAGAGAAAAGGGGTGTTAGAAAGTTGCGAGTTTTTTAAAACCCAAAATAGTTGTTGTTTTTTGTTGTTGTTACCAGCCCGGGGGACAAATAGTTTTTGTTTACTCTATCAAGCCCAAATGGGAAAAAAAATCTCATATTTTTTTTAATTTTTATGTTACATAGCGTGTTTTTCATAATTTTTAAAAAAAAAACCTTTGGTGGATTAAACAAAAAAGTCCATTAATGTTTTTTTTACACATTTAATGGGACCCAAAAGGGGGAAATTTTTATTGTTTTTAAAATTTTTTTCTTATTATTATTTTTGGGTCTTCAAGACCAAACACATTCTTAATGGGTTTTTAAAGTGTACTTGCCCCACCAACACAGGTGAAAAAGTTTTTAAATTAAAAAAAAGTTAAGTTCATAAATTTTTTCATTCTAGAGTGTTTTATCAGGTTTTTTTTGTTATTTAAATTATTGTTTATTTTTCATATTAGTTTAATTGTGAGAGATAAATAAGCCATAGAATTGGGTATTAGCATCATATTTTAAAATTTTGGGTGCGGGGGGAAGAGGAGGGTATTGGTGGAATTTTGGGTGGGAAAGGGTAGTTAAAGGAGGGAAAAAATTGGGAATGAGAAATTTTTTTCAAATTTGAAATTGATGCAAGGGGGGGAAAGTATATGGAGAAAAGAGAGGGCCCAAGGGGAGTGGGGAAGAAAGTAAAAAGGGGAAACAAATGAGAGAGGGGGGTGAGATGTTATCAAAAAATTTTGTTTTTAAAATAAGAAAAAGTTTTTAGGTGAGTTAACCAAATTAAAAAGGGAAACCCAAAAAAACAAATGGATTTGTCAGTTTTTAAAAAAAGGAGAGGAGAGTTAAATTAAAAGGGGGAGTTAGAGGGTTTTTGGGAAAATGGGGGAATTTTTTGAGGAAAATTTTTAAAAGTTTTGAAGATAGGGGGAAACTGTGGAAATTTTATGTAAAAGGGGGGAAGGGGGAATAAATTTGTAGGATTTAGGAAGAGCCAGTTGTGAGTGTGGGGGAAGTTCATGAGGCAGTAGGTAAAATGAAAGGGGGTAAGGCAGCTGGGATTGATGGGATAAAGATTTTTTTTTTTTTTTCAACAAGTCGGCCGTCCCCCACCAAGGCAGGGTGACACAAAAAGAAAGAAAATCCCCAAAAAGAAAATGCTTTCATCATCATTCAACACTTTCACCTCACTCACACATAATCACTGTTTTTGCAAAGGTGCTCAGAATACAATAGTTTAGAAGCATATACGTATAAAGATACACAACATATCCCTCCAAACTGCCAATATCCCAAACCCCTCCTTTAAAGTGCAGGCATTGTACTTCCCATTTCCAGAACTCAAGTCCGACTATATGAAAATAACCAGTTTCCCTGAATCCCTTCACTAAATATTACCCTGCTCACACTCCAACAGATCGTCAGGTCCCAAGTACCATTCGTCTCCATTCACTCCTATCTAACACGCTCACGCACGCTTGCTGGAAGTCCAAACCTCTCGCCCACAAAACCTCCTTTACCCCCTCTCTCCAACCCTTTCGAGGATGACCCCTACCTCGCCTTCCTTCCCTTATAGATTTATATGCTTTCCATGTCATTCTACTTTGATCCATTCTCTCTAAATGACCAAACCACCTCAACAACCCCTCTTCTGCCCTCTGACTAATACTTTTATTAACTCCACACCTTTTCCTAATTTCCACACTCTGAATTTTCTGCATAATATTTACACCACGCATTGCCCTTAGACAGGACATCTCCTCTGCCTCCAACTGTCTCCTTGATGCTGCATTTACCACCCAAGCTTCACACCCATATAAGAGTGTTGGTACTACTATACTTTCATACATTCCCTTCTTTGCCTCCATAAATAACGTTTTTTGACTCCACATATACCTCAACGCACCACTCACCTTTTTTCCCTCATCAATTCTATGATTAACCTCATCCTTCATAAATCCATCCGCCGACACGTCAACTCCCAAGTATCTGAAAACATTCACTTCTTCCATACTCCTCCTCCCCAATTTGATATCCAATTTTTCTTTATCTAAATCATTTGATACCCTCATCACCTTACTCTTTTCTATGTTCACTTTCAACTTTCTACCTTTACACACATTCCCAAACTCATCCACTAACCTTTGCAATTTTTCTTTAGAATCTCCCATAAGCTCAGTATCATCAGCAAAAAGATATAAAGATATAAATGTTAAAAGCAGGTGGGGATATAGTTTTGGAGTGGTTGATGCTATTATTTAATAAATGTATGGAAGAGGGTAAGGTACCTAGGGATTGGCAGAGAGCATGCATAGTTCCTTTGTATAAGGCAAAGGGGACAAAAGAGAGTGCAAAAATTATAGGGGGATAAGTCTGTTGAGTATACCTGGTAAAGTGTATGGTAGAGTTATTATTGAAAGAATTAAGAGTAAGATGGAGAATAGGATAGCAGATGAACAAGGAGCCTTTAGGAAAGGTAGCGGGTGTGTGGACCAGGTGTTTACAGTGAAACATATAAGTGAACAGTATTTAGATAAGGCTAAAGAGGTTTTTGTGGCATTTATGGATTTGGAAAAGGCGTATGACAGGGTGGATAGGGGTGCAATGGTGGCAGATGTTGCAAGTGTATGGTATAGGGGGTAGGTTACTGAAAGCAGTGAAGAGTTTTTATGAGGATAGTGAGGCAGTTAGGGTAAGATATAAACAGCTATTGGAGGATAGATGGGCTATTGAGAGCATAGGCAATGGGGTCGAAGAGGTATGGGGTAGGTTTAAAAATGTAGTGTTAGAGTGTTCAGCAGAAGTTTGTGGTTACAGGAAAGTGGGTGCAGGAGGGAAGAGGAGCGATTGGTGGAATGATGATGTAAAGAGAGTAGTAAGGGAGAAAAAGTTAGCATATGAGAAGTTTTTACAAAGTAGAAGTGATGCAAGGAGGGAAGAGTATATGGAGAAAAAGAGAGAGGTTAAGAGAGTGGTGAAGCAATGTAAAAAGAGAGCAAATGAGAGAGTGGGTGAGATGTTATCAACAAATTTTGTTGAAAATAAGAAAAAGTTTTGGAGTGAGATTAACAAGTTAAGAAAGCCTAGAGAACAAATGGATTTGTCAGTTAAAAATAGGAGAGGAGAGTTATTAAATGGAGAGTTAGAGGTATTGGGAAGATGGAGGGAATATTTTGAGGAATTGTTAAATGTTGATGAAGATAGGGAAGCTGTGATTTCGTGTATAGGGCAAGGAGGAATAACATCTTGTAGGAGTGAGGAAGAGCCAGTTGTGATGTGGGGGAAGTTCATGAGGCAGTAGGTAAAATGAAAGGGGGTAAGGCAGCTGGGATTGATGGGATAAAGATAGAAATGTTAAAAGCAGGTGGAGATATAGTTTTGGGGGTGGTTGGCCCAATTATTAATAAATGTATGGAAAGGTTTAAGGTACCTAGGGATTGGCAGAGAGCATGCATAGTTCCTTTGTATAAAGGAAAAGGGGGATAAAAGAGAGTTGAAAAAAATTATAGGGGGATAAGTCTGTTGAGTATACCTGTAAAGTGTATGGTAGAGTTATAATTGAAAGAATTAAGAGAAAAGACGGAAAATAGGATAGCAGATGAACAAGGGGGCTTTAGGAAAGGTAGGGGGTGTGTTGTGGACCAGGTGTTTACAGTGAAACATATAAAGTGAACAGTATTTAGAAAAAGGCTAAAGAGGTCTTTGGCATTTATGGATTTTGGAAAGGCTATGACAGGGTGGATAGGGGGGCAATGTGGCAGATGTTTTCAAGTGTATGGTGTAGGAGGTAGGTTACTGAAAAATAGTGAAGAGTTTTTACAGGATAGTGAGGCTCAAGTTAGAGTAGTAGGAAAGAGGGAAATTTTTTCCCAGTAAAAGTAGGCCTTAGACAAGGATGTGTGATGTCACCGTGGTTTTTTAAATATATTTAAGGGGGTGTAAGAGAAGTAAATGTGAGGGTCTTGGCAAGGGCGTGGAGTTAAAGATAAAGAAATCACACACAAAGTGGAGTTGTCACAGCTGCTCTTTGCTGATGACACTGTGCTCTTGGGGAAATTTTCTGAGAGAAGTTGCAGAGATTGGTGGATGAATTTGGTGGGGTTTTGCAAAAGAAGAAAATTAAAGGTGAATACAGGAAAGAGTAAGGTTATGAGGATAACAAAAAGATTAGGTAAATGAAAGATTGAATATCGATTGGAGGGAGAGAGTATGGAGGAGGTAAACGTATTCAGATATTTGGGAGGGGACGTGTCAGCAGATGGGCTATGAAAGAGAGGTGAATCAAAGAATTGATAAAGGGAAAAAAAGAGTGAGTGGGTGCACTTAGGAGTCTGTGGAGCAAAGAACTTTGTCCTTGGAGGCAAAGGGGGGAATGTATGAGAGTATAGTTTTACCAACGTCTTATAGGGGTTGAAGCATGGGTGATGAATGTTGCAGCGAGGAGAAGGCTGGAGGCAGTGGAGATGTCATGTCTGAGGGCAATGTGTGGTGTGAATATAATGCAGGGGAATTCGTAGTTTGGAAGTTAGGAGGAGGTGCGGGATTACCAAAACTGTTGTCCACGGGGGGTGAGGAAGGGTTGTTGAGGTGGTTCGGACATGTAGAGAGAATGGAGCGAAACAAAATGACTTCAAGAGTGTATCAGTCTTTTAGTGGAAGGAAGGCGGGGTAGGGGTCGGCCTAGGAAGGTTGGAGGGGGGGTAAAGGAGTTTTGTGTGCGAGGGGCTTGGACTTCCCGCAGGCATGCGTGAGCGTGTTTGATAGGAGTGAATGGAGACAAATGGTTTTTAATACTTGACGTGCTGTTGGAGTGTGAGCAAAGTAACATTTATGAAGGGATTCAGGGAAACCGGCAAGCCGGACTTGAGTCCTGGAGATGGGAAGTACAGTGCTTGCACTCTGAAGGAGGGGTGTTAATGTTGCAGTTTAAAAACTGTAGTGTAAAGCACCCTTCTGGCAAGACAGTGATGGAGTGAATGATGGTGAAAGTTTTTCTTTTTCGGGCCACCCTGCCTTGGTGGGAATCGGCCAGTGTGATAATAAAAAAAAATAATAGATGGGGTTGTAAGAGAAGTAAATGTGAGGGTCATGGCAAGAGGCATGGAGTTAAAAGATAAAGAATCACACATAAAGTGGGAGTTGTCACAGCTGCTCTTTGCTGATGACACTGTGCTCTTGGGAGATTCTGAAGAGAAGTTGCAGAGGTTGGTGGATGAATTTGGTAGGGTATAAGAACATAAGAACATAAGAACGAAGGAACACTGCAGCAGGCCTACTGGCCCATGCGAGGCAGGTCCAAGTCTCCCACCAGCTTAAGCCAATGCACCCAAACTAGTCAGGTCAGGTCACCTTGACTTAAGGGAGGAACACGGCAACCGACCTGGTAGCACAAGCTATCAGGTCCAACTCAACCCCCCACCCC
>NC_069416.1:10193589-10234779 GCF_026875155.1 Cherax quadricarinatus | reverse complement strand
GTTCTGCCGCTGCCGCTGCGCTGGGACATTTAATCTTGTTTGTGCACCTCTCACTCTACATTAAGATTACAGATATTTTAGGGTAAGTAATGAGTAAACATGATTATTATATTATAGTTTAATAATAATATTATTATTATTAATATTAGTGCATATGTATTATTGTAATAATAATATATAATCATAATAATTATTATTATTATTATTATTATTATTATTATTAATTTAGGGCACTGGAGCACAGATCCACTGTATAGCACTTTGTCTGGAATTTTTGGGTTATCCTAGGTAATTTATACTATAATTATAGGGGGATAAGTCTGTTGAGTATACCTGGTAAAGTGTATGGTAGAGTTATAATTGAAAGAATTAAGAGTAAGACGGAGAATAGGATAGCAGATGAACAAGGAGGCTTCAGGAAAGGTAGGGGGTGTATGGACCAGGTGTTTACAGTGAAACATATAAGTGAACAGTATTTAGATAAGGCTAAAGAGGTCTTTGTGGCATTTATGGATTTGGAAAGGGCGTATGACAGGGTGGATAGGGGGGCAATGTGGCAGATGTTGCAAGTGTATGGTGTAGGAGGTAGATTACTGAAAGCAGTGAAGAGTTTTTACGAGGATAGTGAGGCTCAAGTTAGAGTATGTAGGAAAGAGGGAAATTTTTTCCCAGTAAAAGTAGGCCTTAGACAAGGATGTGTGATGTCACCGTGGTTGTTTAATATATTTATAGATGGGGTTGTAAGAGAAGTAAATGCGAGGGTCTTGGCAAGAGGCGTGGAGTTAAAAGATAAAGAATCACACACAAAGTGGGAGTTGTCACAGCTGCTCTTTGCTGATGACACTGTGCTCTTGGGAGATTCTGAAGAGAAGTTGCAGAGATTGGTGGATGAATTTGGTAGGGTGTGCAAAAGAAGAAAATTAAAGGTGAATACAGGAAAGAGTAAGGTTATGAGGATAACAAAAAGATTAGGTGATGAAAGATTGGATATCAGATTGGAGGGAGAGAGTATGGAGGAGGTGAACGTATTCAGATATTTGGGAGTGGACGTGTCAGCAGATGGGTCTATGAAAGATAAGGTGAATCATAGAATTGATGAGGGAAAAAGAGTGAGTGGTGCACTTAGGAGTCTGTGGAGACAAAGAACTTTGTCCTTGGAGGCAAAGAGGGGAATGTATGAGAGTATAGTTTTACCAACGCTCTTATATGGGTGTGAAGCGTGGGTGATGAATGTTGCAGCGAGGAGAAGGCTGGAGGCAGTGGAGATGTCATGTCTGAGGGCAATGTGTGGTGTGAATATAATGCAGAGAATTCGTAGTTTGGAAATTAGGAGGAGGTGCGGGATTACCAAAACTGTTGTCCAGAGGGCTGAGGAAGGGTTGTTGAGGTGGTTCGGACATGTAGAGAGAATGGAGCGAAACAGAATGACTTCAAGAGTGTATCAGTCTGTAGTGGAAGGAAGGCAGGGTAGGGGTCGGCCTAGGAAAGGTTGGAGGGAGGGGGTAAAGGAGGTTTTTGGCGGGGGGTTTGGGATTCCAGCAGCATGCGTGAGCGTGTTTGATGGGAGTGAAGGAGACAAATGGTTTTTAATACTTGACTGCGTTGAGTTGAGCAAAGTAACATTTATAAGGGATTCGGGGAAACCAGCAGGCCAACTTGAGTCCTGGAGTGGGAAGCAGTGCCGCACTCTAAAGGGGGGTGTAATGTTGCATTTTAAAAACGAGTGTAAAGCCCCCTTCGGGGAAGACAGTGATGGAGTAATGATGGTGAAAGTTTTTTTTTTTTTCGGGCCACCCCCCTGCCTTGGGGGGAAGGGCCATGGAAATAAAAAAAAAATATAAAAAAAAAAAAATAACTTTACTTATGTGTGCCTGTGAAGAAGGAGAGACAGACAGAAAACAATGAAGAAGATCCAAATTCAGCAGTCGGGCAGCCAACCACCCACCCACCTGGCCCCGCCAAAACCCGTGAAAACCCCCCATCCACCCACCCGGGCCCGCCCGCCCGCCGCTGGGCCCCCCCCACCCATCCACCCCCTCAGCCAGCCACCACCACCCCCGGATACATATTACACATGTTTTCCCAAATTTTTTTTCTTTATTAAGTATAGGTTTAAAAAGGACATTCTGGCAGGATACACTACCATTTGGGATTCTCCCATTTCCCCGTGTCGACAATACTTAAAGATACATTAACGGTAAAATAATCTGTATGAGATGTAAAATTTTACAAAACAGTTCACTACCATTATACTATTATACAGTACAAAAAACTAAAAAATATCAACAGAAGTAAATTATGGTAAAAACAATGAAATAATGATTGTACATTACATTACAGTAGTTTATGTAGCAAAGGTCTGACATTATGCCCTACCCAGTATGTCAGTAATTTTCAAAGGTTCGACTTACATCCATTTGACTTACGACCAGTCGGTTTGGAACCAAGCTCGGTCATAAGTCGGATGGTACTTGTAATTGCATTTACATTAATTCTTAAGAGAAATATTATTTCGGTTTTCGGCCATTTCAGTTTTAGGCCGACCTTCTGGAACGGATTACGGCCAATAACCGAGGGTCCACCAAAGTACTATAAGTCAACTTAGCAGTGGTAGACTAAGATAAACCAGGTGATGGAGTGATGAACTACGGGTAACATCGTAAGTAAACTTAGCAGTGATAGACCAAGGCAAACCAGGTGATGGAGAGTGATGACTTATGTTATTTATTTATTTATTAACACATCGGCCATTTCCCACCAAGGCAGGGTGGCCCAAAAAAGAAAAACTTTCATCATCATTCACTCCATCACTGACTTGCCAGAGGTATGCCTACACTACAGTTATAAAACTGCAACATTAACACCCCTCCTTCAGAGTGCAGATACTGTACTTCCCATCTCCAGGACTCAAGTCCGGCCTGCCGGTTTTCCCGAAACCCTTCATAAATGTTACAATGCTTACATTCCAACAGCATGTCAAGTGCTAAAAACCATTTGTCTTCATCATCGCTCCTGTCTAACACACTTACTGGAAGTCCAAGCTTGTTGGGAGTCCAAGCCCCTCGCACACAAAACCTCCTTTACCCTCTCCCCCCAACCTTTCCTAGGCCGACCCTACCCCGCCTTCCCTCCACTACAGATCTGTATGCTCTTGAAGTCATTCTATTTCCTTCCATCCTCTTTATATGTGAAAACCATCTCAATAACCCCTCCTCAGCCCTCTGGATAAAAGTTTTGGTAATCCCACATCTCCTCCTAATCTCCAAACTATGGATTCTCTGCATTATATTCACACCACACACTGCCCTCAGACATGACATCTCCACTCCCTCCACCTTCTCCTCACCGCAACATTCACAACCCATCCTCACACTCATACAAGAGTGTTTGGTAAAATATAATCTCATACATTCCCCTCTTTGCTTTCATGGATAAAGTTCATTGTCTCCACAGACTCCTCAGTGCACCACTCACGTTTCTCTCCTTGTCAGTTCTATGATTCACTTCATCCTTCATAGACCCATCTGTTGACACATCGACTCCCAAATATCTGAACACATTTACCTCCTCCATACTCTCTCCGTCCAATCTGATATCCAATCTTCCGTTACCTAATTTTTTTGTTATCCTCATCACCTTACTCTTTACTATATTCACTTTTAACTTCCTTCTTTTACATACCCTACCAAAAATCATCCACCAACCTCTGCAACTTCTCATCAAAATCTCCCAAAAACACAGTTTCATCAGCAAAGAGCAACTGGACAATTCCCCCCTTGTGTTAGATTTTTTATTTTTCAACCCCACCCCTTGCCAAACCTGAGAAATTCCCACTTCTCTTCCTATTTCCATCATAAATAATTGAAAAAACCAAAGGGTGACTTTAAACTTTCCCTTCTAATGCCGGGCTTTTACCCGAAAAATCCCCTTCTTGCCTACATTAATCTGAGCCTCACAATCCTTGAAAAACCCTTTTCACTCCTTCAATAACCTACCTCCTTTTCCAAAACATTTGCAACATCTGCCACATTCCCCCCCAAACCCCCTATCATACCCTTTTTCCAAATCCATAAATGCCACAAAAACCTTTTAAAAACCCCTTATTCCAAATACTGTTCACCTATGCTTTCACGCAAAAAAAACTAGGTCTAACATCCCCAAAACCCTTTTCCTAAAACCTCCTTTTTCATCTGCTATCCTGCTCTCGCTTCCCCAAAATTTCTATAAATAATAACTCAACCATAAAAACTTTACCGGGTTTTCTCAAAAACCCTTTTTCCCCTTTAATTTTTACTTTTTCCCCTTTTGTCCCTTTGCCTTTAAAAAAAGGGGAACATAAATTTTCTCTGCCAATCCCAGGTCCCTTTAAACCCTTTTCCATACATTTACTGTGGCCCCTCTTTTAAATCGTAATTAACCCTTTTCCGGGAAGTGTTACTTTTATCGTTTTTAAACGATTTTCGAATAAATTTTCCCCCATAAGACATAATGAAATTTACAATTAATCTTTCCTGACACCCTGAAGAACAAAAACCCAAAAAAATTTTTAAACATAAAAATATAGATGTAGTAAAAAAAACAATAAAATGGGACATGATAATGAAACAATAACAGCAAAACCACTTACCTTTATTGGCGATTCTTTTTAAAGTTTTATGGAAACGGGGAGGAGGAGAGAGATTGCATTATTTTAATGTTGGAAGGGAATCCCCTTCCATCAACACCTCGGGAAACCAAGTGCTTTTGGGGGGTTTTAATTCTTTTCCCCTTTTTTTTTAATGCCACTAGACCACCTTGAGAGCCCACTGGAGTCCTGTCTAAAAAATAATGTCCAGAGAGTTTTTGTTTTTTTGGCATCTTTTTTAACACCTCCCTAAAATGGGCCAAGACTTTGCCCACTGTACATTTTGCCAAAAGGCTTGAAACACCCTTTGCGGGGTGAATTTTTTTCCTAAATTTTTTTCCTTTTAAAACCCCACATTTAAAAAATCCCCTTTAAATTTTTCTAAAGAAGGCCCCTTTTTTTCCATCTCTCTTCCTCCTCCTCGGGCAGCAAGATTCTGAGCGCAAATCTTTGCCCCTTCCCCTGAAC
This sequence comes from Cherax quadricarinatus, assembly GCF_026875155.1. Classification (NCBI taxonomy): domain Eukaryota; kingdom Metazoa; phylum Arthropoda; class Malacostraca; order Decapoda; family Parastacidae; genus Cherax; species Cherax quadricarinatus. Next base: position 10,229,687 of record NC_069416.1, on the reverse strand, counting down.
CCTTTTGAAAGCCCTCAGTGGTGAGCTCTTCGTTGTGGTTTTCCCCCAACTTTTTTCCACGCCCCCCAAAACCCTCACATCCAACCCCAGGGAACCCCCAAATGCCACAATGGTTTAAAAACTGACACAGGCCATCAGGGTCACCCCCCAAACCCCTTAAAAAACCCCTTTTGTGGACACAATCGCCAAAATTTTTCCCCCAACAATTTTAAAACCCCGGGTATTTCCACTCCCCCCAACCCTTACCTATAAGGAGGGGATGGAGGTTCGGGAATTTTTTTTCCCCAAAAAATCCCCTTGGGTCAATTGAGGGGCTAAGTCACTTTAAAAACCCACCTTTAAAACATTGTTTTGGGTTTTAAAGATTTTTTTAAATTTTTGCAATGACCTGCGGGTCCAGGGGGCGGGAAGAAGGAGGGGAAAGGGGGGCAAAACTTACTGTGATAACCAAAACTCCCCCAAAAATTTAAAGTCATTCAATTTTTGGAGGATGAGCAGGTGCATTTTTCCATTACTAGGACACCTAGACCCAAATTTTTTTTTCCAAAAAAGGAAATTTCTTCACCCTAGGGGCCAAACACTTCATTAACCCTCGATAAAAATTTTTCCCCACATGATCCATCCTTTAAACTATTAATTTCCAAAACAACACAATTTACCCCCTCAAAACCCTTGTTTTTTCCTAAACACCGGGGATTTTCAAAATGGAAACCTTTACAAAACGGCTTCACTTTAAAAAACCCCCAAACTAGCATTAGCCACAGAAAAAAGAGCGCACCTGTTTTTCATGGGCTTGTGTCCTGTTTTTGGCCTTTCTTCCTAAAGTAATTTTTAGGTCCTCTTTGGAAATTTTTTTTTTCCAAAAGAGGCTTGTTTTTTACAACTGAAAAATTGGGTTCAGGTTTCAGTTTTTCCCACCCCTCTAGGGAAATCCTTAATTTCATGAAAAAAAATTTTTCCCTCGGGCCTTTTTTGGGGTCCGAACTGGAAGCCTCACCATCCTTTACCACCGGGGGTATGCCAAAACGCTTTTTAAAATCTCTAAAACCCAAACCCTTTTGGCGGGCCCTTAAAATTTTCACAAATATCATACTTGTTGCAGGAAAATTTCTTTACCAATTGTCGTGCAACTCCCTAGCCTTTAAACAAATAACGAGTAAAAGGGCTATCTCCTGCAAATTTTGTTTCTCATTTATCCAAAACCCAATAAAATTTTCTAAACCCTTTCTTCGAGTAATGGTGATCTCATTTTTGCCCCCCCAAACCCCCAAAAATTTTTTAACCCCCCTTTGCAAAAAACTTTGTCCTTGTTTTCCTTTTTTTCTTGGCCACGATGGAAGCTATGGTTGTATGGGGTTTTTTAACATCCTGGCAGTTCGGGGGTAAGTACGCCACTTTCATATTGTTCAAAATGTTTTTTCTTAAATTCAATTTTATTTCTCACCTTCTTTTGGAAAGGCTTGGGACTAGGAGCTTTCCTTTTGGGGCCATGGTACTTTTTTAGTATTGCAAACACTAAAATGAAAGGGAAAATTATGAAAAAATTTTGTTGAGCAAGTGAGGGGGCGTTGCTCACTTTGGGAAAAAAATGCCAAAACTGGCTGGGAAGGGAGACCGGGCGGTCCGAGCGGAGTACGTTCCCGGGCGAATGGCTAATTTTGCGATTTAAACCCAAAGATTACGAGCCAAAGTTTTTTAAAGAAAAAAATCATTACAATTTTTTTTAAATTACGACTAACGAGCCTTACAAATATCAGGGAAACCCCGTATTAAAAAAAAAAATGTAACCACTTCCCCAAAAATATATCCCCACCTGCTTTAAAAATTTCTATCTTTACCCATCAATTCCCCCAGCTTTACCCCCCTTTTTAAACTACACACTGCCCCCACACACTCACAACTGTTCTTTTTCATTTCCCAAAGGATGTTTAAATTTCCCTTTTTGTCTTATACATGAAATCACAGCTTTTCCCCATCTTTTTATCAACATTTTAAAAATTTCCCCAAAAAATTCCCCTTCCTGAAAACCTCCAAATCTCCATTTTTAAAAAAACTCTCCCCCCTATTTTTAAATAACAAATCCATTCTTTTTCCCCAGGCTTTTCCCCGACTTATTAATCTCACTCCAAAAAATTTTTTTTTATTTTCCCCCCAAAATTTTTTGATAACATCTTTACCCCCCCTCAAAACTCTCTCTTTTTTACTTGCTTCACCCCTCTTTTAACCTTCTGATACCATAGTGCATTAAATTTTGGGGACAGCATTTTATGGTCCTGTATCGAAAGCTTTTCGTAAATCAATGAAAATGCCCAGCGGGACTTCTTTCTTTTTTAAATGCGGTTTTAAAAATTTGTTTCTAGCATGTGTATGATTTGCATCATTTGTGCTTTTTTTTATTTTCCCGAATTTCCCAAAATGCCCAAAGGGTTTTTAAAAGTTGTTTTGAAATGAGGTAAGAACAATTTCCCTCTATGAAATTTAAATTTTTTTAAAAAATTTTAAGAGCATTGGTAATTTGATATTGGTTTTTTAGTTATTCAAGTCAGCTTTGGGCCAAACCCCCTTTATGGATCGGAGGTGACCCTCGCTATTCTGAGGATTGTTGGGGAAAGGGAGAAAGATTTAATTTATTTTTAAAAGAGTGTTGCAAAAAATTAATGACAATACTTGAGAAGCTTTTTTTTTAAAATAAAAACAGGCAAGTTGTTTTTTGTCCCCTGCCCCTTTTTTTTTAAAAGGGGTTTATGAAGAGCGTAACTTCAAGGGGTTGGTTGGAGCTAGGAAAAGTGTATTTTGGGAGGTACCTATTAGGTAGTCCCGATGGAAAGATTTTGTTTCTTGGTTTTTTTGTTTTCTAATAATTTTTTTATGGTGGGGGAAGAAAACATTAAGTCTGTTTACTGTTTCGGTGGAGTGAGTAGGGGTTCATCCCGAATTTTTTTAATTTTATGGTTTTTTTTTTTAGATAACTTTTTTGTTTTCCCCGAATTTCAATAGAATTTTTTCCCGGTTTTTTTTATATCCCTTTGATGTTATGTAATCCCAATTTTTTATAAAACAATTTTTTGACCTTCTTATCAGGTTGGGAAGTGCTGACGAGTAACTTTTTCGACTGTTTTTCCCCAGTTTTTTAACCCCTTCTTTACTTTTTTCATATTTTTTGCTTTTTGAAAAAGGATTTGAGGAGCATGGTGTTAGCCAAAGGGGTTATTCAGCCCCTTTTCTGTGATCTGTTTTTTTTTTTTTTAGAAAATTATTTATAACCAAAAAATTCATACTGTATTTTGTTTTCCCACTCATTTTGGGAAACGATGTTTTTCATAGCTTTATTAAAATTGTTAACGCGTCTTGTTATGTAGTCTGAAGGTTTCTTTAGTAATGTTTTGTGGCAGTTTTTTCCCCAAATTTGTTTTGAAAAGGGTTTGGGGAGTGGGCTGTAGTGTTTTTCCCGTGATTATTCCTTATTTTTAAAGGGGTATGGTATTAGTTTCCCGATGTGGGCTATTAAGGAATGCCCTTTTCCCCCGGGGATTCTTTTAGGGTTGATTATTTTCTGGAAGCAAAAAAGGGAATTACTCCCTTGGGGGGGGGGGTTTGTGAATTTGGGTTAAATTGTGGGTCCTGGTCGTGTAAATATGTTTAAAAGTTGAAATCTCCTTTAGTAAATAAAGGTTTTCCCTTTTTCAAAGTGGGGCATCAGAATCATGTTTCCTATTTTTTTTAATAAAATGATAAATGTTTTTACCGTGGTACCTGTAAGGGTGTTTATAACTGTGAGGGGTTTTTGCAGGCTTTTGTGAGTGTGATGATTGATATACCCGGGAACCCCTACTTGCGAGTTTAAACCATTCCATGACCTTAAATCGCAACTGGAAAATTTCCATTTGAAGAATCAAATTTTTCCCCATTTTTAAAATTTAAATTAAATGCAATTTAAACCATTCCATTGGAATTCTGTACTTCAAAAAAAAAAATTTTGCTAATATCAACTCTAAAGACCTAATTATCTATCTCACTCAAACTAAAAGACATAAAAAACCCCCATAAATAACATAAGAATAAGAAAAGAAGGGAAAAATTGCAAAAATGGGGAAATCCCGAATGTGCCCTGGATGTTGGGGAGATGAAAGAAAGAATGAAATTTTGGATGTTATGAAGAGAAAACTGGTTTCCTGGGCTTTAAGTGAAACAAAGCTTAAGGGGGTGGGAGAGTTTCAGTGGGGAGGAATAAAAGGGATTAGGGCAGGGGTTTCAAATAGAGTTAGAGCAAAGAAGGAGTAGCAATAATGTTGAAGGATAAGCTATGGCAGGAAAAGAGGGACTATAAATATATTAATTCAAGGATTATGTGGAGTAAAATAAAGATTGGATGTGAAAAGTGGGTTATAATAAGCGTGTATGCACCTGGAGAAGAGAGAAGTGTAGAGGAGAGAGAGATTTTGGGAAATGTTGAGTGAATGCGTGGGGAGTTTTGAATCAAGTGTGAGAGTAAGGGGTGGTTGGGGATTTCAATGCTAAAGTGGGTAAAAATGTTATGGAGGGAGTAGTAGGTAAATTTGGGTGCCAGGGGTAAATGTAAATGGGGAGCCTTTAATTGAGCTATGTGTAGAAAGAGATTTGGTAATAAGTAATACATATTTTATGAAAAAGAGGATAAATAAATATACAAGGTATGATGTAGCATGTAATGAAAGTAGTTTATTAGATTATGTATTGGTGGATAAAAGGTTGATGGTAGGCTCCAGGATGTACATGTTTATAGGGGGGCAACTGATATATCGGATCATTATTTAGTTGTAGCTACAGTTAGAGTAAGAGGTATATGGGAAAAGAGGAAGGTGGCAACAACAAGTAAGAGGAGGTGAAAGTGTATAAACTAAGGGAGGAGGAAGTTCGGGTGAGATATAAGCGACTATTGGCAGAAAGGTGGGCTAGTGCAAAGATGAGTAGTGGGGGGTGAAGAGGGTTGGAATATTTTTTAAAAATGCAGTATTAGAATGTGGGGCAGAAAGTTTGTGGTTATAGGAGGGTGGGGGCAGGAGGAAAGAGGAGTGATTGGTGGAATGATGAAGTAAAGGGTGTGATAAAAGAGAAAAAGGTAGCTTAAAGAGAGGTTTTTACAAAGCAGAAGTGTTATAAGACGAGCAGAGTATATGGAGAGTAAAAGAAAGGTAAAGAGAGTGGTGAGAGAGTGCAAAAGGAGAGCAGATGATAGAGTGGGAGAGGCACTGTCAAGAAATTTTAATGAAAATAAGAAAAAATTTGGAGTGAGTTAAACAAGTTAAGAAAGCCTAGGGAACGTATGGATTTGTCAGTTAAAAACAGAGTAGGGGAGTTAGTAGATGGGGAGATGGAGGTATTTAAATAGATGGCGAGAATATTTTGAGGAACTTTTAAATGTTAAGGAAGAAACAGAGGCATAATTTCATGTACTGGTCAGGGAGGTATACCATCTTTTAGGAGTGAAGAAGAGCAGAAAAAGTGTGGGGGAGGTAGTGAGGCATTACGTAAAATAAAAGGGGGGTAAGCAGCGAACTGAGGGATCATGACAAAATGTTAAAAGCGGGGGGGGATATAGTGTTGGAGGGGTTTGGTACTTTGTTTAAATAAAGTATGAAAGAGGGGAAGGTACCTAGGATGGGGGAGAGCAGTAATCCTTTATATAAAGGGGAAAGGAACAAAAGAGACTGTAAAAATTAAGAGGAATAATTTTATGATTTAAACCGGGAAAAAGTGTACATGGGGTTTAAAAAGAAAAATTTAGAGGTAAACAGAATGAGATTGCGGAGGCAAGGAGGTTTCAGAGGGGTAGGGGATGGGATAAAGTTTTTACATTGAACATATATTGAACATATTTAATAAAGGTGGGGAAGTTTTTACTGCATTTAGGATTTAAAAAAGGCAATGATAGAGTGGAAAAGGGAGCAATGGGGCAGATTTTTGCAAGTATATGAATAGGGGGTAATTTTTAAATCTGAAAAGGGTTTTTTTATGAGGATAGTGGGGCTCAGGTTGGGGTGTGTAAAAAGAGGAGACACTCCTGGTAAAGTGGGTCTTAGACAGGGATTGTAATGTCACCATGGTTGTTTAAATATTTATAGATGGGGTTTTAAAGGAAGTAAATGCAGGGGGTTTGGGGAGGGTGGGATTAAATTTTAGGGAATCAAATTCAAAAAAGGAATTTACACAGTTACTTTTTGCTGATGAAACTGTGCTTTTGGGGGATTCTAAAGAAAAATTGCAAAGGTTAGTGGATGAGTTTGGGAATGTGTGTAAAGGTAGAAAGTTGAAAGTGAACATAGAAAAGAGTAAGGTGATGAGGGTGTCAAATGATTTAGATAAGGAAAAATTGGATATCAAATTGGGGAGGAGGGTATGGAAGAAGTGAATGTTTTCAGATACTTGGGAGTTGACGTGTCGGCGGATGATTTATGAAGGATGAGGTTAATCATAGAATTGATGAGGGAAAAAAGGTGAGTGGTGCATTGAGGTATATGTGGAGTCAAAAAATGTTATCTATGGAGGCAAAGAAGGGAATGTATGAAAGTATAGTAGTACCAACACTCTTATATGGGTGTGAAGCTTGGGTGGTAAATGCAGCAGTGAGGAGAATGGTTGGAGGCAGTGGAGATGTCCTGTTTAAGGGCAATGTGTGATGTAAATATTATGCAGAAAATTCAGAGTGTGGAAATTAGGAAAAGGTGTGAGTTAATAAAAGTATTAGTCAGAGGGCAGAAGAGGGGTTGTTGAGGTGGTTTGGTCATTTAGAGAGAATGGATCAAAGTAGAATGACATGGAAAGAATATAAATCTATAGGGGAAGGAAGGCGGGGTAGGGGTCGTCCTCGAAAGGGTTGGAGAGAGGGGGTAAAGGAGGTTTTGTGGGCAAGGGGCTTGGACTTCCAGCAAGCGTGCATGAGCATGTTAGATAGGAGTGAATGGAGACGAATGGTACTTGGGACCTGACGATCTGTTGGAGTGTGAGCAGGGTAATATTTAGTAAAGGGATTCAGGGAAACCGGTTATTTTCATATAGTCGGACTTGAGTCCTGGAAATGAGAAGTACAATGCCTGCACTTTAAAAGGAGGGGTATGAGATATTGGCAGTTTGGAGGGATATGTTGTGTATCTTTATATGTGTATGCTTCTAAACTGTTGTATTCTGAGCACCTCTGCAAAAACAGTGATAATGGCGAGGGGGTGGTGAAATTTGTTAAATGATGATAAAAAGTATTTTCTTTTTGGCGTTTTTCTTTTTTTTTTTTGGGGCCCACCCCCCCTCGGGGAGAGGGCCCGGGACTTGTTAAAAAAAAAAAAAAATAAATAAAAACAAAGAAACCTGATATATACTCAAAAATTTGAAAAAAAATTTTTTCTTTCATGTAGTGGTATGGGCAGTTCGGCGGTGGATGATTTTGGTTGGAGCCCGGGGCCAAAATATTTCAGGGAATAATTTCGCTAATATATCTATACGGCTTTTTTTACTATCACATTTTCGTTTAGAAAGACAAACAAAAAATTATGAATAACTTTGAAAAAAAGATATATACTCTAGAATGAATAAAAAAATGTCATTAGGGTAACGGGTGGAGGGGGCCACAACGCCCCTCTTTGTTTGGTAAACACTCCCCCATTTTAGTGACCCCCTTTTGAGCCTTTAATTTTTAAAATTATTATGTGTAGTACATTATTATTTAAAATATGTTTTATTATTATAATATATTATTTTTATTATTTTTTGAATTATACTATTTTTTATTATTATTGTTATTATTTTAAATTATTATTTTTTTTAATTTTTATTTTTAAAATTTTTTATATAAATTTTTTGAAATTTTTTTTCACACAAAAAATATAAGTTTTACTTTTTAACCCCCTTATTGCAATACATTTTAATTTTGAATAAATTTTCCCAACCCTTTTCACGGCTGCATTTTGGAATGGAACTGAAACACCCCAACAATGGACCATTTCCCCTAGTTGACCCAAATTTCAAGGCTTTTTTTGTCGTGAAAGCAATCAAAATCATATCATTTCAAAAATTTTAAATTTTCCCTTTCCCTATAAAAAAGGCCCAAAAAAAAAACGAGAATACAACCAAAAAAAAACCTTTGGGAAATTTACCACTAAGGGGGGGCTAATTGCTGAGAAGTAAACCCCCATTTTTTATGCTTGATTTTTCATTTTTGGTTTACGTTAAGAAGCATTTTTCCCTTTCATACATTGCCCAATTTTTTCAAAAAATTAGTCCAAAAAACCCAACTGGTTTTAAAATTTCCCCGAATAAAGAGCAAGAGCCCCCCCACCAGTGCAAGGAACCTGCCTTGAGGTCTGCTCGTTGTGGAAATTTTTTGCCTCGCTTTTGGGAAAGCAAAAAATCGCCCCATCGACGCCCTTTTTGGGAAAAAAACTCGCAGGGGGGGGCACGCTCGCAATAGAAGTTCCACTGTATTGGAAGGGGGGGAAATTTGAGAAAAGCTGTGAGCTTTTCAAAATGTTTGTTTCAAGGACCTGTCATTGTATTAAAGAGGGTTAGTTTTTTTTTGCACGGGGTAATGTCTTTGCTTTTTTGGGCTGGTAGAAAATTACAGTTACTGGTTAAATTTGTGTAATTCTTTTTTGAAAAAAGTTTACTGGGACTATGCCTGAAATCATAGGATGAGAGTATTTTAAAACAAAGTTTTCTGGGGAAAAATGAATAAGTTTTTATTTTGGGAATTAAGACCCCGGTTTAAATCAAAAACCCTTGTAAAAATTTGAAAGAAAAAGGGATTTTACAGAATAGAAAATTCAGTTAAACACTTAAGCATCTAATAGCATTTTAAAATTATTTTAACAAGTGATTTAAAAACTACAGTAGATATTACACCCAAAATAAAGGGTAATGAAAAAATTATAAAAAAATTTGTATTAAAAACCCAAAATCATATCACCTGAGTTTTAAATAGCACCGGGAGAAATTTTAATAAATGGACTATGGGGGATAAGAGGAGAGAGAAAAAAAAAATTTAATAAAAAAAATGAGTTTGGGGAATAAAAAGGGCAAAAATAGTGAATTAAATTACATTTTAAGCCCTGAGAATAGCATTTTGGGTTTGGGTTTTAAAAATTTTGTGAATATTTAAATAGGGTATTTAAATATAAAGCAAAATAAAGGAGAAAATATAAAAGGGGACAAAATTTTAAGTAATGGTAAAAAAGTTCATTGGACGATATTCATTTAAAAAAATTAAGGGAAAAAAGTAAAACTTATGACACTTTACCCCTGAGAATAGCACCTAGTTTATTTTAACAATTGTGAATATTGAACTGGGTAGTTATATAAAGCTAAAAAAAAAGGGAAAAAAAAATTAAAGGGAAAAAATTAAGTAAGGGTTAAAACAATGTTCAATGGACGATAGTCACTAGATATAAAATTGTTTTTGGGGAGTAAGATCTGATTTGTAATGTATAAAAAGGTTGAGAAATTTAAATGCCCCATAAAAAGTAGAGAAATTTTGGGGTATTTGGGTTTTGGGAATATACACAAACGCACACACAATAAAAAAGGGGACAAAAAAAAGTATTGGGTAAACAAAAAAAAAAGGCCCATGTAGAAAACCAGAATAAAAAAATTTGAAAAGATTTGACTTGCAACACGAAATTATGAGAAATTTAATAGAAATTTAAAAAAATTTAAAAAGTTTTTGAGGAACCTGGTATTAGCTAAAAAAAAGGAAAAAAAAAAAATAAAATGCACAATAATGAAATATAATGAACACTATATGCACCACACATATATGGTTAAGGACATTTATCTAATTTTTTTACAGAAATGTAAAGCTTTTCTAAGGGGGAAGAGAAATCATGTTCTTTGAAGGTTACGTTGTCCTTTTGAATTTTTTCTAACTAGTATTTTCCCATCTAAAGTAAAACACGGGATTTTACATTTGGACCCTGCCCAATGAGGGCATCGTATAACTTTTAAATCCAACTAGCAAATAATTTTAAAGAAAAAAATTTTCCCTCGACTAGGGGCAAAAAAAACTCGACCTTTTTTCGATTCTTTCTTTTCGAGAACGCCCAAACTTGTGGCCTGAGGCGCCTCACTTGTCCCGTGGGTGCCAGTTTTTACAAGTCAGCCAGCCACCGCACCCCATCCAAACATCCAATGGGAACATTTATATTATTCAGCTTTTCCCGTGATTGCACCTGCCCAAAAAAAAGTCACAAAGGGCCCCAAAAAAAGCCTTTTTAGGCCCAACCCAAAAGCAAAAAAAGGGGGAGAATTACTATGGATATGAAGAAAAAGATTTATTGCAAGTATGAAAGTGGAGTGCCCTGTCTCCGAGCTGGCCAGGGTTTTACACAAAAACCCCCCAAACAACCCCTCGCTACTATTGGGGCCAAGAAAACGGCCAAAACAAGGAAGCTTTCTTGCCAAAGGGTTTCAACTATGTTTTCGAAAACTGAGATCGCAATGATAGAAGATTTTTGGAGGACTGTATTTGGTGTGGATAAAAAAAAAACAGATAGCCCGGGACAGCATTCTCAAACGAAACATATGTAAAAAAAAGGGTAGGAAGTTGGGAAAGCCCATTTTAAATTTGAAAAAAGCCTCAACTAGTGGTGATGTGAGTGAATTTAAGGCCAGCAAAGGGTTTATTTGAGAGATTTAAGAATCGCATGGCATAAAATAGTGGATAAGGCATGGTGGGGGCGCCCTTCGGACCCAAAAAAACAGCTGAAAAATATTTTGCAGGAATTCCAAAGGGGTACATAGACAGGGAAAAATTGAAACCTGAACAAAGTGTTTAATTGTGACAAAAACAGGCCTGTTTTGGAAGAAAAAGCCAAGGGAAATTTTTAAGGTTTGTGGGGTAACCCTTAGAAAACCTTTGCCCCGTTGTGGGAAACAATTGTGGGATTTTGGGGGAAATCCTTGTGGTTGGGGGTTAGTGGGGAGGATTTTGGAAAGAGTTGGTGGAGGAGGACAATGAAGAACTAACCCCCTGATGAGCTGAAAGATCATCTTCAACAGCAAGAGGCCAGACCTTAGGAAGGGGGGGAGGAGAGGGAAAAAAAATTGGAAAAAGTTGTCTACTTCCCAAAAATTAAAGGGAAAAGGTGCAATTTTGCTTAAAAGTGGGAAACCTTTTTTGATGAAAAAACACCCCCCACACAGCTATTGCAAGCCATTGGGTGGTGTATTACACAACAATGTGTGAAACACTTTAGGAATGTCATAAAGGAACGGGAGGTACAGGTCTCTTGGACAGATATGTTGTGCGAAAAGAAAGGGCCCCGTGACTCCAAGCTGGTCCTAAAAGGCATTAAAAGAAGAAAGGGAAATAACCCTGGGAAAAAAAAGGGAAAAATTGAAACCCCCCCCCCCTTCCCCAAAGGTTTCCAATGGAAGGGGGTTCCCCCAAACCCAAAACAAAAACCCCTCCACACTCCCCCCCTCCTCCCATCCCATCAATCATCACCAGAACTTCAATAAAGGTAAGTGTCCCTGTAATTGGACATGTCTTCTTCGTTTTGGGGTGTATAAAATTAAAATTTCAAGTGGTAAAATTTTTTTTTTTTTAAATTCTTTAGGGTTTTGGGGGAAAGGATTAATTTTTCTTCCATATTTTCTTTTTGGGAAAAATTTTAAATCCCACTAACGATAATTTCGACTAACGAAAGGGCCAGGAACGGATTTAATTTTTGTTTGGGCGGGGTCCACTGTATTTTTTTTTCCCGTTAAAGTTTTTTTCCCCCTGAACAGGAAGGTTTTTAAAGTTTTTTTTCATTAGACACTCATTGAAGAACCCCTCCATTTTTTTATTGTATTGCTGAAAAAAATTAAATCCTTTCTTTTTTCATATGGGAAAGAAGTCTGATCATAATACTGTGTATACATAAAAATAATGTAACGTATAATAATCCCTAAACCCCCAAAAGGGAAAAAAGTTTACTCTGATTTTTTGGGGGTTTTCCCAGGTTTTTTTAACAAATGCTGCAATGTTGATAATCTATGTAAAAAGTATTTGTTACAGGACCTTTATTTAGCACGAAACTTAAATTTTTCACAAATTTTTTTATTTCACGATTGAAGAATTTCGGCCCCAATTTTTTTGTAATTTTGTTTTAAAATTAATTTAAAAACGGTTTATTTTTGGGGGGAAAGGGAAAAAAAATTCTCTTTTGCTTTAAGCGGCCGTCTTTTTGTGGGGCAGGGCCCGGGGGGGCCCTCCCCGGCCCTCCCCTGCCACTCCTGACACCACCCCACCATACAAGCCAGTCTTTCACTGGCCCACAAGCAGCATTTTCTGTGATTTTTTGTTGTGATTTTTTTTAAATTTTCAAAAACTTTTACTGAAAACAATCATGACAAACCCCGTAGCCATACCCGTGTTGCTGAAAGTGGCAAGAAGCATATAAGCATTTAAATTTATAGATTTAAAAAAAAACAAAGGGTTTTTAGACAAGAGATAAACCCGTAGCCGTAGTGAAGTGTTACTTTTTACACGAAAAAGAGGTAAACCTGAGTTTTTGTGACTGACTGACTTACTGAAAAGATGATTTACGAATGCTGACTGACTGACTTTTTTTACTGAAGACTTACTAAGTGGGCTTACTGACTGAATGACTTTCTGACTGAATGTTAAAGACTGAATGACTTGACTGACTGACTTACGAGTGACTTGACTGAATTTTTTCTGAGGGGGCTTGACCGACTTACTGGTGACTTGGGTGACTTAATTTAGTGACGGATTGATTTACTGAATGACTTGGGCCAATGACTGAAGACTAAAAATTCAACCCCCCCAGGGACAACCATCAACTTCATTTCCAATACCCCAAACCAAACCCCTCACCCAAGTGGGACCACAACATAACTCTCCATCTCTTCACAATCATCCACAAACACCACCACAATTTAAGGTAAGAAATATATTTTTCGTTTTCATTTGGGGGTCCCTTTGGAATAAAAACAAATAATACATCACAACAATGAACTTTCAATTACAAATTCACTTTTATTTTTTTTAAGATGTGGAGGGCCCAAAAAAAAAGTTTTTCTGGCTTTTTGAGGGGCTCCCCGGAACATAACCCTATTTTCCCCCTACTTTTCATTTATCTAAAACAAATTTTTCCTAACATGGCTTTTCAGGAACATAACTTCCGTGCTAAATGACGGTCTGCTGTATACCTGAATAAACGTACTTACTATATAATAATGTGTATGTACTACATATAATAAGTTAGTCTGAGCATGCCACCAGAAGATGGCAGTGTGTATCATAACGAAGCTCAGCAGTCATGGAGCTAACTCGATGGTGAAGGATTTTATCGTGTTTTCCTTGTGTTTCGTGCAGTTATTTCACAAAATATCTTGTTTCTAACCATGGGTCCTAAGAAAGCAAGTCCACAGCAAAGTACCCAGAAGAAGATGAGGATGATTACCATGGATGATTATCATTGATAAACATGGACAGTTTTTATTGAAACGCCCTGCAGATGAAAGTGTTACAAGCGTGGAGAAAAAGCTAAAAATCAGTGAATAGTGAAGTAATAATGAAATAAAAATTATAGCAGTTGAGTGACAAAGTGCATCATTAAGAGTGTAGCATTTAAGTGTACATAGAATTAAGAGTGTATCACCCAGAGAAAGTTTCAAGTGGTCGTGCATTGTAGCACGACATCACTGACAGTATACACCAATATGCCCAGTATCTCTTCTCCAAATTAAATGCTGTATTGCTACATAATTTCTATACATATTATTATTATTATTATTGTTTTCTTTATGAAACTATGTACGTAGTAGTCTAATGGAGTTTGCCTTACAAACACTCCACATGGGAACGTATGTCAGGAGCAGGAATCGCCGCCGTGGTGGCCCTATACACCACAACAACAATGGTCACTGTGCCTCCGCCTCCACTAACACTACTCACATACATAATATTTCATTCATTATAGTATATATATTATGTTTCTATGTTATTAATATTGTTTATTATGTCATATTAGATGAATTGTGATAGATAAATAAGCTGTAGAGTTGATATTAGTGAAATATTGAAGTATATTTTCTCGTGCCTCCTGAGAGCCGGAATGGATTAATTGCATTTCAGTTAATTTAAATGAGGAAAATTGACTCTTCAAACAAGCAAATCTAAATGCGAGCAAGGTCACGAAATGGATTAAACTCACGAGTAGAGGTTCCACTGTATTCTTAAACTTACCCCATACATCTTCTACCCCATTGACTGTATTCTCACTAGCCCATCTGTCTTCCAACAGTTGTTTATATCATACCCTAACTGCCTCCTCCTTTAGTTTACAAACCTTCACTTCTGTCTTACTTCCTGCTTCCATTTTCCTTGTATCCCATTTACCTTTTACTCTCACTGTAGCTACAACTAAAAAGTGATCTGATATATCTGTGGCCGCTCTATAAACATGTACATCCTGAAGTCTACCCAACAATCTTTTATCTACCAATACGTAGTCCAACAAACTAATGTCATTTCGCCCTTCATCCTATCTTGTATTACCTACAACCAAACCCCTGTATATACAAAGTTCAATCAAATGGTCCCCATTATCATTTACACCTGGCACCCAAACTTACCTACCACACCCTCTGTAAATGCTTCTCCTACTTTAGCATTTAGGTCCCCTACCACAATTACTCTTTCACTTGACTCAACCGTTCCTACACACGCACTTAACATCTCCCAAAATCTCTCTCTCTCCTCTATACTCCTCTCTTCTCCAGGTGCATACACACTTATTATGACCCACTTTTTACATCCGACCCTTATTTTAATCCACATAATCCTCTTCTCTCTCCATAACTGATCCTTGAACATTATTGCTAACCCTTCCTTAGCTCTAATTCTCTCAGATACTCCTGACTTAATCCCATTTATTTCTCCCCATTGTAACTCCCCTACCCCTTTCAGCTTTGTTTTGATTAGGGCTAGGACATCCAACTTCCTTTCATTCATAACCTTTGCAATCACTTCTTTCTTATCATCTGCACTACATCCACGCACATTCAAACATCCCAATTTTATAAAGTTCTTCTTTTTCTTCTTTTTAGTAATTTATACAGGAGAAGGGGTTACTATCTCATTGCTCCTGGCATCTAGTCACCTCTATGACATGCATAGCTTACGGAGGAAGAATTCTGTTCCACTTCCCCATGGAGATAAGCAGAATAAACAAGAACAAGAAACTAGGAAGAATATAGAAGAAAACCCAGAGGGGGTTAGTATATATATGCTTGTACACGCATGTGTAGTGTGACCTAAGTGAAAGTAGAAGTAGCAAGACATACCTGCAACCTTGCATGTTTATGAGACAGAAAAAGACACCAGCATTCCTACCATCATGCAAAACAATTACAGGCTTATGTTTCACACTCGTATGGTAGGACAGTAGTACCTCCCTGGGTGGCTGCTGTCTCATAAGTAAACTTAGCAGTGGTAGACTAAGGTCAACCAGGTGATGGAGAGGGATGAACTACGTGTAGTATCGTAAGTAAGTTTGTTTAGGTATAGGTACACATAAGGAGAGGAGGAGAATGAGGTAATCAGTCCTCAACCTGGAGTCGATGTGTTCAGTCCATCAATCTTGTAGAATGTACAAGATTGTACATCAATCTACAAGATTGATGGACTGAACACATCGACTCCAGGTTGAGGGACTGATTACCTCATTCTCCTCCTCTCCTTATGCTTCCTCTTTGTACTGGACTGATGAAGCCACTGTGTGGCGAAACGTTTCCTGAATAAAGATTCCCATATGCTGCATAAGTGTCTCAATCTTCACATGTCGGTTTTCAAACCATTCATCACATAGGTACACATAAATACAGTTACATAAACTATCATACAGAGTAATATATGTGTAAATTACTCACTAGGATAACAAAAAAAAATTAAAAAAAAAAAAAAAACACTTAATTCCATTGGGGCCCTTGAATTATTTATATCGAGGTCCTTGATGGGCTAATTCACCTGTTTACCATCAAACCACCCAGTAATAATATATTTACTCACCTCAAACGATCATGGTACAGGTCGGCCATCACTAATCTGGCAATCAGTAATCCAGTTCCATCAGTAATCCAGCACTAATTTAGGCAAGCACACTTTCAAATTTCTAGGGTCGCCACATCAACCTGCTGCTAATGTTTGGTGGCACTACTTACTGCATAAGTCATTCCAATTTCTTTTTTTCCATTTGTTGTTATAAACCTGCTGACTTGTAGTCCTGGCCATGCTTCCACGAATAAATGCTTCTCGATGTGTAAAGCACATACACAGTACTTTGTCCATAAAAGATAAGGTGGCCTTGAAGCCAATGTCAGTTTCTATGAGCTCAGCTCACTCAGATAAGCTATGACTGGTAAATTTGGGCCTACATATGAGAGAATAGGTCAGTGTGGTAAGTGTGCGCTATATAAAAAAAAATACTGCAGCTTGCAGTGCATAATGAGAAAAAACTGCGACCATATTTTTGGTGTAAAACAGTGACTTTGCAGTGTATTTTCATATGTTTTTTACCATTGTATTCGCATTTTTTGGTCTCATTTGATAGAATGGAAGATATATTACAGAAACAGATATGATTTTGACGGTTTCACGAAGAAAAGCACTTTGAAATTGACCTGAAAGTCGTGGAAAATGTTCGGTTTTGCCAATGTTCAAGAGTAAAGAAATGATGTCACTGTCCAATATGTGTCCAACTGGCAAGTCTAATATGCAGTCACAAATGGGTTGACATTATTTATACAATTATTTCAATAATGCAGTAGTCTACATAACAGTAAATCTTCAATTTTTTATGCTTGCTAGAGTTTACCTGGAGAGGGTTTCAGGGGTCAACGCCCCGCAGCTCGGTCTGAGACCAGGCCTCGTGGTGGATCAGGGTCTGATCAACCAAGTTGTTACTGTTGGCCACACACAAATTGCCATACAAACCACAGCCCGAGTGGTCAGGTACTGACTTTAGATGCCTGTCCAGTGCCTTCTTGAAGGACAGCCAGGGGTCTATGGTAATCCTCCTTATGTATGTTGGGAGGCAGTTGAACAGTCTCGGGCTTTGGACACTTACTGTGTTGTTTCTCAGTTTACTCGTGGCACCCTGCTTTTCATCGGGGGAATGTTGCATCTCCTGCTGAGTCTTTTGCTTTCATAGGGAGTGATTTTTGTGTGCAAGCTTGGTGCTAATTCCCTCTAGTTTTTTCCAAGTGTATATTATCATGTATCTCTTTTGCCTGCATTCCAGGGAATACAAATAAAGGGGCCCTTTCCCAACCATTCCCAGCAATTTAGGTGCCTTATCATATTATGTGTGCCATGAAAGTTCTTTGTACACTCTCCAGGTCAGCAATTTCACCTGCCTTGAAGGGAGCAGTTAGTGTACGCAGTATTCCAGCTTAGAGAGAACAAGCACTTTGAAGAGAATCATCATGGGATTGGCCATCCCTAGTTTTGAAGGTTCTCATTATCCATTCTATCATTTTTCTAGTAGATGCGGTAGATACAGGGGACCCTCAGTTATCAGCCATTCCGGATAGCGGCCAATTTGGATTCAGCTGCTTTTTTGGCCAAAATTCTACTCTGGATTTCGGTCGCAACTCGGAAATCAGCCTAGTGGACGCGTCCATCCCATCACTCTGCCATTTTTGTGAATCAGTTTTGCTATGTCTCTCGGAGTGTAAGGAAGACTCCATGCATTCGTCCAGACTTTTTGTTATAATCCATTGTTTTTCTGGATGTTTATTGGGGTGCAACTGCAAAATAAGCCACCAAGGCCCCCAAAGAAAGTTCTAGTAAAGTTTCCCTTTGGTAAAGAAAGTGAAAAAACATGATGGAATTAATAAAAGTTTTTTTAGAGATATATCACCCTGACCAAGCTGAAACAAGCCATTCTGCAACATGTTTCAGTGACAAAACGTTGTCCCACTTCAGGCAAATCTTAAAGAGATGCCAGAAATAACCTCTCCGCACAGTTTCTCTGTGTGACAGGGGTGCAGTGACTCTCAAGCTGGTCCTAGTTTGGGAGTAAAAAAAAAGAGGGGAAGTAACCCCAGAGAGGGCTTTGATAAACCTGAAGTCCTTATGGAGAGGGATTTTCCTTCCAAACAATAATCACCCTCCCTCCTCCTCCTCCCTGTCTTCCATAAGCCAACAAGAGTCTTTAATAAAAGGGATGTAATAGTGATTTTTTTTTTGTTGATATTTTTGGGTGTTTGGAATGGATTTAATTTGTATTTTACATTAATTCTTATGGAAATATTAAATTTTGGTGCTCGGCCTTTTCAGATTTAGGCTGACCTTCTGAAACGGATTACGGCCGATAACTGAGGGTCCATTGCACATTGTAGTGGTCTTTGAAAGGGAAGATCCATTGACATTATCACTCCCAGGTCCTTCACAATACTTTTTCACTATTGTATGATTAGAATTCGTCGTATACCATGATACAGTTTTAATTTCCTCAAATGGAAAACAAGCATAATACATGAGGGCCTGGAGACTGACATGAATATAGAAAATGTTATTTTAGTGCTAGGAATTGCATAGCCACCTTTCTCACCCTGCACAATGACGCTCATACACTACCTTTTCCCTTTACCTTAAATCTGCTTTTGATGTAGCCAACCAACATGTAATCATTAGTGAACTTGCCAAATGGATGTTGGAGGATGGCTTCTCTGCTGGATTAATGGCTACCTGTCCAACAGAAAGTCTTCTGTGTTTTTCCAGGGGCATAGAAGTATAACTAAAGACCTTGAATTAGGAACCCCACAGGGAGGTGTGCTTAGTCCCACCCTATACAATATTCTAATTAATGCCTTACTTAATGTTATGCCTAGCCAGCCCCATCATTATATGATTAGTTTTGCTGATGATATAATGTTTCACACCACTGGATTCTCCAACACCCAAAACATCCTTAACCATGTACTAGCCTTGTGTCAGGACCTGGGGTTGATAATCTCAACTGATAAAACAAAGATACTCAATAAGCGTCCTCCTCGACAGAGAGGCACATTTCGTCAGATCCAGTTGCATGATGGGTCTCTTCTAGAATATGTAAGCAGATACAGGTATGAAGGCTTTGAGGTTCCACTACTTGGACCTGTTGTAACGAGACTTTGTCGCCAATACAAAGAAAGGCTGAGAGCACTTACAGTTGTGGCAGGGTTTCACCCCAGGTATGGTGCTAATGTCAAAATTGTGAAAATGATGTATCTTGCTTATACAAGTCCTCCATCACAAATCCGGCATCATTGGGACCCGCAGTGTGCCGGATTACTGAGTTTGCCGGATTACAGAGTGGTTAGGTTAGAATACACTTAATAAAATTAACCAACTTGACTTATACAAAGCTCATTAAACATTAGCAAAAAATCGAACATTTCCGCTACTTTGAGCTCAATTTCAAGGTACTTTTCGTCATGAAAGCAATCAAAATCATGTCTATTTCTGTAATATATCTTATCCATTCTAACAAATGAGTCCATAAAAAAGAGAATACAACCATAAAAACCATACGAAAATATACTGCAAAGAGGCGGTTAATGGCTGAGAAGTGAACTACCTTATTTATCGTCCGTCTTTTTTATTTTTGGTGTACGTTAAGAAGCATCTTTCCATCATACATTGTCCAAGTTTCAATGAGATAGCCCAACAAACAACCGAAAAAAAAAAATATTTATCAAAAATCATGGCAAGCCCAAGCCAGGTACTGAAATAAATCACTTTTTTGGGTTATCCTAGGTTCTCTATACATACACTGCTATGTATGATAATCTATGTAACGTATTTGTGTATACCTGAATAAACATATTTACTTCTAGTCTGTCACTGAGTACAAGAAACTGCCCATTCACTTATTACAAACTACCCCAATAAAGTGGTAGAAATTGGCACATTTGGCCGATTTCACACAATTTAAAGAAAATAACAGATGTCAATTGCAAAATAAGGTCAGAATTAACAACGCAGACATTCCTGGCACTAAAATAACATTTTCTCTGTTCATTAGTCATGGCTCCAGGCCCCTCTTATATTCCTCTTGCTTACCATTTGGAATTTTTATTCACAAAAAAAATAGAAGATTTACTGTTATGCAGACTACTGCATTATTGTAATACAGTGGACCCCCGCATAACGCTATTAATCCATTCCTGAGAGCTCAATGTTATGCGAAATTATCATTATGCGAATTAATTTTTCCCATAAGAAATAGTGGAAATCAAATTAATCCGTGCAAGACACCCAAAAGTATGAAAAAAAAAATTTTTACCACATGAAATATTAATTTTAATACACACAAACTTAAGAAAACATGCACAGTTACATGACACTTACCTTTATTGAAGATGTGATGATTGATGAGATGGGAGGGGAGACTGGATGGTTTTAGTGTTTAGAAGGGAAATCCTCTTCCATTAGGACTTGAGGTGTCAAGTCCTTTTCTGGGGTTGCTTCCCTTCTTTTAATGCCACTAGGACCAGCTTCAGAGTCACTGGACTTCTGTCGCACAACATATCTGTCCATAGTGGCCTGTACCTCTCGTTCCTTTATGACTTTCCTAAAGTGTTTCACAACAGTGTCAGTGTAATAGTCACCAGCAAGGCTTGCAATAGCTGTCTGAGGGTGATTTTCATCCATGAAGGTTTGCACTTCAAGCCACTTTGCACAGATTTCCTTAATCTTTGAAATAGGCAACTTCTTCAATTTCTCTCTCCCCTCCTCCGAAGCAGTTTCCTCAGGTCTGGCCTCTTGCTGTTGAAGTTGATCTAGCAGCTCATCAGTGGTTAGTTCTTCATTGTCCTCCTCCACCAACTCTTCCACGTCCTCCCCACTAACCTCCAACCCCAAGGACTTCCCCAATGCCACAACTGATTCCTCAACTGGCATAGGATTCTCAGGGTTAGCCTCAAATCCTTCAAAATCCCTTTGGTCTACACATTCTGACCACAGTTTCTTCCAAGCAGAGTTCAAGGTCCTCTTAGTCACTCCCTCCCAAGCCTTACCTATAAGGTTTACACAATTGAGGATATTAAAGTGCTCTCTCCAAAACTCTTTTAGAGTCAACTGAGTTTCTGAGGTCACTACAAAGCACCTTTCAAACAGAGCTTTTGTGTACAGTTTTTTGAAGTTTGCAATAACCTGCTGGTCCATGGGCTGCAAGAGAGGAGTGGTATTAGGAGGCAAAAACTTCACCTTAATGAAGCTCATGTCCCCACAAAGTCGCTCTGCCAAGTCTGTAGGATGACCAGGGGCATTGTCTAACACCAGGAGGCACTTAAGGTCTAATTTCTTTTCAGTTAGGTAATTTTTCACAGTGGGGGGGAATGCTTGGGGTAACCAATCATAGAAAAAGTCCCTAGTGACCCATGCCTTATTGTTTGCCCTCCACAGCACACACAAATTAGCCTTGAGGATATTCTTTTGCCTGAACGCTCTGGATTTTTTCAGAGTGATACACTAATAAAGGCTTCACTTTGCAATCACCACTAGCAGGGGGCCCACACATGAGAAGAGAAAAGCCTGTCTTTCATAGGCTTATGTCCTGGAAGTGCCTTTCCTCCTGAGTAATGTAGGTCCTGCTTGCCATTTCTTCCAAAACAGGCCTGTTTCATCACAATTAAACACTTGTTCAGGTTTCAGTCCTTCACTGCCCTATGTACTCCTTGAATTCATGCACATATTTTTCAGCTGTTTGTGGTCCGAATTGGCAGCCTCACCATCCCTTTATCACACTATGTATGCCACTACGCCTCTTAAATCCTCAAACCAACCTTTGCTGGCCTTAAATTCACTCATATCCCACTAGTTGCAGGCATTTTTCTAATTAAACCCTCATGCAACTTCCTAGCCTTTTCACTTATGATCGTTTTGAGAGATGCTCACCTGCTATCTGTTTTTCGTTTATCCACACCAATAACAGTCGTTCAACATCTTCTATCACTTGCGATCTCTGTTTCGAAAGCACAGTTAAAACCTTTGGCAAGAAACAGCTTCCTTGATTTGCCCTTCTCTTGGACACAATAGAAGCGATGGTTGATTGGGGTTTACTATACAACCGGGCCCAGCTGGGAAAGACACGCACCCCCACTTTCATACTTAGCAATGATCTTTTCTTCATCTCCATAGTAATTCTCACCCTTATTCCTGTAGGGTTGGCACTAGAAGCTTTTTTGGGGGCCCATGGTTTACTTATTTTTCAGGTTTAAATCACTATTTAAAAAAGGGTGTAATAATACGAAATGTTCCAAATTTTATGCTTGAATGTTACCGCGGAGGCTGGCTTGTAAACAATGCCACTGGGCAGAACAAGTGAGGCTGGCTCAGGCCGCATGGACGTGTCTCGGAAAAATCGCGTTGAGCAAATTATTTAGCACTAAAGCGAGGGGAAAATTTTAGCGATTTAAAAAGAATCGCTATGCAGATTTTTAAAACTATGCAATGCCAACGTTTTGTGGGGGGCCACTGTAATTGTGTAAATAATATCAACTCATTCTTGATGCATATTGGAATTTGGACTGGCAGGCAGACAGGTATTTGGGGCGGTGATGTCATTTGTTTACTCTTGAGCTTCGCTAGAGAATAGAACATTTTTGCTACTGTGAGCGCAATTTCAAGGGGACTTTTCGTCATGAAAGAAATAAAAATCATATCTTATTTCTGTAATATATTTTTCATTCTATCAAAAGATACGAAAAAAGAGAATAAACCATAAAAAAACCATACAAAAATATACCGCTAAGCGGCCGTAATGGCTGTGAAGTGAACTCCACTATTATGGTCTGATATCTTTCATTTTTTTGGGGGACGTTAAGAAGTATTTTCCATCATACATTGCCCAAGTTTCAATAAGATTAGCCCAACAAACAATTGGAATATAATAATAATAATAATAATAAATAATAATAATAATAATAATAATAATAATAATAATATTAATAATAATAATAATAATAATAATAATAATAACAATAATATCTTTATTTACTACACGTACATGAACGTGGTTTATACAGGCCTAGCTGTCATCAGTGACATACTACTATGTAGAAAGCCCCTTGTTATGCTGAGAAATTTCAAGAAAATTAGGTCAGTGTCCCAGGATAACACCCACACTAGTCTGCTAACACCCAGGTACCCATTTACTGATGGGTGAACATAGACAACAGGTGTAAAGAAACACGCCTAGTGTTTCTACCCTGGCTGGGAATCGAACATTTACCAAAAATCATATATGGCTAACCCAAGCCAGGTACTAGAAATAAGCAACATTGACTTTTTTTGGGTTATCCTAGGTTCTCTACACATATGCTGCTATGTGTGATAATCTATATACAGTGGAACCTCTACTTGCAAGTTTAATCCATTCCATAACCTTGCTCGCAACTAGATTGCTCGTTTGCAGAGTCAATTTTCCTCATTTAAATTAATTGAAATGCAATTAATCCCTTCCAGTGGAATTCTGTACTTCAATAATTTCACTAATATCAACTCTACGGCTTATTTATCTATCTCACTTCATCTAATATGACATAAATAAACAATATAAATAACACAGAAAACCTGATATATACTCTAAAATGAATAAAATATGTCATTCATGTAGTGGTATGGGCGGTGTCGGCGGTGGATGAGAGTTTGTCTGGAGACTGGGCAAAATACTTCATGAATAATTTTGCAAATATCATCTATACGGCTTATTTATCTATCACAGTTCATCTAATATGACATAACAGAAAATATAAATAACACAGATACACGATATATACTCTAGAATGAATAAAATATGTCATTATGTAACAGGTGGAGGCAGCCACAACATGTCCCTCTTTGTTGTGGTAAACACTGCCATCTAGTGACAGCCTTTTGAAGCTGTCTATTATAATTATTATATGTAGTACATTATTATTATATATGTATTATTATTATACATATTATATTATTATTATTATTATTATTATTATTATTATTGTATTATACTATTATTATTATTATAATTATACATATTGTTATTATTCATATTATTATTATACATATTATTATTATTATTATTATATAAAATTATTTGTAATTTTTATTCACACAAAAAATATAAGATTTACTGTTATTCCTTATTGCAATAATTGTATAAATATGTCAACCCATTCACGACTGCATATTGGAATGGACAGTAACGTCATTTGTTTACTCTGAAACAGCCAAGCAATGGATCATTTCTCCTAGGTTGAGCTCTATTTTAACCCTTAAATGGTCCAAACGTATATGTACGGTTTTTCTACATCTGAAAGTATGTAAAAAAAATGTAGATCTTCTTTTTTGTTTTACATTTGAAAATGTGTAAAAAAACTTTTATCTACATTTTTTTTTGTTATATTTGAAAATATGTAAAAAAAAGTAGATCTACTTTTGTAGCACTACGAATTTGAACGTCGATCTGTTTGGACCGTTTAAGGGTTAAGGTACTTTTCATCGTGAAAGCAATCAGAATCACATCTATCTATTTCTGTAATACAGCAGGGCCCCGCTTTACGGCGTTTCACTTTACGGCGTTCCGCTAATACGGTCACTTCAAATTATGACCAAAACTCGTTTATACGGCTCCCCCCCACCTGACTTTCTAATAGGGTCACCGCGCCCCACCCTGTTTGTTTACATTCTCCGTGAGCTCAGTAAGCACTAAGTCTCTCCATTTTGTCGAAACTCCAAAATTTCAAATGTTTTAAAAGTTATTTCATATTTATATATACTCTGATAATTATTACTTATGTATACCTGTACCTAAATAACTTACATACTGTGGGGGCATGCAGGTACACATTAAAATCAGTAAGAGTGTCTTATGTCTCCAGACGTCATATTAGTAATGATAATAATAATCATCGAGTCTCATTAAAGTCGTATAGTATTACGTTAATATACACATTTTCATTAATGAATCTATGATATTTTT
The DNA here is from genome assembly GCF_026875155.1 of Cherax quadricarinatus. Lineage (NCBI taxonomy): Eukaryota > Metazoa > Arthropoda > Malacostraca > Decapoda > Parastacidae > Cherax > Cherax quadricarinatus. The sequence continues at coordinate 10,204,707 of NC_069416.1, read as the reverse complement.
TCAAAATTATATAATAAACACGATGCATAAACATATAAATAAGATAAATACACCCGACAGTGAATTAAATAAACATAAATGTGAGATGTGGTAGCAGACGACTTGCACAAGTGACGCCATATTAGAAATGATAATAATAATAAAAATAATCACCGAGTCTCATTAAATGTGTAAATTACGTTAATATACACTTTTTCATTAACCCCAACCATGATATTTTTTTCAAAATTATATAATAAACACGATACATAACATAAAAAAAATGAAAAAATACACCCTACAATAGAATAAATAAACATAAAATGAGATGTGGTAGCCAGATAACTTGTACAAATGACTGCAAGAATAACATTTTCTCTAATCAAAACATAATGTGTTACTGTGGGTAACTGTAGAAAATTATTCCTTTCGTATGTATGTAAGTTTATTCAGGTATACACAAATACAGTTACATAAGTATCAACATAACATTTTGTTTTAGAGAACCTAGGATAACCCAAAAAAGTCAGTGACTTATTTCCATTTCCTTCACTCAGAGCATCATTTTCTTCTCAAAATGATGTTCATGAGAAGGGAGGGGTTCTTCTTTATTTATTCTAAACCCTATCAATGTAGAGACAACCTGTACACAATGAAACTTGTACACAAACCAGACGTGTACACTTTGTTTACAAAAATTACCTTCGCCTGGTTTGTTTACATAACTCTGCGCCTGTCCTCTCTCATGGGATCATTCTTTCTCTCTCTTATTTATTCGTTTTATCTCATTTACTTACTCCTGACCCTACATTAAGACTACAAAATATTTTAAGGTAAATAATGAGTGAACTGTATATACATTTTATTGCTCTGGGATGCTTAAATATCATAGAACAGTATGTGTGGGTGGGTTGGCCTGGTATGGTTTAGCCCGGCTGACTACCATACATACCGCACTTTGATTTTTTACAATAAATACTACTCATCTCACCCTATATTTTAAGGTAAGTAATGAGTGAACTGCATATACATTTTATCGCTCTGGGATCCCTAAATATCTAGAATAGTATGTGTGGGTGGGGTGGCCTGGTAATGTAGCCTGGCTGACTACCATAACATACCACACTTGATTTCTTACAATAAATACTACTTGTTCACCCTAGATTTAAGACTATAAAAAAATTTTAAGGTAAGTAATGGGGTGCACTATGTGGTGTATTGTACTTTTTTATTGTTTTTTGATGCCTGGTTCTATTGCTAACTTAATATATGTTAGTGCAAACTTGTTATCTAGTGTTTGTATGCATTTATAAGTGGAAAAAAGGGGTGTTCCACTTTACGGCGGTTTCCGCTTTATGGCGGTAGCCTGGAACCTAACCTGCCGTATAAGTGGGGCCCTGCTGTTATATCTTCCATTCTATCAAATGAGACCAAAAAAACGAGAAATACAACCATAAAAACCATTCGAAATTACCACTAAGGGTGGCTAATTGCTGAGAAGTGAACTCCATTATTTATGCTTAGATTTCTTTCATTTTTGGTGTATGTTAAGAAGCATCTTTCCAAATCATACATTGCCCAAGTTTCAATAAGAAAGTCCAACAAACAACTGAGATACAATTCCCGAGATCAAGAGCAAGAGCCCCTCACCAGTGTCAAGGAACCTGCTTTGAGGTCCGTTTCGCTTGTGGAAATTTGCTCGCGTATGGAAGCAAAAAATCGACCCATCCACTGCTCGTATTTGGAAAAACTCACATGTGGGACACGCTCGCAAGTAGAGGTTCCACTGTAGAGAAAATAATTTTTTGTTTCAGGTTTATGGTGCAGTACGGTGTATATCAGTCACCCCTGTGCTACACTCTGTTTTTTGTAATACAGTGGATCCCCGGTTTACGATATTATTTCATTCCAGAAGTATGTTCAGGTGCCAGTACTGACCGAAATTTGTTCCCATAAGGAATATTGTGAATTAGATTAGTCCATTTCAGACCCCCAAACATACACATACAAACGCGCTTATATAAATACACTTACATAATTCGCCGCATTGGGAGCTGATCGTAAACCGGGGGTCCACTGTATAAGCCCCCAAAGACAGGGATAGAAAAATTAAATTTGTATACCATATCCTCTTCTTACCTTTGTTGAACTGCTCGGTATTATGCCAAATATTATTCATTCTGGAGTATTTAACACGTTTTATGTTATTTATATTGTTTATTATGTCATATTAGATCAACTGTGATAGGCAAATAAGCTGTAGTGTTGATATTAGCGTAATAATAAAGCATATTCTCCTGCATCACAAGCCTGAGCTCATGGCAATTGACAGTGGCTTCAAAGCCACCTTATCTTTAATGGATAATGTACTGTGTCAGTGCTTTACATAATGAGAAGCATTTCTTTTATTCATTGGAACCATGGCTAGGGCTAAAAGTAAGCAGGTTATAACAATAGAGAAAAAGAAGTTAGAATGACTTATGCAGCAAGTAGCACCACCAAACAGTACCAGCAGGTTGAAGTGGCGACCCTGGAAATTTGAAATTATGCTAGACAAAATTAGTGCCGAATAACTGAAGGAACCGAATAACTGATTGCCGGATTTGTGATGGCGGACCTGTATTAGATCATTGGTTGATTATGCTGCACCACTACTTGCTGTTGTGTCTGACTGGAAGTTTGGAGGGCTGAAAAAACTGCAGAACGAAGCAATGAGGATCATTTTAGGATGCCCTCGTACTGCCAAAATTTTAAATATGCAAAAAGAACATGATATACCAAGCATCAGAGATCAAGTTACTGAAAGAAATATCCTAATTGGGGTTAATATGCTCAGGCAAGCCCATTCAAACCCTTGCACAGAAGCCCTCCAAACTTTCCTCAGCACTGGTAAACACCCTTCCAGATGGATCGAAAAAACTGGAACCGACCTCTGCATGAATCAGATACATGATCTATGTCAAGTAGGGCAACAGCAGCACTTCTCCACTCCATAGGATATTACTCCATTCCAAACTACCATTCCTCCATTTCCCCCCAAACTACTTCTTAACCCTTTCAGGGTCCGTCCCGTAGATCTACGGCTTTACGTTCAGGGTCCAAACCGTAGATCTACGCCATGAGCTCAGCTCACTCTGATAAACTGTGAGTGGTACATTTGGGCCTAGATATGAGAGAATACATCTATGTGGTATGCGTGCACCACATAAAACAGATCCTGCAGCACACTGTGTATAATGAGAGAAAAAAAATGAAATCATGATTTTTCGATTAAAACAGCAACTTTGCAGTGTTTTTTTCGTTTTTGTTTTTTTAGTTGTATTTGCGATTTCTTGGTCTCATTTGATAGATGGGGAAGACATATTACAGAAATAGAGATGATTTTGATTTGGTTTTAGCACTGGAAAATGACTTGAAACTGAGCTCAAAGTAGCAGAAATGTTAAATTTTTGCCGATTATTCAAGAGTAAACAAACGACCTCACACGTCTAATACACGTCAGATGGTGGGTCTAATTACATTCACAAATATGGTGATGATAATTTATACAATTATTACAGTATTGCATAACAGTAAATCTTCTATTTTTTGGTGTGAAAAAAAATTCATTAGTGAATAAAAAATCAAAATGGAATTATTTTTAAAGCCTCAAAACATACTAATGAACAGAGGAAATGTTAGTTTAGTGCCAGGAATGCCTACATTGTTCATTCTGGACCCTATTTTGAAATTGGAATATTTTGAACTTTTTTGTTAAATTGGCCAAATTAACAATTTCCGATCACTTTATTTTGTAGTTGAAAACGTTGACTTTGGGGATTTCTTGTGCTCAAACGATAGAATAGAAGTAATACTATGAAATAGCTAAGAATTTGGTTGATTGGAAAATGTAATTGGCCTAAAATGGGAGTCAAGTCGGCAAAATCGCCGATTTTGTAAATATCGCTGACACATCAAAATTCGCGAGAGCATAATTTCGTCAATTTTCCACCAAATTTCGTACTTTTTGTTTTATTACCTTCACAAAAAGATTCTCTACGATTTCATAAGAAAAAATAACAAATTTTTTTTTTGAAAATTCTTGGACACTGGTGAGTGACTCCAGATTTGGGCCTTGGACCCTGAAAGGGTTAAATCACAACCAAAGCTTCACCCTGAAGCCAAACATGATGCCTTAACCCTTTCAGGGTCCAAGGCCAAAATCTGAAGTCACGCACCAGTGTCCAAGAAATTTTGAAAAAAAAAAAAATTATTTTTTCTTACAGAATTTAAAGAGCATATTTTTGTGAAGGTAATAAAACAAAAAAATTAGAATCTGATCAGTACTTACCGAGATACAGTGCCAAGAAGTTTGTAGAAAATGATGTGGTGGCGGCAACATCGACGAATTCCACATACGCGTATTATATTATTTTGTTGTTTTAGTTGTTTTTTCTTTTCTTTCCAATTTTTTTCTATTCCTACTAACATTTGGGGCCTGAGAGACCAATACTGTATATAATTTATATATAAAAACTCACTGTATTGAACACAATAACCGCACTAAAGTTATTATCAATTATTGTTTACCACTGTTGTTTATTACAATAAACATGCACAAATATTGTATAATACTAATGTTCTATCATATATTTACATATTTACAATCACTGGACATGGTTTTAGAACTGCTGGAGCTTGTGGAACTCCTTGAAACAAGGCACCATGCACAAGGGCACCTTACATTCCTCACACATAAACCGAGTGTCTTTGCGTCTTTGTTGCGTCTTTTTGGGTTTGTGCACAGACAATGCATCTCTTCTGAGAAAATTTCTTTTGAGTTGAAGGAAGCTGTATTATGAAATGATCACCTTCTCTTCTCAAACGCTTGGGTGTATTGTGATGAATTCGAGGACCATGTTGTTTTTGCAGGTGTTGTACCTGGTACTTATTATGAGTGTCTGACAACAGACAAACAAAATTCACCATAGGGTGGTCTGTTACCAGTCTTTATTTGGTACATATTATATGCATTCAGCATTGAAATGTCCATGAGAAGGAAGAAAAGTTTCATGTACCACTTGTAACTCTTACGACACAGTCAACAAAACCAATCTGCATGTCACACTTGTCAACCAAGCGCATGTTTTGTGTATAATCAATCACTGTCACTGTTTTCGAATAGTCATTAGTCACTTCGATCAACTTTGCCACTGTCTTGCATTTCATTACGGTGAATTTTGTCAACAATGTGACATCACGTTTGTCATGCCACCGTAATGCCATGATGTCATTGGCAGTAAACACCTGCACGTCATCACCACGAACACCTGCGTTGAGCCTGGGCATATTTTTAACGATTAGAAACGCACTGTGCCACACACATCTGTCTTTTTCCCCTCGCATGAAATCACTGAGTAATGGGCTTGTGTACCAGTTATCGGTATTAATGTATGGCCCTTACCAAGATAAGGTGCCATCATGTTTCCCCACTACGTCACCTGATATACCCAATAACATCTTGGTATCTTTCAATGTTTTACTACCCGTGTATACAACAATATCCAACACCAGGCCACTGTCACAATCAAAAGAGTACAAACAATTTTATACCAAAGCGGTTCCTCTTGCTTGGTATTACTGTTGAATGACAGTCTACCTTTGAACAAAATCAAAGACTCGTAAATTTTACAAGATTCTTGAATGGATAAAAGTACATCCTGAATTTTTGTTTGAGATACATAAAAACATTTCTAATCTTGTATAACCTGTCACTTCTGTCAGGCCTGGTTTTGTCAGAGAAGTGGGAACATACGTAAGAGTAAGATAAAACCCGTTTCCCCTGGGATTATTTCACTGAAGGATGGGTACAAATTTGCCGAATCTGTGACCGTATGCTTTTATATTATGCTTATAGACGTGAGGCATAAGCATTATTGTTGCAAAAAGCAAATACATTTCTGCAAAAAGTCGTCTCTTTTTCCCCCTGTGTAGTCCTTTACTGTGGTGATAAGATCGTATTGGTTACTGAAAATACTTATTACTTTCCCTGACAATAGTTTTCCATCAATGGCTGGTCAAAAATAATTCAAAGAATTCCAGTTCATTGGCCGTGGTTCCAAGGGGACAGGTAGGTAGAATTCCCTTTGCGAGTCATCAAAGTGGTGAGGGCTGGGAACAAAATTGGGATTTTGCTGCCAATCCCAATAAAGGTTTGCTGGTGGATACTGGACATCATAGGGTGGTTTTTACGGGTGGTTGTGGCGGGCTGGTGGGTGACGCTCCGCTTTTTCCTTGAACTGACGAGTCAGCAGCGTGGGTTCCCGCGTGGCACAGCGAGTCACGCATGGCGGTGCCACTACCACCACCAGCCCCACTAACACCATCCACTGATGTCTGTGGCCCATCCATGCCAAGTGTAGCCACATCATCCTCACTATCATACCTAAAACGGGTGTAGGGCCACGGGATGTACTCCGGGATGTACTACGGGATGTACTTCCGTCCCCTGGGCATAGCATAGGGTACACTACCCGAGCGCATGCGGCGGCGCACATACCGCGCTTCACTGGTGAATATGTTTCCCTCACTATCACTACTCGAATGATCGTCGAGCGCAATAAAATCACAATCCATGTCAAATCATCGTCATTACTGAAGTCAGGGGGCCAGGCCCCGGGAAAAATATTATTTTCTCTTACGTTTAGGACAACCGACCGTGATCACGAGTGCCCACACCAGAGGTAAAGGTCGAGGATTGTCGGGGTTTCTGCACTATTATCGATATTTCCTGGTCATTATTTTCGGTCACAACTCATCAAAGCTGTAGAATTCGTCTTCATTTCCACTTCCATCAGTGTCAGAACTATCAGACAGGAAGAGGAGAGTCCCAATTTTCCGGGGAGTGAGAGCTGACTTGCGACGAGACATGGTGAACAAGGGTAACTGAGCCGGCGTTCCCACAATGCTATGCAGGCGCCTAGATTTTTTGTTTACGGCGCACACCCACCGCGCAGACCCATTCTCTCAATGTAGGCCTATGAGCGCTTTCGCGCTAAATTTGACGGCGCTAGAATTTTGGCGTAGATCTACGGTTTGGACACTCACCGACCAGCCGTAGATCTACGGGACAGACCCTGAAAGGGTTAAGCTGTATTGATAACTTAGTCACACAGCACACACTCTCACAAATTATTTACGTTGATAGTTCTGTTCACCAAACCACTGGTGCAGCTGGTAGTGCTGCTGTTGTCATACAGAGTGATGGCTCTCTTAACCCTTTGAGGGTCGACAGGCCCTCTCCGAAACTCGTTCTCAGGGTCGGCCAAATTTCAAAAAAAAAAAAAATTATTTTTTCTTATGAAAAAATAGAGTTTTTTTTTCTAAACATTATAGGATAAACAAAAAAAATTTACCATCAATACTTACGGAGATATGGATGCATGAAGTTTGCAGAAAATGAGCCGCGTATGGCAACAGCGGCGACTGCTTCTCACCCGGTAAACTTTAGTTTACTTGTATTTGAAGGTTTGTTGTTTTTTTTCACTATTTTATTTTTTCACATAACTTATGTGGCCTGTGAGACCAAAAGTAAGGGCAATGTACATAATACACTCGTTGTAACAACACAATAACACACAAACAAATTATCAATATTTTGTTTAAAAAAACTTGTTTACAAAAACAAACAATACAAAACTTTTTTTTATTATTATTGTTCTATAAAATATACCAAAATACATCACACAAAATTTTCCTATTTATTTTCGCAGCTTGTGAACTCTGAAACATGGTGTCATACACAAGGTGTTTTATTTTTCTCCTCATTCTATCTCTTTCAACTGTCTCTCTCTTTCATCTGTCTGTCTACTCTGTCTCACAGGTACAATAAATCAAGTAAAAAAGATAAATTACCAGGAAACCCAAAAATCCAGACAAAGTGCTATACTCTGTTTAAAAGATTGAGTAAAAGTGATGACACAGTCTTGTGGCTCTCTGAACAGAGAGCTAGACGGATAGACAATAGACGGGGAGTTTGACAACAGACAAAAGACAACAAAAATTTTAGGACCAGTCCCAGTGACTATGTTCCACCCCCTCCCCCTCTTCCCTCTTCCTCCTTTTCCCCCCCCTTTTCCTCCTCTTCCCCCACTCTTCCTCATACTTTTTCCCTTTTCCCTCCTCTCCTTTTTCCCTCCTACTCTTCCCTTCCTCCTCCTCCCTTCCTCCTCCTCCCTTCTTCCTCTTCCTCCTACTCTTCCTCCTCCCCTCTTCTCCTCTTCCCCTCTTCCCCTAACTTCCTCTCTATTCCCTTCCTCCTCCTCTTCCTCTTTTTCCCTTTTCCCTCCTACTCTTCCTCCCCCTCCTCCCCCCTCCTCTTCTTTCCTCCCCCCCTACCTTCCTCCTTTCCTTTCCCCTCCTCCATAGTGTAAATTACCAGGAGCGTCACTTCAAAATGACATTTTGTCTCATTACCACCCTCCCCCTCCCACCTGAAAAACAATGGGGTCGGATGCTGTTTCCCCTTCCTCCATTCTATCAATTATCTTTTCTCCCCATTTTATCTGTCGTTTATCTCTGTCTCAAGGTACACATAAATACAAGTAACATATTTTTAAAATTACCAGGATAACCCAAGAAACCCAGACAAAGTCTATTACCCCGCTTGAAAATGTGGTAAAAAATGATGATGCAGTCTTGTGGCTCTCGAGACAAGAGCTAACGGGTAGACAGGGAGCTTTTACAGACACAAATAACAAAGAATTTTTAGTAACCACAAAAACAAAGGGAGGGCGATGTTTTACTCATCTTTTGGGGATCAGCTCTACCCCCATTTACCCTCATCAAAATCACACTTTTCAGATGTTTCCCCCCCTTACTTTTACTGTCATGGGGGAACATTTTTATTACATATTATTATTTTTATTATTACCTATTATTATTATTAAAGATTATTATTATGTATTAATTAAATTTTTATGTATTATTTTTATTTTGTATTATTGTTACATTACGTATTCTTCTTCTTCCTCCTCCTCCCCTCTTTCTTCCCCCTCCCCCTACTCCTCTTTTTCTTTCCTCCTCCCCCCCTCCTTTCCCCTTCTTCTTCTCCCCTCCTCCTCTTGCCTCCCCTCCCTGCCTCCCCTCCTCCCTCCCCTCCTCCCCCATTTTTGGAACAAGTTTGAAGAGCTGTAGTTCATAACACTATCACTTCATCACCAATGCTCACATCTGATCTGGGTTTTTGGAAAATAGGAGTTTCCTCTTTGATTCGGGTACAACTGAACGGAACAAGAGGGGCCCAGCACCAAGGGGGGAAGGCTGGGGGTTGCGGGGTTTTCCCACTATTCCCATTTTATGGTCATTTTTCGGCAAAACCTCACCAGAACCTTGAAACTCATCTCACTGTCACTTTCCCCTGTATTAAACTGTCCCCGGGGGAACAAAAGTGTCCCAATTTGCCGAGGGGGAGGAACTTCTTTCCAAAAGGGGACGGGGGAAAATTTTGTACAGATGGCATTCCCCAAGCACCACTGGGTCCCAATTTTTTTTCCCACTGCGCACACCCACCACCGACCCATTTTTCCACATCTAGGGTTATCACCTTTCCTGCGAGATTTGAGGCCGCTAGAATTTATGCTACTAGTACGCAAAAACCCCCACGGGAAGACGTACAGACACCAAAAACCCCCAAAGGGGGGAAAGAAAATTGAGCACTATCAATAATTGACCTCTACCCTTCAGACAGAATGTTTAATTGTAAAATGATTCCGTCATCCTAAATGCTCTCAACCATTTAAATATAAATTGGGGCATACTCCTCAGAACCAACACAGGGATGGAGGATTGTGGACAGCAGAGTCAGAGTGCCATCTGTGATTTTCCATCTCACATTGGTTTTCGGTTGCATGATAACTGAAAAATTGGCTAGTTTTAATGCTTTCCCAAGAGGATAATTAAAATTTTGGCTTGTCAGGTACAGTTTAGAACAATAATACAAAAAGAATTTCACTAAAATTTTACTAATTTAATAAGTTTTTAGGGAGATTGACACAACACCCATCATCATCATTCATCATGCAGGGGGAGTCACATGCATGGTGCATCCAAAAAAAAAGCAGACTCTTGGATGTCACACCCCCCCGGGGGCTCGGCGGGTTAAAATATCTTTGGGGCGGGTAAATAAAACCCCCCACCAGTGTAGACCAAACGAAATGAAAACTCTGCCAATGGACTATTGCCCACACCCTCGTCTTTATTATTGAGTGCAATAAAATAAGCATTCAGAGACAACTCATCAGAAAATTTTTAAGATATTCTAATTTTTTTTCCCCATGGGATATTACAACTATTTTGGAAAAATACCCTGACTTTGCTCTTGTAAATAAAGTACATGGGGAACCCCTACTTACGAGTGCATCCACGTGCGGTTTTTCCAAAACGAGCACTGCTCAGTTGATTTTTTGCTTCCAATGCGAGCAAAAATTTTTAGATGCAGTGGGCCTCAAGGAGGTTAATTTCACTGGTGGGGGGGCTCTTTCCTTGATCAGGGAATTGGATCTCTTGTTTGTTGGGCTATCTTAAATTAAACTTTTTGGGGAAAGTTTATGAAAAGATGCTTCTTAACGTATACCAAAAAAGAAAAAATCAACCATAAATAACAGAGTTCTCTTCTCACCATTAGCCCCCCTTAGCGGGATATTTTGGATTTTTTTACGGTTTATTCTGTTTTATTGGGCTCTGTGATAGAATGGAAGATAACACAAAAATAAATATATTTTTAAATTTGGTTTTTACATGAAATACCTTGAAAAATTGAAATCAAAAAACAGAAATATTCGATTCTTTGGCGACATCAGTGGGAACATCATGAGGTAGCAGTGACAGACAACATGAAGCAGCAGTGCAACAAAATAAGCAACAGGGGGCAGACATCATGAGGTAGCAGTGGCAACAAAAAGAAGCGAGTGGCAGACATCAGAGGTAGCGGGCAGACAACATAAGCAGCAGTGGAAAACATCATGAGGAGGTGGGAGACAGCTTTAAGCAGCAGTGGGAAAATCATGAGGTAGCAGTGGGGGAACAACATGAAACACAGTGTCAAAACAAAGAAGCAGCAGGGCAGATAAATAAGGAGCAGTGGCAGAAAAAAACCCTGAA
>NC_069416.1:10153983-10193089 GCF_026875155.1 Cherax quadricarinatus | reverse complement strand
CCTTTTAAAAAACGGGGAAGATATACAAAACAACACAGACCCCAACTTTCCCTAAAAAAAAATTAACTCGTGCACTCGTGTTGCCAAGGCTTTTTCCTCAAAAAAAAAGGGGATAGATGTAAAAACAGAAAGAGACGGGCCCCCTTTTACACTCGCGGAAAAGAAAAACAGAGGGGCAAAAAGAGGTCAATATATCTAAATGGTAGGGAGACATGGTCAGAGAAATAGCAAGCATCGAACTTAAGCTAAAAGAATCCTTTAGGAGTCAGGAATCGGGGGAAGAACTAAAAGCCATAAATGAAATCGAAAGAAACCCCAAAAGTATTTCTTCTCCTATGCCAAATCAAAATCGAGAACAACGTCCAGTATTGGGCCCCTACTTAAACAAGATGGGTCCTACACAGATGACAAAAAGGGAAAATGAGTGAGCTACTCAAGTCCCAAAAATGACTCAGTTTTAGCAAGCCGCTAACCAACTGAGAGTCGAAGATCAAAATGAATTTTTATGAGAGAGCCACAAAATTTGATTAACCAAAGCCTATCCGATGTTATCCTACGCCAAATGACTTCAAACAGGCGATAAATGACATGCCCATGCACTCTGCCCCAGGCCAGACTCATGGAACTCTGTGTTCATCAAGAACTGCAAGAAGCCCCTTTTCACGAGCCTTTTCCATCCTATGGAGAGGGACATGGACACGGGGTCGTCCCACAGTTACTAAAAACAACAGACATAGCCCCACTCCACAAAGGGGGCAGTAAAGCAACAGCAAAGAACTACAGACCAATAGCACTAACATCCCATATCATAAAAATCTTTGAAAGGGTCCTAAGAAGCAAGATCACCACGCATCTAGAAACCCATCAGTTACACAACCCAGGGCAACATGGGTTTAGAACAGGTCGCTCCTGTCTGTCTCAACTATGGACCACTACGACAAGGTCCTAAATGCACTAGAAGACAAAAAGAATGCAGATGTAATATATACAGACTTTGCAAAAGCCTTCGACAAGTGTGACCATGGCGTAATAGCGCACAAAATGCGTGCTAAAGGAATAACAGGAAAAGTCGTCGATGGATCTATAATTTCCTCCCTAACAGAACACAGGAGTAGTCGTCAACAGAGTAAAGTCCGAGGCAGCTACGGTGAAAAGCTCTGTTCCACAAGGCACAGTACTCGCTCCCATCTTGTTCCTCATCCTTATATCCGACATAGACAAGGATGTCAGCCACAGCACCGTGTCTTCCCTTTTTGCAGGAAACCCGAATTCATGACATGTCTTCCATTGCAGACCTGCAAACTCCAGGCAAACATCAACCAAACTTTCAGGGGGCTGCAGAAAACAAAATGAAGTTCAACGATGAAAAATTTAAATTACCAGATAGGGTACATGAGGAAATTAAATCTTCATCAAGTACAAAACAAATTTTGGCCCAAAAAAGAGCGAAAAAAACCAACGTCAAAAAACCGGGGAGTGATCATGCGAGGGATCTCCCCTTCAAGGACCATAACATTGAATCAACGCACTGCTAGAAAAATGACAATGGAAAAGAAAACCCTTCAAAACTAGGGGGGGCCAAGCCCATGATACACCTTGGCCTTGTTTCATTAGGCGGGAATATTGCTGCCACTAACAACTTTAAGGCAGGTGAAATTTGCCGACCTAGAAATGTCGAGAACTTTGGGGCGGCAAAAAAGGAGATAAAACACCTCAATTATTGGGAGCGTTTGGGGTTCTAAACCTGTATTCCCTGGAACGCAGGAGGGAGAGATACATGATTATATACACCGGAAAATCCTAGGGGGGGACTAGTACCGAACTTGCACACGAAAATCACCCACTACGAAAGCAAAAGACTTGGCAGAACGATGCACCATCCCCCCAATGAAAGCAGGGGTGTCACTAGCACGTTAAGAGACCATACAATAAGTGTCAGGGGCCCCGAGACTGTTCAACTGCCTCCCACCACATAAGGGGGATTACCAACAGACCCCTGGCAGTCTTCAAGCTGGCACTGGACAAGCACCTAAAGTCAGTTCCGGATCACCCGGGGTTTGTGGCTCGTATGTTGGTTTGCGTGCAGCCAGCAAAACAGCCTGGTTGATCAGGCTCTGATCCACCAGGAGGCCTGGTCTCAGCCCGGGGCCCGGGGGGGCGTTGACCCCCGGAACTCTCTCCAGGTTAAACTCCAGGTAGTAGGGAACAATACGTTTCGAAATAAAGTACCTAACTGTTGCATATGTGTCTTACCTTGTAATATTTTACAATTAAGAATAAAACTAAGTCTGCCCGAAATGCCTAGCCATGCTAAGCGTTCTAGTGGTACACTCTGTAATCACAATTTTACACATGTAACCAAACACAATAACCAAATTTCTGTAAACTCAGCATTGTAATCCTTATAGAGAATAAACTTTGAATATATTTTTAATTTCCTCAATTTTCCCGTATCTGAGTAGTTGAAATTTCTTCTCCTTGAATTTCATATTGTTTGAGGGGTTTGCATTCAAAGATATGGTTGATGTCCACTAGGAGACTTGCGGTGTCTTCGAGGGAGGTCACTGCCTTGGCAATCCGGGTGTCATCCGCAAAGAAAGACATGGAGCTATGGCCTACATCTCTATGTCAGAAAGGAGGTTTGAGGAATCGAATGGGAGTACTGTGCCTTGTGGAGCAGAGCTTTTTACCGGGGCTGCCAGGGACTTTACTCTGTTTATATTACTCTTTGGGTGTTCTATTTGTCAGGAAGTTATAGATCCATCTACCTCTTTTCCTGTTATTCCTTTATTACGCTATTACACCATGGTCACACTTGTGCTATTACACCATGGTCACACTTGTCAAAGGGTTTTGCAAAGTCTGTGTATACTACATCTGTATTTTTTATCCTCTACAGCATCCAGGCCCTTTGTCATAGTGGTCCAGTAGCTGGGACAGGCAGGAGTGACCTGCTCTAAACCCGTGTCACCCTGGGTTATGTTATTGATGGGTATCTAGATGGTTGGTGATCTTGCTTCTTAGAACCTTCTCAAAGATTTTATAATATGTAATGTTAGTGCTATTGGTGTGTAGTTTTTTGCAATTGCTTTACTGCCACCTTTGTGGAGTGGGGGCTCTGTCTGTTGTTTTTAGTGTGTGTGGGATGACCCCTGTGTCCATGCTTCCTCTCCTTAGAATGCTGAAGGCACGTGATAGGGGCTTCTTGCAATTCATGATGAACACGAAGTTCCATAAGCCTGGGGCTGGGGCAGAGTGCATGGGCATTTCATTAGTTGCCTTTTCAAAGTCTTGTGAAGTTAGGATAATATCCCAAAATGACCAAATTTTATCCTTCGTTCATACGGAATTTATTGGGCGACTCTTAGTCTGGGCTGCGGCTCGCTGAACACTGAGTCATAGTATCTCACTCATTTCTTGGCTGTCATCTGTGTATGTCCAATCCCGCCTAAGCAGGGACCCATTACTGGATGTTGTTTTTCCCTTAGATTTAGCATAAGAAAAGTATTTTTTTTAATTTCCCTTATGGCTTTTAGTTCTTCCTGTGATTCTTGTCTCCTGTAAGATTCCTTCAGCTTAAGTTCGATATTTGCAATTTCATTGACCAGTGCCTTCCTTCGTATTTCAGATATATTGGCCCCTCTCAGCAGCTCCGTATAGGGAGCGTCTCTTCATAGTTTACATCTTCTCTTTCTTTTTCTTAATGGAATGTGTCTTGAGCAGATCTCAAGAACCACAATATTCATTTTTTCAAGGTAAATGTTCGGATCCGTGTTGTTTAGGCTATCTTCTCACCTTGTTTCATTTAGGACATGGTTTACTTGTTATTGAAATTGAATTTCGTGACGAGGCCTTCATGACCGCTCACATTTTGCTGGTCAGGAGCCCTGTGCATGCCTGTCTGTACCTCTCTTATGTTGTGATCTGAGTGTATTGTCTTTGATACGGTTACGTATTAGATCATCGTTGTTAAGATAAGATTTCATTTGGATTTTTAACACCGGAGGGTTAGCCACCCAGGATAACCCAAGAAAGTCAGTGAGTCATCGAAGACTGTCTAACTTATTTCCATTGGGCTCCTCAATCTTGTCCCCCAGTATGCGACCCACGCCAGTCGACTAACACCCAGGTACCTATTTGCTGCTAGGTGAACAGGACAACAGGTGTAAGGAAACATTCCAAAATGTTTCCATCTGCCAGGAATCGAACCCGGCCCCTTTGAGTGTGAAGCGGGAGCTTTAGCCACCAGGCCACCAGGTCCAGCATATTTTCTAATCTTGTAGGCTCTAATATTTGCTGGTTTAAGGTGAATTTGGTGCAGAGATTAAATAGTTCGTGTGTGTGTGTGTGTGACTTCATCTGAGCTGCCTCCTGGGGTGATCTCTGCTAAAACATTGTTGCTACACTACTGTGGAAAATTAAATTTACCTGGATGTATCTCATTAGATACATACCAGTAAATGGAAACAAAGATAATTATTATTTCTCAAAGTTACAGAGACAAGTAGGAATTTTAGGACACCTAGGTCGCAAAAAATGTCCCCCTTCGATACCTACGACTGTCATATCCACAAGTCACTCTTGATCTATATTAATTTCAAATGAAATATACATTACCAAGAATTATGGTAAACATTATTATAAATTTGTGGACTGTATGTTAAAATTGATAAATGATTACATATACACATTTATATAACAAAAGAGAATTTATCCAATACCCCACTCACCAATTAGTCTGCAGATTACTGTGTGTCATGTACAGAACCCCCCTTGTCTAAATTTATGAAGAAATTACTGGCCCAAATTCTAAACATAAACATAGACATGACTTAGCTGGGGTAATATCCTGTTTCCATATAATTACAGAGTCCTGTCCAGTCGCCTGATTTCTCAATTAAGCAGACTGCAATTCCAACAATTTTCAAGCTCCTATTTGAGAGGTTTTAAGCCCAATATAACCCCTAGAGCGACGAAAATTATGCACATTTCATTAGCGTGCCTGTACCACATTCAAAAACAATGGCGTCTCCTCTCTGCTCGTCAGCACAGGCGCAGAGCTTCCCTGTCGGTTCACTTCTTTAAAATACACTTTAGAGCAGTAGTAATGGTATTAATCAGGGTATTTTACATTATAAAATTATACAGCATAATTTGGGGAAATTAATTTCCACACTGCAGCCAGGCAGATCGTTGTTGAATTACACATATTACTGGTCCTCCTTTAGAGATGATTCCAGCTGTTCTGTTTGAGTGGCTGTTTCTCCTAGTAGGTCTTAATTACAAATTTATCTTCCGATCACTTGGTCAACATTAAACCCAGTATCACACGTGTCACTTCCTTAGATTTTAATACTTTGATTGAATGCCATTTAATTCCAAGGGAATCAATTTTATTAATTGTGCGTAAACTTTCTTGGCCCACGATCACAACACTTTGACATTCCGGACAACAACCTTGTGCATCTGGGTACAATGTTAATACTTGGCCCAGAGCCACAATGTTTCGATCTGTTCAGTATCAAGTTAACACAATGTCCACCATGTTTGAATGTTGTCGATTTAACAGCCTCTGTTCACACCAAAAAGTGAATCACGTAGTGTAAGAAATATTCCTTACACCACACATTAGACCATGAACAATTACTTAATTTAACATTTTAAATTTACACACAACACATGCGCTCAATGTACTCTTCATAACTTTAATTCAGTATTATCACTATAGACAGGGGCAGCATCCCAATATCCTTCCACAAATAGGTGAGAAGGTGTTCAATACATCTGCAAGCAGGTGGTAACACTCATGTACAAGAGGCCTATTATGTATCTGATTCTCCACCTCCACAAACACTGCATGGAATTCTCCAAATACTTCTCCCCCTTGTATACTTTACGGAGACACATCATCTCTGTGCCTATCAGTCTCTCGTACATCCCCCCCGTCCTAACCAGGTGCTCTAGGAGTAATAATTTCCAGGTACAACCCTCTAGGTTGAACACCCGCAACAAAATTTGTGGCATTATCCAAATCTCAATCACGAAAGGGAACTCCAATCTGCAAATTTTCGAAACAGCTGTATAAACTGTTTTTGCAGACAGTCCTGACCACTTCTAAAAGAACTCCCTAGTAGCAATACAAGTGAACAAGCATACATACACTTCCAGTGGAACAATACCATCTAATACTTCCTGTTTAAAATGATGGACCATAATAGTCTACTCCTGTTTACATCAAATGGTTTCACTAATTTACAAGCTCCTTTGGCATAGTGAGGAGACCTGGTACACATAGGATCTGGCATCCACACGGTGACAAATAACACCAGAATATATCACACCCTTTTTTTTACACTTTGCCGTCCTTGTGGATTCCAGAAAGTTTTCCCTAATACATTTAAGTATCTGTACCCCATCCCACCATGCATAACATATTATGGGCATTAGAACAATTAAATTTGGTTAATTATGAGTTTTGGGCATAAGATAGTGTTACATAATCACCGCAGGAGTAGACGTGTGGGGGGGGGCATATGTAACGCGAGCGCGCTCTCAAATACTTACATTTTCTCTAGAATACAGCCCCAGTTTTCTCTATTAATGGAACCTTTCACAATTTTTCTTCCATCACAATTTAATCTCATGTTCCATGAGATTTCTCTTTGGCACCCTCTGTTTCCAATTTGAGATCTGCGTGAGGTGAGGTGGGTGAAAAAGCTGTATAGTGAGAGTGAGTGGTATGTAGATGGTGGTTGTTAGGTAGTTAAACTCAATAGTAGTGTTGGAATTGATTGGTTTGGGGTTTGTTAGATGAGCCGTTTTTGGTTATATTAGAATGGCGTAAGGAAGGACAAACTATTGGAGCGGTGGTCACAGTAATTTCAACAGAAGCAATATACACCTTTTGTACAGGCCAATTAGCTTTATTTACCAACCAGCTCAGTCCTTCAAACATATCCATTTTAAGTTGGAATATTGTGTTACTTAGAAAAAGATTTTCTGACTTTCATCATAAAGTAACTACTGAATCCATTGACATTGCGTGTCTACAAGAGTGCAGAATCCCTGAAAAATCCCAACCCCCTAAATTGCCATCATTTGCTGCATATAACCTCTAATCTACTAATTCTTGTGTTCTGTATATTAAAAAAATCACTTACCCATCAACTTCTTGCACATAAGAAAACAGAGGGGCTACAGTATCACTTGTATGCTCCTGCTGATAAGTTTAATTACTTGGAGCTCCCAACTTGTGCTCAGTCTGAGCCTACTCTTATTATTGTGATTAAAATTGCAAGAACAAAAGCATTGGAAACTCCTCAGTTGAATCGTAATGGTAATCAACTGTTGTCACTTTAAACAGTCATGATAATGTGCAAATTGTAGGTGACCTTGAACCCACATATATATGGAGGCGTCCTAGATCTGTGCCTGGGCTTCAACATTACATCTGCCAGCTGTGTAGTCTTCTACACACACACACACAACAGATATATCATCAATCATTTCCCGGAGGCTAACCTCCCTAGATATTGGTAATACTATCCTCCCTGGGATAATCAAAAGGTAAACCGTTTAATGTTCCCCCAGATCAGCATGAATGACTTTGTTGCACATGTGACTGACGTAAAATTCCTAAGAGTTGTACCTCTGTCGAGACTTTTAACAATGACCTTGTGAGGCAGTATTCAAACAACATAGAGCCGCCACTGAAACCTCCTACTACTCTAAACTCAATGGCTTCCAAGCGCGAGCGATCATTCAAGAGCTTATCAACACAATACCAATTTACTATGCGTGATCTAAGCTTCGGGCGTGCGGCGGAGAGAGTTACGTACTGCTCGCTGGGGGGGGGGGACTAGCGCGCGAAAGGGGGGGGGGTGGGTGGGGGGGGGGGGGGGGGCGGGGGTAATTGAGAAACGCATGGGGCGGGTGGGGTGGTGTGGGTGGGGGGGGGGGATGGCACCCAATTGATGAGCCTCTTCCAAACTGCCCTTGCTGCTTGCTGCCAGGAGAGTATGACAGAGCTGCGGCAAAACTGGGAACAAATTTTGTAATGGTCTCAATGCTCACACCCCCACTTAGCCCGGGCATGGATGGACCATTCATAGAATTTAGGGTAACAGAACTGACATATCGCGCACCCTCATCCCAGGCATAGGGCGAATGAGTTAGTCTGGTGCTTGGGCTGCTACATCTAGCTATGACAAATCTTCACTCAGTAACACACAGGCGAAATTAATGGACAATAAGATGCAAGGGAGAGACTTGTTTCTTATGCTCAGCAGGAAGATACTTTTGGCAAAAACATTCCTTCAACTAATTATGAACTTGATGCAGCACTAAGGCAACTCCAAACGTCGCCTGGTGAGGCGCGTGGTATTACTTACACATACTCAGATTGCTGTGTCGAGTACGCAGGTAATATCCTTTACTTGAATTAATAAAGCATGACCTAAATGTCACTGGAGTTCCTAAATCATGACCAACATCCTCATTATTCCCCATTCCGAAGCCCAATCACAAAACTCATTTCGGCCCAATATCCCATACTAGCTGCTTGTGTAAAACATTCGAAAGGAGAAATTCATAATCGTCTTAATGCACCAGAATTAAGCAATTCTAGTCTCCTCGGTTGCATGGCTTCATGCATGGAAGGAGTAAGCCTCATTGCATTACCACCTTACTCACTTTGCACACTGACAGCACATACACACTTCCTTGACCTTAAATCCGCTTTTGATGTACCAAACCACATGTAAATTCATTAGTGAACTTGCCAGAATGGATGTTGAGATGGCTTCTCCTTGCATTAAAGGTTACCACCTCCTGTCCAACAGAAAGTCGTCTTGTGTTTTCCAATGGACATATAAAGTGTAACTAAAGATTTTGAATTAGGAACTCCACAGGGAGGTGTGCCTTAGTCCCACCCTTTTTCAATATTCTGAACTAATGCTTACTAATGCTATTCCAAGCCAGGCCCCATCACTATATGTGTTTAGTTTTTTGCTGATGATTATAAGATTCACACCACCGTGATTCTCCAACACCCAAAACATTCTTAATCATACTAGTTTCTTGTCATGACCCAGGGGTTAAAAAATCTCAGGTGACCAAAACAAAGATACTCAACAAGCGCCCCCCTCGACAGAGAGGCACAGTTCGGTCAATCCAGTTGCTGATGGATCTCTTCAAGAATAAGAAATCAGATACAGGAATCTAGGCTTTGATGGTCCCACTACTTGACCTGTTTTAACGAGACTTGTCGCCAATACAAGAAAGGCTGAGAGCACTTAGAGTGGGGGGGGGGGCAGGTTTTCATCCCAGTATGGAAGCTAATGTTAAAATTGTGAATTATGGGGTGGGAGCGTGGGCTGGAATAGTTAATTGGGGGAAGGTAGGGCGAGGGGGGGGGGGATTAGGCCACTGATATGTTACACCTCGTGTCTGACTGGAAGCTTGGAGGGCTGGAAAAACTGCAAAACGAAGCCATGAGGATTATCTAGGATGCCCTCGTACTGCCAAAATTTTAAATATATGAGCGATAGAACTTAATATCCAAGCATTAGAGACTTCCGTGTTACTGAAAGAAATATCCTATGGGGTCAATATGCTTATGTTTAGTTCCCATTCAAACCCTGCCCAACAGAAGCCCTCGCAAACTTTCCTCAGGGGTTGGTGAACATCCATCCAGATGGATCGTACACAAAAACTGAACCGACCTCCGTACATGAACAGCTACGTGATTTAATGTCAAGTTAGACGAAGGGGAGAGACATTCCCTAAGCTCCACTAGGGATAGAGAGCTCAATTAACCACAGACTCATTCCTAAACATACTAACATTCACTCATTTAGGGGGGGGGCAACCTAAGTGGCGCCCAACCAAAATCAATTCTTAATACCACGCGCACGAAACCAAAAAAGCATTCGTCTTATCTGAGGCTACAACTATGAATAGCCTACTCAAGCAAGGCGAGCGAGATCGGGGCAACCTAACTTTAGTAAACACACCACTTCACACTATCGTTATGGTTCTGATCACCTCCACTTTGGTGCAGCTGTAATGCAGCTGTTGCCATACGAGTGATGCTCTCATAAAGAAATTGGAGCAAACACGCATCAATAACTGGGCCTCTAACCCTTCAAACTGAACTGTTTTTGCCATACTCCTTGTCACTCAAATGCGTCATAATCTAGGTTACACTATTAATTGAAACTGACTCCGTCATCCATAAATGCCTCAACTCATTAAGTATAAATTGTGGCATGCTTGTGTCAGAAGCCACATAGGCATGGTAAGATTGTGGACAGTGATGTGCAAGTGCAAATGCTGTGGATACATCTCACATTGTCATCAAAGCATGATAGAACTGATAAATTGGCTAAGCTGTATGCTTTCAAAGAAGGGGTAGATTACAATCATGGGTTTCAGTTTAGGCAGTTGAGATCAATAATACGAAAAGAACTTCAAATAAACTTATTGACTTAAAGACTTAGTGAGAAAGCCACACGTACATTCCATCAATCAACTTCCAACAAGCAGTATGAGCCACCAGTCTATGGTACATCAACTAGATAATCAAGCTCTTGGATTACACTACCGCCCGGCACCGGCTGGGTTTACAATGAAACTATGGCAGGAATAAAACACAACCCCCAGATTTAGACCAACGAAATGTAAAACTATGCCAGATGGACTGTTGTCACAACCTAGCGCATTATGTACTGGATTTGTGATCAAAAAAAAGAATTATCGCAACACACACTCAGAAATGTTCAAGTAATGGCAATAGTATATTATCCATGAGGTATCTTACAGACCAATCTGGAGAACTGACCCTGCCGGGTTTGCAAGCGTAAATAATGCATTACCATTCGTGTGTGTGAGTGTGTGGTGTGGTGTGTGAGTGTGTGTGTGTGAGTGTGTGTGTTAGTGTGTGTGTGTGTGTGTGTGTGTGTGATTGTGTGCGAGTGCGTATGCGTTTGCGTGTGCGTGTCGTGTGCGTGAGCGTGTGTGTGTGTGTGTTTGTGTGTACTCACCTATTTGTACTCACCTTTTGTGGGTTGCAGAGGTCGAGTCTTAGCTCCCTTTGCCCCCGCCTCTTCACCGGTTGCTACAGGCCCTCCTCTCTCCTCACCCCGCTTCCATGGCTTTATCAAACCTCGTCTTAAAACTGGTATGAATTCCTGCCTCCACTATCGTCCATTCTAGGCTATTCCACTGCCTTACAACTCTATGACTGAAGAAATACATCCTAATAATCTCTCTGACTCATTTGGTGTCTTCAACATCCATTGTGGCCATCTTGTTTCCTGTGTCCCTCCCTGGAACATCCGTCTTTGTCCCACAATGTCTATTCCACGCATATTTTTATACGTCGTTATCACGTCTCCCCTGACGCCCTCCTGTCCTCCAGTGTCGTCAGGCCGATTTCCCTTAATCTTTCTTCACAGGACATTCCCCTTAGCTCCTAGAAACTAACCTGTTCTGTCGCAAACCTTTGTACTTGTCTCTAGTTTCTTGACGTGTTTATCAAGTTCGGGTCCAAACAGGTTCTGCGTACTCCAGTATGGCCTGACATAACACGGTGTACATGTCTTGAACGATTCCTACTAAGGTATCGGAATGCTGTTCTCCGGTTTGTCCAGGCGCCCATAAGCAGTGCTGCAGCAGTTATCCTGGTTGATGTGTGCTTCGGAGACATGCTCTGGTGTTAAAACTCACCCCAAGAATCTTATCTCCTTGATTGAGGTTTGCAGTCTTTGCCACTAGCCTATACTCTGCTGTGGTCTTCTGTGCCCTTCCTCCTATCTTCATGACTTTGCATTTGCAGGATAAATTCGAGAAGCCATTTGCTGGACAGATGTCCCCAGTCGTCCAGTCTCTTTGAAGTCCTGCCTGGTCCTCATCAGATTAATTCTCCTCATTAACTTCACATCATCTGCAAACAGGGACACTCTGATCTAATAACCCCTTCCATCATGTCGTTCACATATACAAAAATAGCACTGGTCCCTAGGACCGACCCCTGTGGGACCCCGCTTCGTCACAGGTGCCCACTGTGATACATCATTACGTACCGATGACTCGTTGTTTTCTCCCTGTCAGGTATTCTCGATCCATTGCAGTGCACCTTCCTGTTTATAGGGGGGATAGGAGGATGCGCCTGATGCCTAGCTTCTTCTGCACTAATCTCTTGTGAGAACTGTGTCAAAGGCCTTCTTGCAAGTCCAAGAAGAATCAATCATCCCACCCTCTCTCTCGTGTCTTACGTCTGATATTTTATCAAAAAACTCCAGAAGGTTGTCTGAACAGGATTTGCCTTTCCCCATGAATCCGTCTGGTTGGCATTTAAACTCTTGTTCCGTTCCAGGTGCTCACCACTCCTCCTCCTGATAATCTTCCCATAATTTTTGCATACTATACACGTCAATGACACAGGTCTATAGTTTAAGTGGTCCTCTTTCTGTCTCCTATTTTAAAAAGTGTGTGGGTGTGTGTGTGTGTGTGTGTGTGTGTACTCACGGCGGGGTTCTGTCACCCTCTATTTGAGGTGATGTGCAGAGGTCGTGGGGTCGGAAGGGCTACGGAAAAGGGGGGGGGGACGAGGATAAGGGGGGTGGCGTAAGGGGTGGGGGTCGCAATCTCTCTCCACCCTCCTCGTGACTTATCGAGAAACCTCGTCTAGAGAGAGAGCTGTGAGAGGAGTGGGGGGCGTGCCATCCACTAACGTCATTTTCTACTATTCCACTGCCTTACAACTTCTATGACTGAAAGAAATACTTCCTACTCTCTCCTGACTTCATTTGTGTCTCAACTTCCATGTGGCCTCTTGTTTCTGTGTCCCCCTCCCTGGAACATCCTGTCCTTGTCCCAACCTTTGTCTATTCTATACATGCAGTATTTATATGCGATATCATGTCTCCCCTGACCGCTCCTGTCCTCGCCGTGTCGTCAGGTGCCGATTTCCCCTTAAATATTCTCATATGACATTCCCCTTAACTCTGAACTAACTTGTTGCAAACCTTTGT
The DNA here is from genome assembly GCF_026875155.1 of Cherax quadricarinatus. Classification (NCBI taxonomy): domain Eukaryota; kingdom Metazoa; phylum Arthropoda; class Malacostraca; order Decapoda; family Parastacidae; genus Cherax; species Cherax quadricarinatus. The sequence goes on along the minus strand of NC_069416.1, from coordinate 10,180,055 downwards.
ACTTCTCTAGTTTCTTGACGTGCTATCAAGGTGCGGTTTCCAAACAGGTGCTGCATACTCCAGTAATGGGCCTGACATACACGGTGTACAGGTCTTGAATGATTCCTTTGAAATTGTGTCGGAATGCTGTTTCTCAGGTTTGTCAGGCGCCCATATGCTGGCATGCAGTTATGTGTGTGTGTGTGTGGTTTGTGTGCAGGCTTGTGTTATGCATACATGTTGGTACCGCTCGTGTGGCACATGTCTGTTTAGTTAGTTAGTTTAATATGTTTATTGTTTGCACCCCATACCCATCCTGTGGGCGTAGTCAAAAGATTACAGAGGTACATAATGGGTCCCAGGACTGGGCCTCAAAGTTTTGATAGCTGAGCAAGTTACAGAGGTAATGAATCACAATTTACAAAGGTAATGAACTCACAATTTACAAAGGTAATGAACTCCAGGTAGGTCTAGTCACAATCAAAGACAATTACAAAGGTATTTACAGATAACAGAGTACAAATGGGTTCCAGGGACTGGGCCCCCAAAGTTTGATGGCTGAACTAGGTACAAGGTAATGAACTCACAAGTTACAAAGGTAATGAATACTGTAAGAATGGTTACTTACGTTTATACATGTGTCTGTGTGTGTGACCTCGTGTGTGTGTGTGTGTGTGTGTGTGTGTGTGTGTGTGCGCGCGCGCTATTGTGGGTGTATGACCCACTTAATATTTGTATTTATGGGAGGACTCATTACAATTGTGACCAGGAGTGGACGTATCAGTGGTTCATTACTTTATAATTTGTTCATGACTGTAACCATGTATAAATATAAAACAAGAACGTACACCGGTAAGCTGTCCTAATATACAAGTACAGTTAGAAATAGAAATACAAATAGCTAGAGCTTCACTTTAAAGGAGGTATTAATAAAGTAATTCCAAGAGGCCTGTGCTAGTAGAATTAACATTAATCACCATCAAATCATTATGAAGCTCGGTTGTAGTCTGCAGTCAACCAAACAAAAACTGGCTTCCACATGGAAAAATTGTCATTTTTGTGTAAATTGGTGTCACGCCCCTTGTGCAGATATCAAAGAACTAGCTACAAGCAGTAATAAAACAGGGAAGTGTTTTTTTGGGTAATGCCCAAATATAATAAATCTGTGGAACTAAAATCACATTGGTATTAAAAGAGGATAACATCAAAGCTGCTTTCATAGAAAACCTGGAAGCATTCTATAACAGATGGGAAAATAAAAAGTCTGGACATAGCGAGATATAGCCTGAGGGATCATGACATAGCGAGATATAGCCTGAGTGTCCACGACATAGTGAGATATAGACTGAGGGTCCATGACATAGCGAGATATAGCCTGAGGGTCCATGACATAGCGAGATATAGCCTGAGAGTCCACGACATAGTGATATATAGCCTGAGGGTCCACGACATAGCGAGATATAGCCTGAGAGTTCACGACATAGCGAGATATAGCCTGAGGGTCCATGACATAGTGAGATATAGCCTGAGGGGGAAATGTGCCATGGAATGAGAGGCCGAAATTTCATTAGGATAATTCTTTTTGCGGGGGAGGGGGCGAGGGGCGCACCATAGTGAGTTACTCTACACTACTGAGCACACCTCACTATGATCACACCTCACTATGACCACACCTAACTATGACCACACCTCACTATGACCACACTTCACTATGACAACACCTCACTATGACCACACTTCACTATGACCACACCTCACTATGACCACACCTCACTATGATCACACCTCACTATGACCACACCTCACTATGACCGAAAGCCTCTGGTTAGGCTATGACCACGACCACCACAACTATGACCACACTCACTAGACCGAGATCTTCACGTAAGACCACACCTCACTATAACCACACCTCACTATGAACCACACATCACTATACCACACCACTATGACCACACCTCACTATGAACCACACAATAAAAAGGATTATTTTTTTGTGTGTTCTGGTAGCGGGAGTAAATATACGCTCTTGCAGAGGCGTTCTACTTTATTGTTAAGTCATGGTGGGTACACAGGCATGTGTGTTGGGGTGCCCATGGATCCGGCCGGGGCCATCCCACGAGAGAGAGCTAGGAGAGAGGCCTTGTGTCTTCCTGCTGAGGGGAGGCCTCCGCTGTGTGAGTGAGAGCGAGCAAGGGCAGACTGGCTGGCGTAACCTACCGAGAGGAATCCAGGCTACAGAGTGCAACACTTGATGGCGCGGAATAAGTACAAAGCTGGCAGACAGCATGGGCTTCCTGTGCAGACAGCATGGCTGTCTGTGCAGACAATACAGGCTGTCTACACCACACGTATGACCACAGCCTCACTATGACCACACCTCACTATGAACCACACCTCACTATGACCACACCTCACTATGAACCACACCTCATTATGACCACATCTTCGAGCAAATGACCGACACCTCCTATGACCACACCTCACATGACCACATTCCACTAATACAACACCATCACTATGACCACACTTCACTATGGCCACACCTCATCTATGACAGGGATGACAGATGAATAATGAGACAGGCTGACAGGATGGATAATGAGAACCTTCAAACTAAGGGAGCGCGGAAGAAATGGTAGGTCATCGCGTCAATGTCACTTGTTCTATCTAGACGGAATATTGCTGCACGCTAACAGCACCTTTTCAAGGCAGGTGAAGATTGGCTGACCTAGAAAATGTACAGAGAACCTTCACTCGGCGCGCATGAACGAAATAAAACACCTCAATTACTGTAGAGAGCGCAAGAAGTTCCTAAAACCAGATACCTGGAAAGCAGCGGGAGAGATACATGATTATAATACACTGGAAAATCTAAAGAGGGACTAGTACCGAACGTGCACACGAAAATCACTCAGCTACTAAAGCAAAAGACTTGGCAGACGATGCAACATCCCCCCAATGAAAGCAGGTGTCACTAGCACGTTAAGAGACCATACAATAAGTGTCACAGGGGCCCGAGACTGTTCAACTGCCCTCCCAGCATACATAAGGTGGATTACACAGACCCCTGGCATCATCAAGTCTGGCACTGACAAGCACCTAAACTTACCGGGCTCTGGGTCCCTGCACACCGGGATGTTGTGGGGGCATACCCATATCAGTGGGTGTGTGTTTGGAAGGGGAGTCTTCTGGGTTAGGGTCGGATAATCTATTCATAAATATACAGGGTGGGGGGTGGTAGACTTTAGATAGATGATTATCAATAACTAAGGGATGAGCGGAGTGTGTTATACAATAGTAGCGTAATGAGCGGGTTAGATTTGAATTAAATGTTAGAAAATTAGTAATTGATATAAAATATATTAGAATGGGTTTATAAAGATATTGGTAATTCTATATGGTGTGTAGATATAATTGTACGAGTGGGGGAGTGTATATATTATTATTGTAGTCTGAGTTGGGAGGGGGGGGGGGGTGAAGGGGGGGTTGTATTTGGATATTGTAGTGTGATATACATTGATGGTGGGGAATAACCTTGGTGAGAGCGGGGTGATATCTGTGTAGGTATTTGGTTTTGGGAGAGAGGGGTGGTGTAAGGTTGGGGGGGAGTGTAGTTGGGGTGGGGGGGGAGAGAATTGCGGGTTATTTGTAGTGTTATTTGCGTAGTTTGGGGTTATAGTGTCTGATTGATTTTGTTTGTTTGGTGGGGGGGGGGTGGTGTTTGTGGGGGTGGGGGGGTGGGGATGTGGGGTGAGTGTGGTGGGGGTGGTGGGGTTTGGGGGGGGGGTGTGTATGGTGGGGGTGGTTGGGGGGGGGGGGTAGGTGGGGGGATGTGGGTGTGGATGTTTTTTTTTATTTTAATATATATATATATAATAATATATAAATATATATTATATAATTTATAAAAATAAAATAAAACTATAAATAAATAACAACACTCACACACACACACTAAACACCCACACACACCACCACACACACAACACAGACTAATCCTCCAACATACCCCCACATTAACCCAACTCCGCACCACCAAACCCCAACCTACCAAAACGGAGGGGGGCTCGAAACACCCCCAAAACAACGGGGGGAATAACTAAACCTTCACACGCAAATAAAACCAACCATACCCCCTACCCCCAACCAACAAAATCCACCCTCCGGGGGGGGGGGCCCCCTCTCCCACAAATCCCCCATCCCCACTCCCCAATCGAAACACCCCCCCCCCAAACTAAACTGCCCCCGGCCACCACCCACACTATAACTCAAAGTAACCCCTACCAAACCAACCACCCCCCCCCCCCTAATCCCACACAAAAAACTACCTTAAACCTCCACAAAATTCTCCCAAAACAATCACCCGGGGGGGGGTCCCCCAAAAAACCCCACAGGGGGCGGGGGGGGGGGGGAGGGTGTGGGTGTGGGGGGGGTGGGGGTGTCTGGTTCCTAACATGCCCGCATCCCTAATCACAAACCTCCCCGACTCCCGAACACAGGGCCACAACTCCCTCCCAACACACACGACAACACACAACACACTCACACCTACCACACCAGTTACACCCACACGGGGACGCGTAACAAACACACACAACACGAAACACTCGACACACACACCACACACACGACACAGGCACACACACACACAACACACACACACACGACTCGAAAACGAAACAAAACCATATATATGTATCATCTCTAATAAATATATATTATTGTAGATTTGAGCCCCCACACAACTCATCACGTATTTTGCACCCCCCACACCCAGTGAGTGGGGGCACTGCGTTGCAGACGTTTGAGGGGGTCACACAACCACCCCACGACACAAACCCACACACGACAACGGGAGGGGCAGGGGGGGCCGCAGCCCCATGTAAGGCAAACCCCACGGACCCGATGCAGCGGATCACAAGGTATGTTATGTGTCGACGGAGGCGTTCACACCCACACCAGAATACCAACACACAAACACAAACACTCACCAACACAAATACCCCAAAAATCACACACACTAACAAAACTCAAAAACACACACACGAAAAACACACACACACACAAAAAATCAACTCACTCTAAAACACACAAACACACACCACACACACACAACAAAAAAACACAAAAAACAAAAATAATATAACAAACCAAAAAGAATATATAATATATAAATAAATATAAGCAATAAGATTCACAGAAACAGGTTATAATCCAAAAAAGCAAAAACTAACACTCTGAAAGAATAGAGAAATTCCAAGCGCTTTCGTGGACTACTCACATATCAAGGACCCAAGAAAGTGAAGCATCCAAGAAAGCTATATAACAGGGTCCGACCAGCACCTCACATCAGAACCCACAACGTTAAACACTTTACACTCGACGAGCCAACTTGATATGTCCTTTTGCACAACTCACACCCAAGCAAATCTACCAAGAAAATTTAAAAGTTTATTTGTCCAGTGAATTATTAAATTCTTCCAAATTCTATTAATTATAAATTAATCTAATTTATATAAACCAAATGAAATATGGTGTGCTTATTGTCAAAACTAAAACTGCTTTTTATAAAACAAGATTCAATATATTCCTGTCGAATCATGACATGCTTGATACTACTTTCTCAACTTTTGAAAATCAATTGGATGGTTTAAATCTCTTACATGATAAATAGAGCATTGGAATCTTGTCCAGTTCATAATGCTATATTTATGTTGTTTTAATCTAGTTCGAGATTTTTACCATTTGACCTAATAAACTTTATCGCAAATTTTTACAAAGGAATCTTATAGACAACTCCATCAGCATTTTGGGGGGAATCTTTATCAAAGTTTTTTAGACTGTATCAAAATTTTTAATACAACTTAAAATAAAAAGTCTTAAGAAGAAAGGCATATCAAACCAAGTTATCATGGTAAGGGAGAAGCAACATATTTTAGTTGAATAAGGCTGGTGTGCCCTTGGTCTTTTGGGATTATAAAAAGTGTTTCTAGCAACTTTAAAAGATTTATCATTACATTTCTTGGTATTTATTAAATCAATTACCTATTTCAAAAATTTTGGATTATTTCCTTCATCTATGAACTCAGGACTACAAATTAGTAAAGCTCTCTCAAAACCATTGGATGAGAAAAGCAGACAGTTTTGCTCTATCTAGATGCGAGGAATAAATAGTGGACAAAGGAACAGTTTAATTGTCAGGTTTTCCTGTAAATTTTAAATTGAATTCATTATTAACCCTTAATAATTAAAACATCTAGAAAAGGCAATGAGTTATTTTCTTGCAAACTCAACAGTAAAGTTTATAGAATGGCTAAGCTATTTAATTTCTTTCATAGAAAATGGTGTATATCTACATTTTTGGGCATAGACACAAAATATCATCAACATATCTGAACCATTTAGCTTCTATTAGGGGAGGACTGTGTTAAGCAACCTTGTTTCAAAAAATTTTCCATGTATGGGGTGAGTTTGTGGCCAAAGGACCTATCCAAGTTGCTCGTCGCGCGTCACGTGGTTTAACCGTTGTGGGATCTGAAGTGAGGTGCTGGTCGACCCTTTATAAAGCTACCTGATGCTTCCTTTCATAGTTACTTGAATAAATGTTGAGTAGTCACGAAGCGCTTGGAAGTTCTCTATTCTATCAGAGTGTTGTTTTGCATATTTTGAAATCACCTTTTACTGTGATCTATTGCTTTAATGATAACCACACACACTCAAGAATGTTCCTCGATAAGCTTTCCTAATCATAATATCTTTTGTTTCACATTTTTCTTCCTGCACTGATCAAGTCCCCACAAGTTAAAAATTCGACTTAATTTTTTAAAGAAAATGTTTAAAATGAAGCAAGTTTCTCCCAAGTCTCTTTTACCCAATAGCCTCCTTGACAGTGAGATATCGACCTTTTGATGATTTTAGAGAATTATTCTTCAAAACATATTGAAAAAACTAAAATACAGGAGAAGGAAGCATTCAAAATATTGAGAACAAAACATACTCTTTAAAACAGGCCATTCCATCATAATGGAAACAACAGTATGTTGGATCATTGCTATAATAAACTCAAGAAGAAATTTGTAATTAAACTCAAGAGCCAACTACAAAGAAAATTAGACATTTATTGAAAATAGAGATTGTACAAAGCCATGCTAATAACAATTTGTAATTAACTTAATCAGATGAAATTTAGACAAACAACAACTGCTGCTCTAGGTTTTTGCCTTAATATTTGCAACTTCAAAAAAAACTTAATAATGTTGAAATTGCAAAAGCCTTTTTGTAACTTTGGTGATCTGAGTGTATTCTTTGATACGGTTACGTATTAATCATCGTTGTTAAGAAAAAGATTTCTTTTGGATTTTTAACACGAGGTTAGCCAACCAGGATAACCCCAAGAAAGTCAGTGAGTCAAACGAAGACTGTCTAACTTATTTCCATTTGCTCCTCATCTTTGTCCCCCATTAATGGCGACCCACGCCCAGTCCGACTAACGGACCCAGGTACCTATTAGCTGCTAGGTGAACAGACAACAGGTGTAAGGAAATATTATCCAAAATGTTTCCATCGCCAGGAATCGAACCCGGCCCCCTTTGGGTGTGAAGCGGAGCTTTAGCCACCAGGCCACCAGTCCAGCATATTTTTCTAATCTTGTAGGCTCTAATATTGCTGGTTTAAGGTGAATTGGGGGGGGGGTGCAGAGATTAAATAGTTCGTGTGTGTGTGTGGGGACTTCATCTGAGCTGCACTCCTGGGGTGATCTCTGCAAAAACATTGTTTGCTACACTACTGTGGAAAATTAATTACCTGATTATCTCATTAGAAAACATACCAGTAAATGGAAACAAAGAAGATTTATTATTTCTCAAAGATACAGAGACCAGTAGGAATTTTAGGACACCTAGGTCGCAAAAAATGTCCCCCTTCGATACCTACGACTGTCAAATCCACAAGTCACTCTTGATCTATATTAATTTCAAATGAAATATACTTACCAAGAATTATGGTAAACATTTATTAAAAATTTGTGGACTGTATGTTAAAATTGATAAATGATTAAGCTATACACATTATATATAACAAAAGAGAATTTATCCAATACCCCACTCACCAATTTAGTCTGCAGATTACTGTGTGTCATGCTACAGAACCCCCCATGTCTAAATTTATGAAAAATAACTGCCCAAATTTCTAAAGCATAAACATAGACATGACTTAGCTGGGGTAATATCCTGTTTCCATATAATTACAGAGTCCTGTCCAGTCGCCTGATTTCTCACATTATGCAGGACTGCAATTCCAACAATTTCAGCTCCTATTTGAGAGGTTTTAAGCCCAATATAACCCCTAGAGCGACGAAAATTATGCACATTTCATTAGCGTGCCTGTACCACATTCAAAAACAATGGCGTCTCCCTCTGCTCGACACACAGCGCGCAGAGCTTCCCTGTCGGTTCACTTCTTTAAAATACACTTTAGAGCAGTAGTAATGTATTAATCAGGTATTTTACATTATAAAATTATACAGCATAATTTTGGGGAAATTATTTTCCACACTGCAGCCAGGCAGAGGTCGTTGTTGAATTACACATATTACTGGTCCTCCTTTAGAGATGATTCCAGCTGTTCTGTTTGAGTGGCTGTTTCTCCTAGTAGGTCTTAATTACAAATTTATCTTCCGATCACTTGGTCAACATTAAACCCAGTATCACACGTGTCACTTCCTTAGATTTTAATACTTTGATTGAATGCCATTTAATTCCAAGGGAATCAATTTTATTAATTGTGCGTAAACTTTCTTGGCCCACGATCACAACACTTTGACATTCCGGACAACAACCTTGTGCATCTGGGTACAATGTTAATACTTGGCCCAGAGCCACAATGTTTCGATCTGTTCAGTATCAAGTTAACACAATGTCCACCATGTTTGAATGTTGTCGATTTAACAGCCTCTGTTCACACCAAAAAGTGAATCACGTAGTGTAAGAAATATTCCTTACACCACACATTAGACCATGAACAATTACTTAATTTAACATTTTAAATTTACACACAACACATGCGCTCAATGTACTCTTCATAACTTTAATTCAGTATTATCACTATAGACAGGGGCAGCATCCCAATATCCTTCCACAAATAGGTGAGAAGGTGTTCAATACATCTGCAAGCAGGTGGTAACACTCATGTACAAGAGGCCTATTATGTATCTGATTCTCCACCTCCACAAACACTGCATGGAATTCTCCAAATACTTCTCCCCCTTGTATACTTTACGGAGACACATCATCTCTGTGCCTATCAGTCTCTCGTACATCCCCCCCGTCCTAACCAGGTGCTCTAGGAGTAATAATTTCCAGGTACAACCCTCTAGGTTGAACACCCGCAACAAAATTTGTGGCATTATCCAAATCTCAATCACGAAAGGGAACTCCAATCTGCAAATTTTCGAAACAGCTGTATAAACTGTTTTTGCAGACAGTCCTGACCACTTCTAAAAGAACTCCCTAGTAGCAATACAAGTGAACAAGCATACATACACTTCCAGTGGAACAATACCATCTAATACTTCCTGTTTAAAATGATGGACCATAATAGTTTTACCTGGAGGAGAGTTCGGGGGGGGGTCAACGCCCCCGCGGCCCGTCGTGTGACCAGGCCTCCTGGTGGATCAGCGCCTGATCAACCAGGCCTGTTGCTGCTGGCTGCAACGCAAACCAACGAACGAGCCACAAGCCCCCGGCTGATTCAGGAACTGAACTTTAGTTGCTTGTCCAGTGCCTGCTTGAAGACTGCAGGGGTCTGTTGTAAATCCCCCTTATGTGTTGCCTGGGAGCAGTTTAACAGTCTCGGTGCCCCTGACCCTTATTGTATGGTCTCTTAACGTGCCTAGTGACACCCCTGCTTTTTCATTGGGGGATGGTGCAACGTCGCCAAGTCTTTTGATTTCGTAGTGAGTGATTTTCGTGTGCAAGTTCGGTACTAGTCCCCTCTAGGATTCCAGGTGTCTATAATCATGTATCTCTTCCCTCCTGCCGTCGCAGGGAATACAGGTTTAGAAACCTCAAGTCCTACCCAGTAAATGAGGGTTTTTTATACTCCGTTAGGCGCTCCGTGAAATTCTCCGTACATTCTAGTCGGCAATTTCACCTCCTTGAAGGTGCTGTTAGAGTGCAGCAATATTCCAGCCTAGATAGAACAAGTGATACCTGAAGAGTGTCATCATGGTCTTTGGCCTCCCTAGTTATGAGGTTCCTCATATCCAACCTGTCATTTTTTCGTAGCAGATGCGATTGATACAATGTTATGGTCCTTGAAGGTGAGATCCTCCGACATATTATGATAATAGTATATATATATATATATATATATATATATATATAAAAATATATATATAAATATATATATTATACATATATATATAAAATATATATATATATATATATATATATATAAATTAAATATATATATATATATATATACATATATATATAAATATATATATTATTAATAGATATATAATATTATATATATATAAATATATACTATATATATATACATATATAAATATATTACATATATATATATATATATATATATATGGCAATGGCATGGGCGACAGGGACTACTTTAGTAGAACAATCCATTCTGAGGACATAAGGTGATAATTGCAGTAATGTACAACCCACCACAGAACTGCAGGAGGCCAAGAAAAATACGATAGAGCAACAGAGCAATGATCGACACCACTATCCGTGGTGGCCAGGAAGCACACATGTGGGAGCAATGATACTAGTTATGGGTGATTCAATCCAAGGAGATTGACTGGAAAACCTGGAGCCCCATGTGGGTCCCGAAACATGGAGATGCCAAGATGATGGATGTGGTACTGGAAACCTCATGCAGCAACATGTTAGAGACACTACCAGAGAGAGATGAGAGATTAAACAGCAAGGTTGGACCTGTATTCACCATGAGTAGTACGACATCGAGGGTTCATGATGAAAGGCCCCTTGGGAGCATATGATCATGTGGTTTGTCTTCGACTACATAGTGTTTTTTTTTTTTTATTTTTTTTGAGGCTCCAAGTGGAGAGAGTACAGGAATAGGCTGTGGAAAAAAACGCAACTAGAAAAGGGGGAACTACTCAGTCATAGGATCTTCCTTCAAGACATACAGTGGGAGAGGGAACTGAACCAGGAAAACCAGTACAAGAAAATGATGGACTATGTACAACCAAAATGCCAAAGGAGGCAGAGGAGAGGTTTGTTCCCAAGGGAAAACAGAAATAATGGGAAGAACAGAACGATCCTTGGTTCAGCCCAAAGGTGTAGGAGGCAAAAACTAGGTGTACTATATAATGAAAAGGTAAACAGAAACAGAGAACTCCTCAGGAAAATAAAGAAATCAGCCGAAGAGCCGAAAAACGAATATGCACAGATAAGGGAGGCTCAAGAGACAATATGAAAATGAACATAGCATCAAAATGTAAAGACTGAAACCGAAGCTGTTTACAGCCACATCAGGAGGAAAACAACAGTCAAGGACCCAGGTAATCAGACTGGAGGAAGGGTGATGGGAATTCACAAGAAACGACCGAAGGTATGTCAGGAGCTCAACAAAGATTAAAGAGGTATTTACAGTGGAAACCATTAGGACTCCTAAGAATCAGAAACAGGGGGGTACACACCACAAGTGGCTGGATGAGGTACATATAACCAGAGGAGGAGTGAAGAAGCTGCTATGGCGAACTTGACACCTCAAGGCGGTGGGACCATACAACTCTCTCCATGGTCCTTAAAGAGGGAGCAGAGATATTGTATGAGCCATTAACAAAGATCTTCAACACATCATTTGAAACTGGGCAACTCCCTGAGGTATGAAAATGGCAAATGTAGTCCCAATTTTTAAAAAGGAGACAGACATGAGGCCACAAAACTTACAGACCTGTACACTAACGAGTATAGTATGCAAGTCATGGAGAAGATCATCAGGAGGAGAGTGGTGGGGCACACCTGGAAAGAAACAGTGTATAATTGACAACCAGTACGGTCTTCAGGGAAGAAATCCCTGTGTCCACAAACCTACTAAGTTTTATGACAAGGTGACAGAATAAGACAAGAGAGAGAGGGTGTATCGACGCGAATTTTTGGACTGCAATAAGGCCTTCGACACAGTTCCCTCACAAGAGGTTACTGGAATCAAAAGCTAGAGGACCAGGCACACAAGAAGGAAAGGCACTGCAATGGATCAAGAATATCTGACAAGGAGGCAACAACGATCGAAGGTACGCGGACGAGGTGTCAGAGTGGGCGCCTGTGACAAGGCGGGGTTTCCTCATGGGTCAGTCTCCTAGGACCTGTGGCTGTTTCTTGGAATACTTAACGACAATAACGAAAAAGAAGGGATATACTTCAGAAGTGTTTTCTTGGTTTGGCAGATGATGTGAAGTTAATGAGAAGAATCAAATCGGACGAGATCAGGCAGGACTACAAAGAGACCTGGACAGGCACAAGCCTGGTCCAGCAACTGGCTCCTTAATTTAACCCTGCCAAATGCAAAGTCATGGAAGATTGGTGGAAGGGCAAATAAGATCGCAGACACAATAAGTTTAATGGCTAAAGACTGCAAACCTTCACTCAAGGAAAAAGATCTGGTGTGAGTATAACAGCCCGAGCATATCTCCTGAGGCGCACCATCAATCAGATAACTGCTGCAGCGGAACGGGCGCCTGGCAACCTACGGATAGCGTTTTCCGATACCTACAGTAAGGTTCGTTTAAGACTCTGTATACCATCTACGGTCAGGCCCTTACTGGAGGTATGCAGCACCCAGTTTGGAATCCACACCTAGTCAAGGAAGAAGCTCGACAAGAAGATTTAGAGAAAGTCAAAGGTTTCAACAAGACTAGTCCCAGAGCTACGGGGATTGTCCCTATGAAGAAATGTTGAGGAAATCGGCCTGACGACACTGGAGCCAGGAGGGTCAGGGGAGACATGATAACGACATATAAAATACTGGCGCGAATAGACGAGGTGGACAAAGACGGGATTGACCAGAATGGACACAGACACAAAGAGGTCACAATTGAAGTTGAGACTCAGATTAATCAAAGGGAGAGTTAGGAAGTATTTCTTCAACATAGAGTAGTCAGGCCATGAATAGCCTGAAAGTGATGTGTGGAGGAGGAACCATACATAGTTTTAAGGCGAGGTATGATAGAGCTGCATGGGGCAGGGAGGAGAGGCCTTAGTAGTCAATCACGAAGAGGCGGGGCACAGGAGCTGTGACTGCGACTCCCTTCAACCACAAATAGGGTAGGTGAGTGACTACCAACAACGCACACGCGCCACACAAAAATACGAAGATGATGGAAGGAACTTCGCAACAAATATATACATAAAACGTAGATTGGCATATTATATTTTGGGGATGGAAAGAATCTAAGAGATATCTCCTACTACGTTGACTAAAGTGATTCCCTGACCCTTAGGCAAGCACCTTTAAAATCTTTTAAACCAAACGGTGATTGACCATGACTTATGTCAACAGCTTCAGACTTTCGTCATCTAACTGAGACCTTCCTCTGGCTTACCCAGCTCACCCCTATATAAAAATATAATTAGTTTATTATATCTGTCCTATAATTTGTATTTAGTTTTGGAGAGGGTAGAAAAAGATTCGGGAGACAATGATTCCAACATAACATTATTGCGAAGATGCAACAGGTAAGTTTAGCACTTGCAACCTGCATTATACATGATCATTTACAACATAAAAAAAACAGCATATGAATATATATGAAGGCAGAGTAACACACTAAACGGTAACAGGTAAGGTCGCAGAAAATGTACAGTAAACACGGTACAGTAAGTCGCAGAAATTGACAGTAACACAGACAGCGCAGCAACCTACAAGATAGTTTCATTCATATGTAAAAACAGCAACATAAAAATATTGATGAAGAACAAACAACCAGGTTTGTGAGGTTTACAAATGACGTCATCAATTGTTCTTCACAGTGGACTATAAGCAGTCTGGTTCTGGGAGTTTACAATGACGTCATCAATTTTCTGTCACAGTGGACGATAATGTGTCTGGTTCTGGTAGGTTTACAAGTGACGTCATCATTGTTTCCTGTCACAGTGGACGATAATGCTGTCTGGTTTTCTGGGAGTTTACAAGGACGTCCATCATTGTTCTGTCACAGTGGACGATAATGTTGTCCTGGTCTGGGAGTTTACAAGTGACTTCATCATTGTTCTGTCACAGTGGACGATAATGCTGTCTGGTTCTGGAGGTTACAAGTGACGTCATCATTGTTCCTGTCCACAGTGGACGATATGTTGTCTGGTTCTGGGAGTTTTAACAAGTGACATCATCATTGTTCTGTCACAAGTGGAACGATAATGCTGTCTGGTTCTGGAGGTTACAAGTGACGTCATCATTGTTCTGTCACAGTGGACGATAATGCTGTCTGTTTCTGGAGTTTTACAAAGTGACATCATCATTGTTCGTCACAGTGGACGATAATGTTGTCCTGGTTCTGGGAGTTTACAAAGTGACGTCATCATTGTTTCTGTCAGCGTTGCGATAATGTTGTCTGGTTCTGGGAGGGTTTACAAGTGACATTACATGTCCTGTCACTGGACTATAAAGCAGTCTGTTCTGGGAGCTTACAAGTGACACTCATCAGTGTTCTGTCACAGTGACGATAATGCTGTCTTGTTTCTGGTAGGTTACAAGTGACATCATCATTGTTCGTCACAGGGACGATAATGCCAGCTGGTTCTGGGAGGTTTACAAGTGACCATCATCATTGTTCTGTCACAGTGACGATAATGCAGTCAGGGTATCTGGTAGGTTTATCAAGTGACCATCTATTGTTCTGTCCACAGTGGACGATAATGCTGTCTGGTCTGTGAGGTTTACAGATTATGTCATCATTGTTCTGTCACAGTGGACGATATTGCTGTCCTGGTTCTGGGAGGTTTACCAAGTGACATCATCATTGTTCTGTCACAGTGACGATAATGCTGTCTTGTTCTTGGGAGGTTTACAAGTGACGTCCATCATTGTTCTGTCACAGTGGTACGATAATGCTGTCTGGTTCTGGGAGGTTTACAAGTGACGTCATCATTGGTTCTGTTCCACAGTGGACGATAATGCTGTCTGGTTCTGGGAGGTTTACAAGTGAACGTCATCATTGTTTCTGCTGACACAGTGGACTATAATGCAGTCTGGTTCGGGAGGTTTACAAGTGACGTCCATCATTGTTCTGTCACAGTGGAACGATAATGCGTCTGGGTTCTGGGAGGGTTTACAGTGACGTCATCAATGTACGTCACAAGTGACGATAATGCTGTCTGGTTTCTGGGAGGTTTACAAGTGACATCATCATGTTCTGTCACAGTGGACGATAATGCTGTCTGGTTCTGGAGGTTTACAAAGTGACGTCATCAATGTTCTGTCACAGTGAAACGATAATGCAGTCTGGTTCGGGAGGGTTAACAAGGTGACATCATCATTGTTCTGTCACAGTGGATCGATAATGCCTGTCCTGGTTCTGGGAGGTTTTACAAGTGGACGTCATCATTGTTCTGTCACAGTTGACGATAATGCTGTCCTGGTTCTGGGAGGTTACAAGTTCATCATCATTGTTCTGTCCATAGAGTGGACGAAAAAGCTGTCTTGGTATCTGACAATCGCTGCTTCACATTATAAATAAATGTTTATGTTTACTCACAAGCATACAAATTTTTTTATATAAACAAATCACAGTGTAAATCCAGTGCTGTCAGGTCTGAAGAGTATCTGTGACTTCTTGTATGTCACAGCTGAATACTGCACAGACTACATTATAAACAGTAAGTTAGGTGGTAAACATACTGGAGACAAAAAGGAACAGCAACGTGTTTTATACTTGTAGACAGTAACGATCCAACAAGAAATCTGCTACGACCAAGGATTAAAACACATGTTTTTAAATACTTGCTGATAGTGGACGTCATTCAGCGAAGAATGAAACAAAAGACAGCTAAAAGTTTTATATGCTGGGCAAAACATCACTTCTACAGTATATGTGTGTGACATCACCGTCCCACAAATATCTTACCTATGTTGAACAACAACTTCTTCCTTAGGTTGTTCTCTTCTTGGAACATAACCTTCGTTACGCCTCATTAGCGACATAATCGTCATCACTCTCGTTGTTAGGCATCATCTCTTCACTATCCTTTACACTAATAAATTCATCTGCCCGTAGAAGCTATCACCAAGCGGGTCAGTTATAAAATACCGATATATGAGAATATTTCACCATTAAAATTATGTTTTCCCTAAGGAGAGACGTGTGTACATCATGAGACGGACCGTCAGTTCTTAGTCTTCTCAGAGACATCATGAGACGGACCGTCAAAAGTTCTTAAGTCTTTCCCAGATACTGATGAGAACGGACCGTCAGAGTTCTTAGTCTTCCCAGATACATCATGAGACGGACCGTCAGAGTTCTTAGTCTTCCCAGATACATCATGAGACGGACCGTCAGAGTTCTTAGTCTTCTCAGATACATCATGAGACGGGACCGTCAGAGTCTCTTAGTCTTCCCAATACATCATGGACGGACCGTCAGAGTATCCTATCTTCCCAGATACTCATGAGACGGAACCGTCAGAGTTCTTATCCTTGTCCCAGAAACATCATGAGACGGACCGTCAGAGTTCTTAGTCTTCCCAGATACATCTCTTCTCAAGAAACAATCCATCTCCCTACCGAATTTTTTTTACAATCCTGTGACATTAATATGTTGCTAAGTATCTTGTAATTTACTTTACTTATCCGTCAGAGAGGAAAGATAACTCAGCGTGCGTACTTAATGTCTGTATTTCATTTGTTGTTTTCACCCGTAGTTCACGTTACACCATCACCTGTAGTTCACGTTATACCATCACCTTAAGTTCACGTTACATCTCACCCTGTTAGTTCACTTTATACCTCACCTGAAAGTTCACGTTACATCATGCACCTGTCATAGTTCACGTTACACCATCACCATAGCTCATTTATACCATCACCTGTATTCGAACGTTTATACTCATCAACTGTTATTCACGTTACACCATCACCTGAGTTCACGTTAACACCCATCCGGGGCTGGGAGCTCATGTTAGTACCATCAACCTGTAGGAGTGGCACTAGAGAGATACGCATTGCACCGTAGCTCACGTTCACATCATCTGTAGTTCACGTTACACCGAGTCACTGTAAGGTTCACGTTAGGATGAGTGGAAGGTACACTATCACCTGTAGTTCACGATAACACATCATGGTGGCTGTAGTTCACTTACACATCATCTGTATTCACTTTACCTCCTCATCTGTAAGTTCACGTTACACATCATCTGTATTCACGTTACACCATCATCCCTTAGTTCACGTTACAAACAAAGCAACAACCATCACCTGTAGTTCACGTACATAACCATCACCTGTAGTTCACTTTTATACATCATCTGTATTCACGTTACAACATAATCTGTATCATGTTACACCATCATACGTAGTTCACGTTACACCATCACCTGTAGTTCACTTTAACATCACCTGTAGTTCACGTTATACCCATCACCTGTAGTTTCACGTTACACATAATTTGTAGTTCACGTTTACAACCATCATCTGTCAGTTCACGTTTACACATCATCTGTAGTTCACGTTACACCATCACCTGTAGCTCACGTTTACGCCATCACCTGTAAGTTTCCACGTTATCAAACCAACATCTGTATTCACGTCACACATCATAAATGTATTTCCGTTACCAAGCCATCTCCTTAGTTCAACTGTTACACCATCACATATAGTATACGTTACATCCATCACCTGTTATTCAACGTTAAACCAATCACCTTGTAGTTTCACGTTACAACACCATCACCTGTAATTCACTTTACACCATCATCTGTAGTTCACGTTACACATCATATGTAGTTCACGTTACACCATCACCTGTAGTTCGCGTTACACCATCACATATAGTATACGTTACACATCATCACCTGTAGTTCACGTTACAAATACAGCATAACCTGTAATTCACGTTACAGCAATTACCCGTAGTTCAGGTTACACCGATCATCTGTAGTTTCACGTTAACACCCTCACACTGTAATCACGTTACAAGAAAAAACCATCACCTGTAGTTTCACGTACACGCATCGCCTTAGTTTCACGTTAATCGTCACCTGTAGTTCACGTTACAGCCATCACCTTAGTTCACGTTACAAAAAAAAAACACATCATCTGTGGTTCACGTTTACACCGATCGTCTGTAGTTCACGTTACACTAACCATCATCGTAGTTCACGTTACAACTATCATCTGCATTCCTCGTTACATCAACCATTAGCTGTAGGTCACATTATACCTTTCACATTAGCGTCACATATACCATTACCTATAGTTCACGTTTACACCATCACCTGTTTGTTGACGTTGCACACCATCACTTGTAGTTATGACGTTTACACCATCCACTTGTAGTTGACGTTACACCATCACCTGTAATTGACGTTACACAACACACTTGTAGTTGACGTATACAACAAACCATCACTTGAGTTGACGTTACAACCATCACGCTGTAGTTGATTTTACAACCATCACCTGTAGATGACCTTACACATCACTTTGTAGTTGACGTTTACACCATCACCTGTAGTTTAACGATACACCATCACTTGTGGTTGACGTTATAATACCATCACCGGTAGTTGACGTTTACAACCATCATCTCAAGTTAAACGTTACACCATCACCTGTAGTTTTTAACATTATACCATCACCTTAGTTCACATTATAAACCATCACGTGTAAGTTCACATTATACCAGTGCCTACAGTTCACGTTACACCATCACCTGTAGTTGATGTTACACTCCATCAACTTGAAGTTGACGTTAACACCATCACCTGTAGTGTCACGTTCACCATCACCTGTAGTTTATGTTTACAACATCACTTGTAAGTTCACGTTACAACAACCATCACCTGTAGTTTATGTTAGCACCATCACTTGATTGACGTTACAACCATCACTTTAGTTCACGTTTCACCCATCACATGTAGTTTATTGTTCCACCATCCACTTGTAGTTGACGTTAACAAGCCATCACTTGTAGTTCACGTTTCAACCATCCCTTAGTTTATGTGACACCATCACTTTGTATTCACGTTACAACAAACATCACTGGTGTAATACACCATCAGTTGTATTCAACGTTACACCACACCTGTAGTTTATGTTACACCATCACTTTGTAGTTCACGTTTACACCAATCACTGGTGTCAACACCATCAGTTTTGTAGTTCACCACCGTTACACCATAACTGTAGTTGACGTTACACCAGTTCACTTGAGTTCACGTGGTTACAACCATAGCATACCTGTATTTATGTTACACAACCACACTTGTAGTTCACGTTACATCCATCCACCTGTAGTTCACGTTACACCATCACCTGTAGTTTATGTTACACCATCACTTGTAGTTCACGTTACACCATCACTGGTGTAATACACCATCAGTTGTAGTCAGTGTTACAGTTTATGTGTTGTACATCTTATATCATCATCTTGGACTTTACAACCTTTATGTCCGCTTGTTGTTAACTATCTTACCAGAAAACCTGCAGTTTAAATGCCATTTAGAACGAATTAGTGACTTAGATCCTGCACCTGACTTAGTTCGCCTGAATCGTTCTTGTATATAGGTTTTCTGCTGACTAGTAACATCCGGTTTTCTTCTAACTGGGACGTAAGACCTGATCACTTTATACTGACCACCTGGGTGCCAGCTAGTGAGGCTGGCACCCAGGTGCCAAATAAGGCAAGCGAAAATTGTGTATGCAATAATTTCGCATAATTCATTCTTAACCAGCCTCACCAGCTGGTACCCAGAACTCAGCAGCTGAAGACAATGGCTTCGAGGAGCAGCTGTCAGTCTTTGAAACGGCAGACTCAGTTTCGACTCCTGACGGAGGACTTCTTATCATTTATTCTTTTTCGGTACCCGACTGAGATCATATTGATAATATTTTATATTAACCTAATTTTAAAACAATGACCTGATAAATTCATCATGTTTAACTAGTAAGTCACAGAGCTTGGGAAATGGGAAGTATTTAGGCTTATTTAGAGGAACAGAAGGATACTTTCAACTCCTTGGATTAAGAGACCTTCACCATCGTGAAGGTGTTTTGCTTAAAGTTATTTTATGAAATACTGTTTATTTTGCATCATAGATTTGAACTCTATTGTTGTTGTTGTTCGAATGTGTACTGTCAGCACTCAGTTTCAAGGAGAGTGTCAGCACTCAGCTCCAGGAAAAGTGCCATCACTCAGGGACAGAGAGAGTGTCAGCACTCAGCTCCAAGGAGAGTGTCAGCACTCAGCTCCAAGGAGAGTGTCAGCACTCAGATCCAGGGATAGTGTCAGCATTCAGCTCAAGGGAGAGTGTCAGCACTCAGCTCAAGGGAGAGTGTCAATCCTCAGCTCCAGGGAGAGTGTCAATACTCAGCTCCAGGGAGTGTGTCAGCACTCAGCTCCAGAGAGAGTGTCAGCACTCAGGAATAGGGAGAGTGTCAGCACTCAGCTCCAGGGAGAATGTCGGCACTCAGATCCAGGAATAGTGTCAGCACTCAGCTCAAGGGAGAGTGTCAGCACTCAGCTCCAGGGAGAGTGTCAGCACTCAGCTCCAGGGAGAGTGTCTGCACTCAGGGATATGAAGAGTGTCAGAACTCAGTTCCAGGGAGAGTGTCAACACTCAGCTCCAGGGAGAGTATCAGCACTCAGCTCCAGAGAGAGTGTCAGCACTCAGCTTCCAGGGAGAGTGGTCAGCACTAGCTCCAGGGAAAGTGTCACACTCAGGGACAGGAGAGTGTCCGCACTCAGCTCATTGGAGAGTGTCAGCCACTCAGGCCCAGGGAAAGTGTCAGCACTCAGGGACAGGGAGAGTGTCAGCACTCAGCTCCAGGGAGAGTGTCAGCACTCAGCTCCAGGGAGAGTGTCAGCACTCAGCTCCAGGGAGAGTGTCAGCACTCAGCTCCAGGGAGAGTGTCAGCACCCAGGGACAGGTAGTGCTCTTCGTCCGTCTAAATGTTCTGTTCAGAGGTACTAGAATGTTCTCAGGTGTACTGAGAGGTATCTCTTTATATTATCCTTAATATTGTCTGCCATTCTTCTCAGTACCGATTAATATTCCTTACCTAGGATTTCTTCTTTACCCATTTCCCTTATCATTTCTATCTTCCAGCTTTCATACTTTGTAATACCTTACCCCCACTACCTATGTTATCAGGTAGTCTTGTGTACCTGTCAATGTATGGTACAATCACAGCTCAACGCGTTATATAACCATACACCAACTGACGTAGCATTGTGTTTTGGTGCGTAGACACTGGTCGAGCGTCACCAGTCTATCATGAGACCACCTGGTATTTAATGTTGTTATTTAAGCTTGTATAACCCATAATTTGAACCATATACGACAGTCCTGTCATGTTTCATGAGAGAAGATTCAGTTATGTTTCTCTCTATGACAACTGTTAAGATAAGATAAGATTTCGTTCGGATTTTTAACCCCGGAGGGTTAGCCACCCAGGATAACCCAAGAAAGTCAGTGCGTCATCGAGGACTGTCTAACTTATTTCCATTGGTCCTTAACTTGTCCCTCCCCAGGATGCGACCACACCTAGTCGTCTAACACCCAGTACCTTACACAAATAAACCCGCACATAAAAGAGAGCACTTACGACGACGTTCGGGCCACGGGGGGGGGGGGGGGACCATTGACAAAATCACACTAACAGAGGTGGAGGCAGGACGGCTATATATAGGCCAGGAAGAGGTGGAGGTATAAGTAGTAGTAGTAGTAGTAGTAGTACAAAATTGTATAAATACCGACAGGATTGAAATGACACACGCACAACACCCGGGCATCCCCCACCGTAGACGGTTTCGGTCGCCATCCCAGCCAGCCACTGATGGCGAAACGTCCACAACAAAGACAACCAGACGCTGCACATGTGTCTTAATTTCATCATTATTTGTATAGAAAGAAGCAGAGTAAGATAGTAGTGGTAGTGGTAGAATTGGGAAATAAGGAAGACGAGCCCAGTCAAATACAAAGGAAGGGGAGGCACATGCAAGAGAGCTCGAAACTCACAGAGGGAGAGCAAGCGCACCGAGGATGCGTGAAAAGGTAAGTGTGAAATAAAATAAATGAAGAAGGAACAGAAAACGAGACAGGAGAGAGAAAGACCACCCAGAGGAGAAAAGGAGAGAGGAAAGGGGAAGAGGAAGACGAAAAGAAGAGAAGAAGAAGAAGAAGAAGAGAAGAAGAAGAAGAAGATGAAGAAGAAGAAGAAGAAGAAGAAAAGGAAGAAGAAGAATAATGAAGGAAAAGAAGAAAAGAACTGAGGATTCAGTTAAGTCACGGGTGTTCTGAAGTTTGGAGCATTTACATGTAGAGGAGAGGAAGGCAGCTACAAGACGAAGCCCAGGGCTACAGGTTCATACTAGGAAAGTTTGTTGTATAAGAGAGTTCAACTAAACGTGCACTGTTCGATTGGAAGTAAGGAAGACAGTTTTTAGCAGAAGAACCCCAGTCAATAGGGAGGCAAATGATCTCGGACGTGACAGAAAAGAGCATTGTTAGTGTCGGGCAAGCCTAACACGATATTTTTTGCTGTGCTCTAAGTCTGTCAGAAAAGAGATCGACCAGTATCCCGAAGTATTGAGAGGACAGGAGTGAGCAAGAAATAGAGTATAACAACCGAGGAACATCTGTAGAGGGAGGAGAGGTATGAACGAGATTAGTGCTGAAGAGTGTTATCTGGCGGGAAGGTATCTTAATGTCTAAGGGACGGAGAGAATTGTTGAGATTAGAAAAGACGGAAATGTAGGAAGGCGAGAGGAATAGAAGAGTTTCCATGAGTAAGAGTTTGGGAGAGCAAAATTGCGTTTAGCACGTGAGAGGGCAGAGTCTAGGAAAGGGGAAGGGTAGCCAAGAGGGGAGAACGAATTATGAAGAGTGGAAATTTCTGCTGGAAGGAACTGAGGATTAACAGATGCGGAGGGCACTGGAGAAAGAGGGGAGATAAGAACAACTATTCTTGCAGGGGAAGCATGATAGGAAAAGTATTGAATGTACATGCCAAGTGCATAGGTTTACGGTAAACGGAAAAGGACAAAATCCTGTTATCTGAGCGGGTGGACATGAACATACAAGGAAAAGGTAAGTAAGAATTAGATTCCCATTCAGCTTTAACTTAATGGAAGGGGCAAGATTGTTAAGAGCTTCAAAGAAAAGGTGAAGAGAAACCGGAGTCATTAGGCCACAGAGCAAAGATGTCCCATCCACATAGCGAGCCAGATGAAGGTTCACATCGAGGGTATGAAGACGAACAGTCCCTCGAAGTATTCCATGTAAAGATTAGCAAGGACAGGAGAGAGGAGAGATCCCATAGCGACACCGAAGGTTTGAGAATAAATTTCCCTTGGAAGGAAAAGGAGTTAGAGTCCCACACAGAGGCGGATCAGATCATGAAAGTAACATCAGTGGGATAGGGAATGAAGAAACCCTTCATGGGCCTCTCTCAAGGAATCACAAGGACATCATCAAGATGGACATGGTGAAGAGGGACTCAACTTCAAGACTAGCATCTTACAGGTTGGGAGAGAGCGAACCCGTTCAATGAAGTCTTGGAAGTGACCGGAGGTGGGCAGGCGAAAAAGTACCAAGAAAGGGAGGAGGTTTTTGGCCAAGCCAAGAAGCAAGAGAATAAGAACAGAAAACCTCTAGAGATATGATAGGACGAAGAGGAATATCAGGTTTATGAGTTTTGGGAAGGCCATAGAAATAGGGAAGAGAGGGACAGATGACACGAAACCGTTGAACAAGGTCAAAGTCAGGAGGACAGAGGTCGGAGAGAGTCCTTAGTTTTTTGTTGAAAGTTCTCTTGATGCGATCAAGAGGGTTGGAAACGAGAGGAGTGTAGGTGCGTGAGTCAGAGAGCAAGACATCAGCTTTACGGAGGTAATCCTCGCGATCAAGGATAACTACCGAATTACCTTTGTCAGAAGATAGTATGACAAGGCACGGTATTGTGCTTTTTTGTTATTTATACCCAGGTACCTATTTGCTGCTAGGTGAACAGGAGTAAGGAAACGTGTCGGAATGTTTCCACCCGCCGGGAATCGAACCCGGGCCATCCGTGTGTGAAGCGGGAGCTTTAGCCACCAGGCCACCGGTACAATGATTTGGGCAGCATCCCATCTCGGTGGGTGATTGCAGGAACTAACGTGGTTAAAGATAGCGTTCGACTCCTGCCCTGTTCTGACTGAGTATTTATGTTGGGTTATTCTGATTTCCAGAGTTTTACCTGTTTCACCTATATATGAGAGAGGACACTGAATACATGGGACCTTGTAAACACCACCAACTTTGTTGGAGGGTGTGTTTTTAACCAGCTTTTGTTTCACTGTCCCATTGCTTTTGAAAGCAAAGTTTATACTGATCTTTTTAATTGCTTCACGCAGGCAAACCATGTTCTCATTGTATGGTAAAACTAGTACATTTTTCGTGATCATCACTTCCTTAGGTTCAGTCCTGTAGAAAGTCTTTCTGGCTGACATTAGTACCTTCTCGACAAAATACCTTGAATATCTCAGTTTTGTGGCTATGTTGAATTGCTAATCCTCTAAGTCCTCTGGACTGCAGATGCTCAAGGCTCTCAAGAACATTGTGAGAAACAAACTCCTTTTTACCCTAGTGTCGTGATTGGAATAGTAGTGAAAGTATGACGGCACATTTGTAGACTTCCTCTAAACTGTAAATTTTAATTTTCTATCAATACGATAGATTAAAACATCTAGGAAAGGCAAATTGTTGTTTATTTCATGTTCTGTGGTGAACTTAATGGAAGGTACTAGCCCATTGAGTCTAGGTAGGATCTCATCAATGTTGTGCTCTGTAGGCCATAGGCAGAGAACATCACCTTCGTATCCGAACCAACGAGCTTTATCTATGAGAATGTCTTTAAGAAGTCTCGTCTCATAGAATTCCATATACACGTTGCTGAGTAAGGGGCTAGGGGGATTTCTCATTGCCATGCCTTGTTTTTGAGTAGTATTTCCCTTCAAGCATTGCATAGCTCCTGATGACTCACTGAGAAGTGTGAAAGTACTTGAGTTAAAGATTTCCACCCCCCGTGGCTTCTCTTGCACACACACATACACACACACACACACACACACACACACACACACACACACACACACACACACACACACACACACCACACACACACACACACACACAACACATACACATACCCACACACACACACACACACACACACACACACACACACACACACACACACACACACACACACACACACACACACACACACACACACACACACACGGGAGCAACAGCTCGTTTTCGCTCGTGAATCTTTAGTAGTTAGTGGCCAATCAAAGCCACTGCCAGGTGTTTACTCAGTAAGTACAGCTCCAGGTATACACGAGTAGGTGCACAGGTGTTTACTCAGTAAGTACAGCTCCAGGTATACACAAGCAGGGGCACAGGTGTTTACTCAGTAAGTACAGCTCCAGGTATACACGAGTAGGTGCACAGGTGTTTACTCAGTAAGTACAGCTCCAGGTATACACGAGCAGGGACACAGGTGTTTACTCAGTAAGTACAGCTCCAGGTATAAACGAGCAGGGACACAGGTGTTTACTCATTAAGTACAGCTCCAGGTATACACGAGTAGGTGCACAGGTGTTTACTCAGTAAGTACAGCTCCAGGTATACACGAGTAGGTGCACAGGTGTTTACTCAGTAAGTACAGCTCCAAGTATACACGAGCAGGGGCACAGGTGTTTACTCAGTAAGTACAGTTCAAGGTATACACGAGTAGGGGCACAAGTGTTTACTCAGTAAGTACAGCTCCAGGTATGCACGAGTAGGTGCACAGGTGTTTACTTAGTATGTACAGCTCCAGGTATGCACGAGTAGGTGCAC
>NC_069416.1:10134727-10153483 GCF_026875155.1 Cherax quadricarinatus | reverse complement strand
GTCAAAAATGGGTTGAGAAAGACTTACCAGCATGGGCCAGTAGGTTTGTTGCTGTTTAGGACAACGCTGGAGAAGTTCCTGGCAAGAGGTTCAGCTATGTTGCAAACTTACGTTTTTAAAGTCTAGCGAAAACCGACCAACCAGCAGGATCTTCATTTCTACTCTCACCACAACACCAAAACTAAACGTGACGTTATCATAACCTTCTTCCTTCAAGACCTTGAAATCTGTAATAGTGAATTCCTCGAGGAGGAATTCTCTTTCATCGAACAAGTATTCTCATCACTTCATTATAGACTGCAGACGCTGTGCATATAACATCTTCAGCTCATACACAAATAACCTGCACATAGCAGAGAGAAAAACTTATGAAGAGAGTGAGTGAGTCAGTATATATAGGCGAGGAGGACAGTGACGGGAGAAAGAGAGGTGGGAAGAGAAGTAGTGGAAGTGGTAATGATGGTGGTGGAAGAAGTGGGAGTAATTTGTGCCACAAGAGACAGAAAAGGGAGTGAAGAGAGGCAGTAGTAGTAGTAATAGTAGCAGAATAGACAGAAATAATAGTAAAGAAGTGGTAGTCGTAGCAGTGATAGCAGTAGTAGTAGAAGTGAAAAGAAAAAGGAGCACTACAGGAGAGATAAGGACCCACAAGGAGCACTGCAGGAGAGATAAGGACCCACAAAAAGCGCTGCAACTCGCCCCTTCCTTTCATGGAGCAACTTAAATATTACACTCAGCAATCATATTTCCTGGTGCGGACCGGATGAAGAAGTAAAGGTCTGTAATAAGGTAGATTATCTCTTGGATGTCAAGGGTAAGGAAAGAATGTATCATGTCAATATTTTGAAACTGTACCACCGGAGAGAAGTTAACCTTCGTTTAAACTCCTTTGATGAAGACGCTGTCTTACAGCTTAGTTAACAGTAATGATTCTTGTGAATATAAAGTTTGTATTATAGATGACGAGTCTCACACAGAATCGGTGCAGCTGCTTCATATCTTAACGGATCATCCTCCAACATCAACATCAACAGTGAACTATCTAGTAAACAAGAGTCTCAAGTAAGTGCCAGAGTAAATACTTTATCAGACGTATTCACAGGGATCCCAGGACTTGGAAATATAAACACATATGCAGTATAATGTGATCCTTTATTGACAACGTTTCGCCCACACAGTGGGCTTTTTCAGATCACAACCAGATCTACCTGGGTGGAAGGTAGAATATCAGAATGCAGCATTTCAACATGACCCAGCATTCTCACCTGACTATAAATACTCTCGTACCTTCCCACACTACTGGGTGGAAGGTACGAGAAGTAGATCGTGTTTGTGACTTGATAAAGTCCACTGTGTGGCGAAACATTGTATTCAAGGAATCACATGTTACTGCAAATGTCGTTTTTATTTCCATTGTGTCGGTATTTTATACATTTAATTCGATTCCCAGGACTTAACCACTACCGTTGTACACAAGATTGTAGCTCATGGAACCTGTAGGACGGAAAATCAATCCTGTTTCCTTTGCTTAAGGAAAACATTTGATAACGAGTTGACAAAATCTTAAAGTTAAATATCATAGAACCTTCTTAATCAGTTTCTGATTCAGCAGTTGTCGTTGAGGTGGAGTAACCTTGTCGATCTTCTAGGACACTGCCGGATTCAGGATATTGACCATGGAAAAGAACTGTGAAATGGGGGGTCTGCATAACCTTAGAAATAAATGGCTGTCAGGGTACAAGTTTAATATGTTTAATCATCCCCATAAGGGGATAGACGAGACTTATTCTATGCATTAATTAAGTAGGAAACAGAAGTGAAACATAAGGATTTCAGGTGACGGGTGGCAGATTCAGGATAATGAGTGTGGAAAAGAATGTGATAATGGGGGGGTCTGCATTACCTCAGGGCTGTCAGGTACAAGTTTAATATGTTTAATCATCCCCCAAGGGGATGAGAGAATTATTTCTGTTGTATTACCTAAGTTTAAGAGGTAGATAATGATCACTTCTGACTCCCCCAAACTCTATCACTCTTGATAGAGGGAGAGGCACAGTACAAAGGATTCAGGTGACTGGGTCGGTACATGATTGCAATCTCCGAGGGAGTTTCCCCCCGGTCACTGACGCAAGTGCTACTTCTTCCAACTCCGACTGGTTCAAAGAATGGGTAATAGTAAGACAGCTTAGCCTCGAAGTAAGTGGAACTTAATAACTGGGTGGGCTCATCACGCATCCCCAAAGGGGATAGAGAGTTTATTTCCGTGTGATGGGAGGCTAGTACAAAGGATTCAGGTGCCTGGGTACGACCTTAATATTTGCGGTGGGGTCTCTGTGGAGTGTTGCAGCAAGGCATGCTTCTTTTCGGGGTCCAGCGGTGCTGTTCTGTGATTAATCTGCCTGCGCTTCGCTCTCCGGGTACATCGGGAGGGCCATCTGTGTGAAAAAAGGATAATAAACCTAATCTTTTCAAGGGTCTGATGAAATCAAAAAAGTCTCACTTAGCAAATATATTTATTAGTTAAACATTACAGTGTTTTATTCCTCCTTCCCTCAGAAACAGCTAGTTCTATGAGCATGAAACTAAGAGCTGTGGCGGTAGATCTACCGCTATCCGCGTCGATGCTTGACCTGGGGAAAATATCTTCTTACGGTTTTTTTTCTCTTCACGCCAAAGATTTGCAAACTGTCTCTCATCTCTAGTTCCTCTTCTTCTGTACTCCCTTCTTCAGTACTGCTATTAGCTTCCTCGTCTTCCTCCACTTTGTCATCTGTTTTATCTTTAAATAATTTAAATAACTTGTTTTCAGCATCTGGATGACCATAGGATACAGAGTGATAGGGCATCTAAGTAAAGGATTTTCATCAAATGAGCTAAGGACTCGTTTCCTAGTGGTGATAGTGGTCTTCTGACCTTTTATTTTAAATTTCTATTTTGATATATTGGAAGGTATGTTAGAACGTCTTCAAGCACACTTCTAAAAGTTATTATGTGTTAATAATTGTTGTTCACACTGAGGAAACTCCTTTCGCCAGCGATAGTGTTGTTATGTGATCTGCATAGCAGGATGCTACTATAACTATTTTTGGGTTTTATGCAAGACTATTTCTGAAATAAGGCGGTCCCCATCTCCACTTTTAGTAAGCCTAGAGATGCCTCCTCTGAGTACATTGTAGAGAGGTTGATCTGTGGGGAATTTTGATGTGTTTTTTCCATGTCCTCAATGGTTCCTTTCCGATTTCAGCAGTAAGATTTTTGGATGCCCCTCAAACAGGCGATGACACTATCGTTATCTGAATAGATTAGTGTTATTTGTCTTGGTTGTTTTTCTTAAGATTCATATACCAAAAATGCGGTACAGCTTAAATCTTGGCGAGTTTAGTATCTGGTAGCCTATGTATTTAGGGTAAGTGGTTTTATGGTGGGCGTCCCCGTCGTAACAATACTTTGTTTTTTCTGAAAGCTGTATGGTTTCTTGTAAATAGTGGCTTACTCACCCCGTGCTTCGCCAAAAATGCTCCTGCTGATGTAATGAGGCGTTCGTTTTGTTGGCATATTTTGATGGATCTTAAACAATGTTCTTGCCGAATACTGATTGGTCAACCAATTTAAATAATCGCTGTAAGTCGTTACTAGTGCTACTATTACGTTGCCTCAGTTCGTTTCAACAAGCCTCGACAGACATTTTCTCTTGTGTGATTCATATTTCTATGATTTTTCTCATTTGTGGACCTATCTCCAAGAAACAACTGCAATAAAGGCAATGTTATTAGGTGTTTTTCGTTTGTGGGAGATGGTCCCACACTAATTTGTATTTTTACGGGGTAGGGTAGTTTTTTGAGATACTGATTCCCAATAGCTGGTTTGCTGCTACTCAGATAAGTCATCTAATGTTATTGTATGTGATAGAGACAAGTGGTAAGTCATCTGTGTAGCGAGCTATTTCTGGGGTATTACCTAGAGTGTCTTTAAGAGCCAGTAACCTTTTATAGGTCTGAGGATTCTTCTGGGAAGACCACCATTTGCGAGAAAGAAAACTCACCATTTCTGCGGGGGTGAGAGTTTTGATGTTTTGTAGGGGGGGGGCCAGCCGCCTCAGTCATGCAAGAACCTTAATAAGTGAATTAAATCCCATGTATAGGCAATAAGTCATTACTTACTAAGTTTTTCTCATCAAAATTGGGATTATTGAACTGGTTATTGGCACTGGAGCAAAACGTTCCTAATAGACAGTAGTGAGCGCCTTTATATTAGGACTGTATGATGTTATAAAGCTCATGATCAGTAATTAATCTAATTCCACTCCACTGGTTTTTAAGAAAGCATCATAGGCAATGCGGGGAGTGAAACTTTGTGAACAACATCTAGATTATAGTTGTTGTATAATAATTTTTCCTTTGCTAGGTGAATATGTCAGCCAAGAAAGCCCTACCCATCTACAGTGAGTATAACTAGGGAGATAGTCTCCCTTGAGTTTGACAAGCTGTTTTCTCCCAAAACCAGATGAGCATTGATCGAATTCTTCTTGGCTAATATGCTTCTTAGGACAGAGACCTGTCGAACAGATCTTTTTGGGCGGGTAAAGTCTTTCTTTCGAGCCTTTCTGGGGAGCTGCAATATTAATTAGGAAACATTGTTTGCCGTGTTAATTAGCATCACCCTAAATTTTCGGGGGGTAGATGTCTTATCATCGCCTCTCTGTGAATTTCAAGGGTGTTTTTGAAGCTATGTGGCGCCTGAGCCAAATAGCCAAACAGCGGACATGAAAGCTAGACTTCCAGGATAACGTAGTGACTCCTTATTTCTACCTTTATGGATTTTATTATCCCTGTTTCTTTAAATCATTGATTGGGGCGTTAACATTTAGGTCTTTAATTATCAAAGCAGCTTATCAGTGGTTAGGTTATGATTATTAACTGGCCTAAGAGTTACCTGGATAATTTTTCTGCCTTAAATTGCAATTATTGCCGAGTGCTCCTAATTAATTAGCCTTAGGCATTAGAGGGCTCATGATGCCTCAACCTTTGGTTTGGTAAGAGTAAAGTCCTGATGACGAAGTTGCACTTCTTATGTATGGCAAAATGTTATTGCTGCTCCTGGTCAATATAAGCGGATAACAGGGTGTGTTCATCTTTATCCAATCCATAACAGACGGAAAGGCCTATCATACATATGTTCAATACACTGTTACCCCCCGATGGACATATCTAGCTTTTATAGTGCTATTTCTGTCTATCATATATAGCCATAAGTTATTGCTACGTGTCTAGCTGTTATTACCACCTCTGGCTTACGATTATCGAGGTAATAAGGCTTCCCTATATCCACAAAGGCAGTATGTGAGGGCATGTAGCCCTTCGTTGAGTATTTTGAATTGGCAAACGCTTCCAGCTGGGGGCCAATCAACTTGTGTTGGTTGTCGCATGAATTGAAATGAGTTTTTAAGTTGCAAATGTCACTATATTCACTTAAAACAATTCAAGCAAAGTGCTTATTGCAGTGAATGTTTTCTGGAGAAAATTCTCATATACTTTCTGGAAGTGTTTGATTAAGCTACATGATTCTTTCCCATCAATAAACAGGGGCACTACCAGTGAATAATTTATTACTACCCCTACGAATAAAGTAGCATGATAGTCCTTCAGAGAAGTTAAGCAATAAATAAATATTGATTATTTGTCAGACTCGAGTTTTGGATGTCACTCCACTGGACAGGGGAGTCACTCGCGAGTAATTGACTAATTTCTGAAGGTATACATCTTATATAAATATCGTCTGAGTTTATACGAGCCCAGCCAAGTCTACGACAGAAAAGGCCGCCAGACATTGAATAAACAGCTATTTTTTACTCCTCTCGGGTTTAATATCTAAGTTTTCCCCTTCGTAAAGATGTGGGCATATTCTATATAGTCTCTCTAGGTATCCTCGCAATCCTTTCTTGATTTGTACAATAGGAAAAACCTTTATATAAATCTAGTAGGAAGACTGATCCTTCGCCCGATGTATTTCAGTTTCTAATTCGCGTGCTAGGTTAATCCCTCCATGAACCGTAAGAGCCGAGTTTATCTCGTGTAACACTGTGCGCGGGGGAAAAGTTATATAATGCTCACGACTGTCCTCTCCCGTAGCGACTGTCTGCGCAAAATAAGGCTCAGTTCGGCATAATCCTAAGAGCATTTCATAAAGTGCTGTCCTGATAGACAGTGATAAAATGCAATAATGCTGTATAAATGTTGTGCGAAGGACTGAAGAAATCATATGGGGTGTGTTAATGAGAGCCAGGAAAGAATATTTTATTCGGTGGAAGTGGACCTTGAAAATACATCTGACTGCTTATGATGTGAGGGTCTATGAATGGACATTGTTCCCATTTCAGTCTCTTCCTCATCTGGAACCGAAAATTTTTTTTACCTGAAGTGAACCTTCGCTTAGCAGAGGAGGGGGAACCCAAGAAAGAGTAGAATGACCTTGAAGGGAGCTGTCCACTATGTTGGCGGCCTGGTCTCCATCTCACTGGGACCGCAATCGGCTCAACTTGCTTCTTGTGTCGAGTGTTTCGGTCGAAGATTTCATCGGGAGGACACTGACTGCTCTGCATAATATAATTAGCGAAAGTTATTTATTATTTCTTTTGTTTTTGTGTCATACTGCGCTAATTATAACGAGCAATCTTTTAAAAAATGTTACTATTAAAGTATAAAACTGGGAGAAGCTATGGCAATATAGGAAATTATGCAGTTCTCAAAATGATTTTTAGTCTTGTTATGTTGAGATAAAAATTAATTGATAAGAAAATAGAGCCTCTCCTCTTTCTTCCTGGCCCGCCCCCCGGATCAATCGCTTGGAGTATTGCCCCGCCCCAACTGTTGGAAAAAATTATTAGCTCTATGACTTATTTAATTATCTGAAAATAGCAGTTTTAAGATAACATCCATGCAGCAGCATAAACTGGTAAATCTCACCTGTCACGCATCTCCTGCGTGAGCTGTGACATTCGATACACACACTGATAGCCCACAGAAAATACAGGAGAATGTGTGGATGAGCGCTTCCTGAGGGTACATCGCCCGCATAGTGGCTCTGCGAGCTGGGTGACGGCCATAGTTGTAAAATACACACCACACTCATATTCCATAAATTATTTAAATTACAGCTATAATATTTTAATCTCCCATAGATAGAATGAAGTTTTTACCTGCATTAATCTAAGCTGGTTAACTTTCTTGAGTGAGCGGGAGAGTACCTTTTCGGCCTAGACGAAAGGTGAGCGTATTTATAGCTCCGCTTTTAGGTTAGGTGATCTAAAGGTGCTTAATTTTCCCAAAAGTGAGGTACGGTTTTTCACATCAGTCTCTCTTCCAATTTTCACGGAGAATCTTTAAACAAAATCGCTGCAAGTCTATATATTATAAATATAATCTAGAAAGATTTCTTATTGTTCAATAAAGTAATGAGGGATAAAATCTGCGGAAGGAACCTCCCTCCCTTCCCGAACGAAAACAATAAAGAATTTAGACCAGGAAAGTAGGAGTATTATGTAAATTGCCATAGTCATGTTGAATTTCCCATTTGTATAAAGCCGAGGCGAGGGAAAGATTAATTTATAGATTCTGTCCAATCGCCAAAACTAAATTTTCTTAAAAATAATATAATAATAATATATTTTTCCCCAAAATAAAATAAAATAAATAGCCATCAGCTGGACAGAATGTGGCGGGGCTGCTTCTCTTTGTCCTGTGAACTCAATTTATAAACCACCGCCACCTGGCGTAGGGTGGCCCCGCACGAGGAAGTGAAAACTGGTAATATCCCAGACGACCTTCACTGTCGGTCTGGGTTTTTTTTCTATGGTCTTCTGGTAGGGAAAGGACATGCTGGCTTTGTTATCTTCATTCGGGATAAACTCCCCCCTCCCTCTGTTTGAACTAAAAAGAAATGTTTATATATAAGATGATTCTTCCAACAAGAAGGCTCATTTGGATGGGATGATGGACAAGGTCTGTACTTTACTAGAGGAAGAGTTGAATATTTTCAGATGAGCCTGGCAAGAATACTTGTTGTGGTTTTTGCGGAAGCAGGCAAGAGAGTCTAGTGGAGCGTTTATGTAAAAAAATATGCCGGTTCTTCGCGAGAATATTCATTTCAGTCTGATGATAAAAACTCACCCTTTGAAACAATCCACCTCTCTTAGTGAGAAAATCATTTTAGTGAAAGGTCTCTTTAACCCGGCGGATTACAAAACTCCCTTGAGACAGACAATAGCTCTCTGTATATAATTGATGACCTTTTTTAATGAAGCGTAAGAGTGATATTTAGTAATATATTTACTAGAGGTAAGACACGAGCAAATATCGTAATTCTCATATCTCCAAATTTATTTCCACAAGGAAAAATACGCTTCGCACGATCACGCTTAATTGGTAGACAAAATATTTTATTAAGGACAACGAGATCTGTCTCAGCTTGGAATGTCTCGGGCGACAAATTTATGGAAAAAATATAGCCCCGAAATTTGTTTTGAGATATATCGTACGTCACTGCGGATAAATACGGCTATCTTTGTTTGATTTAACCGCTCAGAGGAAATTCACTTACGAAGCATTCATTACCGGACCGAGGGCAACTGTGAAATGTATACCACTGGGTAAAAACAAAAATGGCACCTTATAATTCACATATAAAGAAAATTCTAGAAAAGTAAATAGAGTCGTCAATAGACCGGGGCTTTATGGGAAAATGTATGACAAACGTTTAGAGCAGCTAGGGTAGAAAACGCTTTCTATTACTTATAAAGACGTTAGTAGATTTTCTCTTTCTCAGAGGCCTATTACTTTGCATAAATGCAGCCTCTGCGATTTCCTAGACGGTAAATCATTAGCCCGCGGCCCCTCGCATTTTACTCACCTGCGACTTGGCGGACATGTCTTTATTCATTCCCACAATGGCGGCATTAAATCTATTTTGTTATGCATTGATGTCTGTTCAAGGTTAATGAAGGCAGTAGGACTTGTCAGAAAAATCAAAAAGGCGTCTGTCAGCCTTACGAAATATTATAGAAAGGCCCCACTTCCGTGGAATTTCGAGATTACACACCGACAGAGGGACCGAGTTTTTAATAATCGCCTCTTCTGAATTACCTAATAAAAAAAATATATTAAATTTTACAGTATCCTTCTCGGACATAAGGCTGCAATAGCGGATCGAGCTATTCGCAAGCTTAAGATTAGAATCTACGCTATATGACTTTAACAATTTCTTTAAAATATAATAGAGGTATTACAGCCTGTAGAAACTTTACAACCTCAAATCCTCACACATCTATCTAGAAAGGTCAAACGCCACAACAAGTGCATTCTACTGAGTCTATTACTCGAGACATTTCGTCGGCTGTTGGGGCTACATGTATTAAATGCCCGTCCTCATCAGCCTCGTACTAGTCCACGACTGACTCATGGAGCGCATGTGCAGATAACTAGCCACCGGGGGATATTTCTCAAGAGTTATTGGCCTCAAAAACACCGAAGAAAATTTTTTTTAAATCCCAATCGGTTGATAATTCGCAAGTAATCCCCTCACTTTTCTCTTATCGACCTGAGCGGGGAAAAAAATACCGGGCATTTTTACGCTCTGGATTTAATAGAAAAATACTCTACTGGAATTTTTTCCATTAAAATATTGGAGACGGAGGAAGAAAAACTGACGGCAGTTAGAGAATATCTGGTTAAGCTGGGTGTGGGTATCCCCGAAGTGCAGATTAGCTGGGGTGCACGAGACGACATGCAAAATGTTCAGACAGGGGTAAGCCCCTGGCAGTGCAAACACAGAGAGTTATTTAATTTTATTAAACAAAACTTCCAGTCTAAAGCTCGCAATCGTATTATAAGGATTAAAAAAAAAGAAATTAATTGCATATTGAGTATTTACTAATTTTCTTAAGAAAAATCTAAAACGTAGAACGACCATTTTGCGCAAATTAAGAAGTCTTAGAGGAGACATTCTCACCGTTGCCCGGTAAACGTACTCCACTATATAAAAAAAAAATATTTCTTTCGAAGCGTGGAGGAGGCCATCTGAATACACTCTTACCTCTGCGTCGCGTGGAGGAGCTATCCTTAACTACAACTCTTACCTTCTGGTCAGCGTGGAAGAGCATTCGTATCTAATCTTTACCTTGGTCAGCGTGAGGAGCCATCTAACTACACTCTTACCTCCTGGTCTGCGTGGATGAGCATTTAACTACACTCTTACCTCTGGGTTCAGCGCGGAGCGAGCCATTTAACTACACTCTTACCTATGGTCATGCGTGGAGGAGCCATTCTTAACTAAACTCTTCCTCTGGTCAGCGTGGGAGCCATCTTAACTACACTCTTAACTCTGGTCAGCGTGGAGGAGCCATCTTAAATACACTATTACCTCTGGTCAGCGCCCCCCCTGGAGGAGCCATCTTAACTACACTCCTTACCTCTGGTCGGCGTGGAGGAAGCCATCTTAAACTACACTCTTACCTCGCTGGTCAGCGTGGAGGAGCCATCTTAACTACACTCTTCCCTCTGGTCCAGGCGTGGAGGAGCCATCTTAACTACACTCATACCTCTGGTCAGCGTGGGATGCCCATCTTAAATACACTCTTACTATGGTCAGCGTGGAGGAGCCATTTAACTAAACTTCTTACTATGGTCAGCGTGGTCTAGGAGCCATCTTAACTACTACTCTTACCTCTGAGTCAGAGTGGAGAGCCCATCTTTACAACTCTTCACCTTGGTCAGCGTGGAGGAGCCATTTAATTACACTCTTACCTATGGTCAGCGTGGAGGAGCCCATCTTAACTACACTCTTGCCTCTGGCATCTCGCTGATTAGTAGTTTTATAAAGTAAATAATAATCGAAATGGTGGTAAAGGAATTTTGTACTCATCCCTGGCTACCGCCGAAAAAATATATTTTTAAAAATGGAACAAAATATCTTACCACCCCTAAGAGCGAATCTCCTTTTCCCCGCCTTCGCAGAAGCACTGCAAACCACCACTAGGTGCGTAGGAAGGAATCTTCCTGCCTCACAAGAGTGAAAGTGATAACCAGGCCCAAAGCAAGGATGAGAAGGTCAGGCCTCCTGCACCAGTGTAGGCAACTCGCCCTAATATGGGTAATTGCCGCTTGAGCATCACCTCCCACGAGGCGGGCACCCGTCCGACCTCTTTGTTGAGGGAATGGTGAGTCCCCCCATAAAAAAAACAAATAAGTCGCTCGCTGTAATGGCGCCCGCGGCGGTGGCGGCCGCGACGGTGGCGGTGGTGGCGGACAGCGGGCGGGCGGCCAGCGGCTGCGGCTGCTGCAGTGGCGGGCGCACCAGCGGTATGTTGCCGCGGACGAGTCTAAGGTAAAAAAAAAAATTCCGAAAACAAGAAAAATAATAGGCAATAAATAATAACTCCCCAAAATTTAAATGAAATAATGATCTGTATTTCACGAGGAGATGAATTGTTTTTCAATACGCGAAATCCATGCTGAATCTTTTAAAGAATTAATTCTTTTATTCGCTGGGTTATGAGGTATCTTTATTCCTCCGTACCATAATTTAAACATCTTAAAATCATTAATTCTTTGACAAGCAGTCGAGCGATCATGATATAAAAACTTTTGTCTGTTGTAAGGGAATAGTGACCCTTAGTAGATTTGAGCCAAGATTTATAAAAAAATCACAAGGCCGAGAAAACAATTATTAGGCGGGTTTTTTATGTATAAGGAGCGGGGTTGAGATGAAAAAAAGCGCTCTGGCTAAGCCTATTGAAAATTTAAGCTTTCATAAGTCGAGAGAAGAGCTTTGCCTGCTTTAGTAAATACCGGGACAGGATAGAGACAAGAAAGTTCCTTCTCGATAGTGCTATTCATAAAAAAAAATGGAGACACAGCCATCGCTGGTTTTTCCGAAGAGATTAATCTCCGTTGAATGAGGAGAAAAAAGGACCCCAGTTTGTCAGATATGATTACATCAAAATTAACGTCTAAGACGGAATGATTTATAAGAAAGTGTGTTACAAAGCTCGCTGTGATACAAAGTTTATTGGCAAAACTACGTATCCTTCAAAAGTAAATTGCCCCATGACCAGATTTACTAAGATTTTGATCGAAATTGAAAAATTATATGACAATAATTTTATCAGAAAGAACTTACGGCTGAAATCAAATGCTTAGATTATGCTACGCATGATTTCCGGGATTATGATAGAAGCTTTTGATGGGGCCAAAGCTGTATATGCACCTTAGACGAATGTCGACCTAGAGCAGTCCCCAAAACCCATACCAACCCACCCGCAGGAGTGGGTGGCTCCAGCCGCACGGTATTTAAAACCCCGCCGCGACCTACCGATAAACATTATCCGTCTCACTCCTCAGCGAGGAACTCTAAGGAACCTCCAACTGTTGACTAGATGGAATATAAAATTTCCAGTAATTGTGGGGAATAACGGGCGAAGAATTCCTGGAATATGGGATTGTATCGTGTATCCCCACAAACGCTACTTCTGCTGTCCTACGAGCCGGCTCTTTCACTCTGGGAAAGAAAATATTCATTTTCCAATAATTGAGCGGAAATCGCTAATCCTCGTGCACCGTGCATAGCTGCAGGATCGGGGCACACCGGGGTAAAATTGTCTAAAAATTCACCCCACATGCACCAACACCCTCGAGGATAGGCCAGAGAGAGGATTTTTTAAGACCGCACCTGGCAGCACCTAATATGCAGTTCTCAGGCGGGTCTTGGTCTTCGAAAAGAATGAAAAATTGCGCACAGCATTAGAGCGTAGTCTCGACACGCTTATGTACGCAGGGTTTGAGCTAAGGACACGCAACAGAATCGACGAATTTGGTTTAAATTTTGTCTGGTGTCCCTGGGACGGGGCGGTATAGCCAATGCAACATCAAACGGGTAATTTTACCCAGTACATTTGGCATGAGCAGAAAAAAGGGAGATGAATGGCCACACTGAAATATCTCCCTCTCATTAACATTTTCAAGACATATTACTGAAACGGGAAAATTTCAGACAATGCTTGTTCGCGTACCGTCAGTACCCCATACTTGACTGTACCTAAAATCATCCTAGATGAGGTAGGAAATTGAACGCGGCGCCTCCCCCTCGATGCTCAGAACGGGGAAATACTACAGCTGTCTGTGGAGAAAGGAAGCAAGCACATGGCAGCATCAGCGGTGGCAGCAGTGCCGGTAGGCGGCAGCGGCAGCAGCAGCAGCAGCGGCATACGGCGGTTGCCAACGGTGTGACGTCAGTCCAGCCGGTGGGATGGAACCTATACGAGACAGTGGCATTGCGTGAAATGGACATGCCTGATGGGGTCGAGGTCACTTCCACGCGGGCGGAAAACGCAAACGACAGCTCGATGATGTGGTATTTTATTCTAAATGCACGTACTAAGAAAAAAATTAAAATTGTAAAAGTCTCAAATAAAGTTTTTTTAAGCCTTTAAAAAAATTTATATAATGGTTCTATATTTTTGTATTTGCCTCATACTGTCTCTGTCCCTCTACATGGGGACAGAGGGGTCCGGGGGAAATATATCTAATTTGAGCAGTTTAGAAAATATTGACATTTTCGACATTATCAGCTTCGGCCTTCAAAATATAATTACTGCGACACGCCTTTAAATCCATCCTTGACTATAGAACTAGAAATAGCCTGCCTTAATGTTTTGCATCCCAAAAAATTCGATGTTCTAAAAGAGACGATGGCCGAATGCGGCGTTGGAATTATCACAAAATCACATTACTGATCAACAGGAATAAGGTAACAGAAGCAGCGATACTGTGTCACACACTTCTTGCATACCAAAAATGATTGCGCGGAGTACTTCAACGAATGGTACCAGCCCATATTATTGAGTCAATTAAATCATCGGACATCTAAACAGCTGATTAAAAAAGCCTTTAGAGATTCTCATTAGCTCGGCAAGTCGTGTAAAGGGAAATTGATTCTTCAATTATGATGCCGGAATTGGTGAGGTTTTTGTTTCGACGAGCATCGAAACCTTTACGGAGGAAAAAAACAATGCTGCCCACTTTATTTAATGCTCAATTTAACCGAGAATAGTCTCGGGTGCTGGGCTTAGCAGTGCTAAAAGATAATTATTTATTTCGTAGTGAAGGGCCCCCGAGGGGGGCTCCCTCCACAAAGCAGATTGCCATTCAAACTGATCCCACTGCCGGAGTTGATTTATGTTTAATTATAGTGTATTGTGGAACCGCAAAATATACGGCAGTCAGTTAATCATTATTATGGATGGATGATTTCGCATTTCAGGAGAGTTATTCAAAAGGTGCTCAATCCCATGATGTTACAAACCTCTATGCGTAATAAATTAGATTTAAAATAGTAAAAATATCAAATGGACAGATCACTGTGGTGTAAATCTGTCTTTTGAAAGCGTTCATTCCACTACCGTAGTGTTAAATGCAAGACCGATAAATAAATAGAACCATCTCAGCGTAAAAAATTTTTATTGTTTCTATAACCGCCAAAACATGCGTTTGTACCTTTATAGTGCCCTCTGGCAGGAATTTCGGAGTTTATTTCTCCCTAAAACCCTCCATGTGGGAAGCTGGTTGGGGGAATATTACAAACTTTTCACGCGCCATACAGAGTCGAGGTGGGGATGTTTTTCGGCTTTAGGCGGGTCTAGCGAAAGAGGCTGTACCTTTCTTTTCTGAGTGGCTGCGCCCAAGTGCAAGTGAATTTGCAACTAAAAATGCTCGATGGATTATCAGTATGGAAAAACAGACATGAAAGCTGCTCTTAAATCTCACGGGATAGATGCTTTAAAAGGAGTTGCAAAGAAAGTTATTACAGTGGCAGAGTAAAAAGGGTGGGTCGTAAGCGACGGGTGAAATAATAAATGGCAGTTTAAATAAACGCCGACGAAGCCCAATGTTGGTTTTTATAAAACGGATGTATTCTCTCTAGGATAAAACGGTTGCTTATTAGCCGATGGGCCGGTGTCGGGGCTGAAAAACGTGGAACTCAAAGTCCGTTTAAATGATTTATTCTATTCAAGCGTCATTAATCAATTCCCGTGACCGGCATAGATGAGACACAAGTTGAGGTTCAATAGCTCGCACTCAGAGTTTTGATAAATTACCAGTAAACCTTCCTCTCTCTCAAAACTAAAAGATTTTATTTAGATTTAGGAATTCTGGAGTTCCGGGCATTTCTAGTTTTAGGCAAAATAGTTATAGAATTTAGAGTGACTCTAACAGGGCTGATGGGCAAAGTCCACTAGGCGGAAACATAGCAACATCGCCTGATAAATGGATTTTTCCAACCAGATATTTAAAGTTGTCAGTGTTTTCTGGGCGCGAAATAACCGGAAACAAAATTCTGTTTACATTACTGGTCATTATCTAAACTCTGCAGCTTAGTAAAACGAAGCCAGTTGCCGTTTATCGCCCGTCTGGTGGTATCTCTTGCACGACTTTAAAGGAGGTGAAGGTATAACTAATTGTTCGATACAGCCTATTTTCGCCGCAACGCAAAAAGAACCACAGATTCTGACAAAAGAAATGATAATGTATGGGCATAACCTATGTGTTTTCCCTTGGACTATCGGGACTATACACTCTGGACCAATTCTGCTTGACAATATCAGATTTAAAATTAGGCTGGAAGTATCCCCTCAAAGCGTGCGACTCTGAAATAACAGGGGGGGGAACCCCCGGGGGGATGAGGCAGCACTTACAAGCTCATATTATACGCCTAAGTCTATGGCTCTAATGTGGGTTACCATATACATCAGCTTATATGGCCTGGAACTAAGTCTTCTAGCCTTTGACGCAAAGCCGATAATATATACTTTTTAATTCGCACTTAAGTAAAAAATTATGTGCTAGGTCACAATCAAAACGAGTCTCCGTATAGATCAGCATGAGTGTCATGAATTCCGCCAAAATTTTCATGGTATTTGCCATGAAAGGACTATGCAAGGATAACATAAGGAGAAGAGATTGGTCTAGATTTTGAGCATGGGGATCTAGCCAGTTGATCTGTATGTATTATTAATAATTCAGTTTATCGCATAGCAGTGATGTCCCCCCATAATTATAGTAAATATATTATGAGGCCATTAATTATGGGCCTTGAGGAAAGAAAATTTTAATCTCTATGAATCCTTCGCCTCCGGGTCGAAACCATAAATATTTTCAATTTAAAGGACAGCAAGTGGTAGGACGCTCTCCGATTGAAAAAATTCTGGTAACTGAGAATTGAATTACAGTTTCTCTAAGGCGGCCCCTCATACTAAGGTATAGACTTTTATTATTTGCTCAGACCACTGGTGTTTTATTCCATCGACCAGAATAGATTGTTCATTGTGATGCTGCGTGCATAAATAAAAAAATGAATTGCGCAGAATTAAATAATAGTTTAATTCCCGCCTAGGAAAATAAAGTCACATTTATTGGCTGTTTCACTATAGACGCTCTACAGCAAATAAGATTAGATGGCTATCCCTCAGACAGGCCCATAGTGCTTGTAAGCAATATTCTTCCTTCGTACAGTTCAAAAGTAATGGGTCATTTTTTTTCTCTTCTCTTGGACAAGAAAAATAGTCTATCCTTCTTCTTTGACAGTTACGGGAAAAAACCAGAGAATTATGGCATAAATTTAAAAAAAAAATTTAAACTAAATAAAATTAAATATTTATATCGTTTATCCGGCAGAACACAAAGTGATTTTTCACTCACTTGCGGTCTATATGTTATGATGTTTATTCGCTTTTTATCAATGACAGATTAGTGATAGCTTATGCTAGAGAGAATTTTAAAATGTTGCCTCCCTGTGAAATTACATTTTGCCTAAGTAGTCAAGGTTACATTTGTTGATGCCCTCTGTGAGGAAGGTCACCTCTGACGAGAGCATCCCCCAAATACCCCTCCTGGCTGGTAAGGTCCTCTCTGAGCTGTATATAAGAGCCCGCTGAAGCTGTCTTCCCCGCAAAAGATAGAGGCTGACCTCTCCATAGCCTTTACTCTCATCATGGTGAAGGAAGCAGACATTCTCGATTCTGGTAAGCTAGACATTTAGTTTGCTAAACTTCTCTTTGAATATTAACGAAACATATCGAGTGCAAGAGTTTATATACATTATTTTGAAGTTGAGACTATTTTTTCAAAACAGTTTTCACTTGGAACCAGTCAGAATTTGTAAAGTTTTGATTTTATCGGTGGTTTTTTAGATTGGATACTTCTCTTTGAATATTAACGAAACAACGTGTGCAAGAGACTTATAATAATTTTAAAGTTGTGTCTCCTTTTTTCTTCAACAGTTTTCACTGGGCCAGTCAGAATTTGTAAAAGTTTTGATTTTATCGGCTGTGTAGATTGAAGGGAAGGAACACGCCGGCATAAACTCTAAACGGTGTCATTGTGATGATAGCTGGAAACGCAAACATACACTTCTAGGAAAGGGTCATGTCATCCCAGGACTTGGAAAATATAAACACATATGCTCATGTATAATGTGATCCTTTGACATTCGTTTCGCCCACACAGTGGGCTTTTTCAGTTCACAACTAGATCTACCTGGGTGGAAGGTAGAATATCAGAATGCAGCATTTCAACATGACCCAGCATTCTCACCTGACTATAAATACTCTCGTACCTTCCCACACTACTGGGTGGAAGGTACGAGAAGTAGATCGTGTTTGTGACTTGATAAAGTCCACTGTGTGGCGAAACATTGTATTCAAGGAATCACATGTTACTGCAAATGTCGTTTTTATTTCCATTGTGTCGGTATTTTATACATTTAATTCGATTCCCAGGACTTAACCACTACCGTTGTACACAAGATTGTAGCTCATGGAACCTGTAGGACGGAAAATCAATCCTGTTTCCTTTGCTTAAGGAAAACATTTGATAACGAGTTGACAAAATCTTAAAGTTAAATATCATAGAACCTTCTTAATCAGTTTCTGATTCAGCAGTTGTCGTTGAGGTGGAGTAACCTTGTCGATCTTCTAGGACACTGCCGGATTCAGGATATTGACCATGGAAAAGAACTGTGAAATGGGGGGTCTGCATAACCTTAGAAATAAATGGCTGTCAGGGTACAAGTTTAATATGTTTAATCATCCCCATAAGGGGATAGACGAGACTTATTCTATGCATTAATTAAGTAGGAAACAGAAGTGAAACATAAGGATTTCAGGTGA
This sequence comes from Cherax quadricarinatus, assembly GCF_026875155.1. NCBI lineage: Eukaryota > Metazoa > Arthropoda > Malacostraca > Decapoda > Parastacidae > Cherax > Cherax quadricarinatus. The sequence goes on along the minus strand of NC_069416.1, from coordinate 10,135,269 downwards.
CGGGTGGCAGATTCAGGATAATGAGTGTGGAAAAGAATGTGATAATGGGGGGGTCTGCATTACCTCAGGGCTGTCAGGTACAAGTTTAATATGTTTAATCATCCCCCAAGGGGATGAGAGAATTATTTCTGTTGTATTACCTAAGTTTAAGAGGTAGATAATGATCACTTCTGACTCCCCCAAACTCTATCACTCTTGATAGAGGGAGAGGCACAGTACAAAGGATTCAGGTGACTGGGTCGGTACATGATTGCAATCTCCGAGGGAGTTTCCCCCCGGTCACTGACGCAAGTGCTACTTCTTCCAACTCCGACTGGTTCAAAGAATGGGTAATAGTAAGACAGCTTAGCCTCGAAGTAAGTGGAACTTAATAACTGGGTGGGCTCATCACGCATCCCCAAAGGGGATAGAGAGTTTATTTCCGTGTGATGGGAGGCTAGTACAAAGGATTCAGGTGCCTGGGTACGACCTTAATATTTGCGGTGGGGTCTCTGTGGAGTGTTGCAGCAAGGCATGCTTCTTTTCGGGGTCCAGCGGTGCTG
>NC_069416.1:10069371-10134227 GCF_026875155.1 Cherax quadricarinatus | reverse complement strand
GTATTTTACAACCTGTGAATTCCTCAACTACTGCTGATGGTGGTTTATATACAGTGGACCCTCAGGTAACAACATTAATCCGTTCCCGAGAGCTCGTCTTTAACCAATTTTTTCATTATCTGAATTAATTTTCCCCATAAGAAATACAGTGGTCCCTCAATTATCGTCCTTAATCCGTTCCCGGAAGTGGGACTATTATCGAAATAGACAATTTTTGAATCAATTTTCCCCATAAGAAATAATGTAAATACAATTAATCCGTTCCTGACACCCAGAAGTACAGTGGACCCCCAGTATACGAGCTCATCGTATGCCAAAATTATCGGAAGGCGAATTAATTTTCCCCATAAGAAATAATGGAAATCAAATTAATCCGTGTAAGGCACCCAAAAGTACTATGAAAAAAAAGTTTTACCACATGAAATATCAAGTTTAATGCAGACAAGCTGAAGAAGACATGCACAGTTAGTAGTACTCTACTAACAATAGAATACATGACACTTACCTTTAATGAAGATCTGGTGACGAATGATGGGATGGGAGGAGGGGAGTGTCGAAGTTGTTAATGTTTAGGAGAATCCCCTTCCATTAGGACTTGAGGTAGCAAGTCCTTTTCCAGGGTTACTTCCCTTCTTCTTTTAATGCCACTAGAACCAGCTTGAGTCACTGGACCTCTGTCGCACAATAAATCTGTCCATAGAGGTCTGTACCTCCCGTTCCTTTAAGATTTGTCTAAAATGGGCCACAGTAATTGTCACATTGTAATAGTCACCAGCACGGCTTGCAATAGCTGTGTTAGGGTGATTTTCATCCATAAAGGTTTGCAGTTCAACCCACTTTGCACACATTTCCTTAATTTTTGAAGTAGGCACAATGGATTCCACAACTGGCATAGGCTTCTCAGGGTTAGCCCCAAACCCTTCAAAATCTTTCTTGATTTCCATACTAATTCTCACCCTTTTTACCACAGGGTTGGCACTAAAAGCTTTCTTGGGGCCCATGGTGACTTATTTTGCAGCCACAAGCACCATATATACTGTGATAATATGGAATGTACCAAACATATGCTTAGATGTGAGCACACTGGCTGGCTTTTAAACACTTGCACACACGGGGCAGTTCAGGCCACACATGGACGCGTCCCGGATGAATCGCATGTGGCGGGTTTTTTAACGAGTGGCGAGGCAAAATTTTTGTGTTAAAATGTATCGTATACCGGATTTAACGTATACTGATGCCATCGAATGCTGGGGGTCCACTGTACTTCCATTTCCAGGACTCAAGTCTGGCTATATAAAAATAACCAGTTTCCCTGAATCTCTTCACAAAATATTACCCTGCTCACACTCCAACAGATCGTCAGGTCCCAAATACCATTCGTCTCCATTCACTCCTATCGAACATGCTCATGCACGCCTGCTGGAAGTCCAAGCCCCTTGCCCACAAAACCTCCCTTACCCCTTCCTTCCAGCCTTTTCGAGGGCAACCCCTACCCCCGCGTTCCTTCCCCTACAGATTTATACGCTCTCCATGTCATTCTACTTTCATCCATTCCCTCTAAATGACCAAACCACCTCAACAACCCCTCTTCAGCCCTCTGACTAATACTTTTATTAACTCCACACCTTCTACTAATTTCCACACTCCGAATTTTCTGCATAATATTTACACCACACATTGCCCTTAGACAGGACATCTCCACTGCCTCCAACCGCCTCCTCGCTGCTGCATTCACAACCCAAGCTTCACACCCATATAAGAGTGTTGGTACTACTATACTTTCATACATTCCCTTCTTTGCCTCCATAGATAACATTTTTTTTGTCTCCACATATACCTCAATGCACCACTCACCTTTTTTCCCTCATCAATTCTATGATTAACCTCATCCTTCATAAATCCATCCGCCGACACGTCAACTCCCAAGTATCTGAAAACATTCAATTCTTACATACTCCTCCTCCCCAATTTGATATCCAATTTTTCTTTATCTAAATCACTTGATACCCTCATCACCTTACTCTTTTCTATGTTCACTTTCAACTTTCTACCTTTATACACACTCCTAAACTCATCCACTAACCTTTGCAATTTTTCTTTAGAATCTCCCATAAGCACAGTATCATCAGCAAAAGCAACTGTGTCAATTCCCATTTTGTATTTAATTCCCCATAATTTAATCCCACCCCTCTCCCGAACACCCCAGCATTTACTTCTTTTACAACCCCATCTATAAACATATTAAACAACCATGGTGACATTACACATCCCTGTCTAAGACCTACTTTTACTGGGAAGTAGTCTCCCTCTCTTCTACACACCCTAACCTGAGCCTCACTATCCACATAAAAACTCTTTACAGCATTTAGTAACTTACCACCTATTCCATATACTTGCAACATCTGCCACATTGCTCCCCTATCTGCTCTAGCATATGCCTTTTCTAAATCCATAAATGCAATAAAAACTTCCTTACCTTTATCTAAATACTGTTCACATATATGCTTCAATGTAAACACAATCTACACATCCCCTACCCACTCTGAAACCTCCTTGCTCATCCACAATCCTACATTCTGTCTTACCTCTAATTCTTTCAATTATAACCCTACTGTACGCTTTTCCTGGTATACTCAGTAAACTTATTCCTCTATAATTTTTACAATCTCTTTTGTTCCCCTTCCCTTTATATAAAGGGACTATACATTCTCTCTGCCAATCCCTAGGTACCTTCCCCTCTTTCATACATTTATTAAACAAAAATATCAACCACTCCACACATATCCCCCTGCTTTTAACATTTCTGTCAGTCCCTCGTTCCGCTGCTTTACCCACTTTCATTTCTTAATGCCTCATGCCCTCTCCCGCACTCAATCCTGTTCTTTTTCACTCCTAAAAGATGGTATACCTCCTGGCCAGTGCATGAAATTACCGCTTCCCTTTTTTTGCTTTAAAAGTTCTCAAAATATTCTCACCTCTACCCAAAACCTCCTCTCCCATCTACTGCCCCCCCCACTCTTTTTTTTAACTAAAAAATCCATTGTTCTCTGGGGCTTTCTTAACTTTTTTTAACCAAAATTTTTTATTATTTTCTTTAAAAAATTTCTTGACAGTGCCCTTCCCTCTTCATTGCTCCCCTTTTTGCACTCTCTCACCCCCTCTTCATTTTTCTTTTACTCTCCATAAACTTCCCTTTCTTATAATCCCTTTTTGGTTGAAAAAAAACCTTCATAGGCTAACTTTTTCTTTTTTCAAACCGTTTATTTTAATCATTCCACCAATCACTCCTTTTTTCCTCCTGCACCCACCCCCCTTAACCACAAACTTCGCCCCACATTTTTATACTGCTTTTTTTAAAAAATTTTTCCCAACCTCTTAAAACCCCCCCACTACTCATACTTGCCCCAGCCCACCTTTCTCCCTAGTTGTTATATCCACCCAAATTTTCTTTAGTTTATACACTTTCACCTCCTTTTGTTGTTGTTGCCTTTTTTCCTTTTTCCATTCCCTTTACTCTAACGTAGAAAAAAACTAAATAATGATCCGATATATAGTTCCCCCTCAACAAAGTTACATCCTGGAGCCTACTCATCAACCTTTTATCCACCCCAAAACATAAACTAACAAACTACTTTCATTAGTGCTAATCTTACCTGATATTTATTTATCCTTTTTTCATAAAAAAGTATTTTCTTTTACCAAAACCCCTTTCTACACATAGCTCAATTTTAAAAGGCTCCCATTTTCATTTACCCCCTGACACCCCAAAAATTTCCTACTACTCCCCCCACAACATTTTTGCCCCCCTTTTGCATTGAAATCCCCAACCACCATTACCTCACACTTGGTTCAAAACTCCCCCCCGCATTCACTCAACATTTCCAAAATCTCTCTCTCTCCTTAACTTCTCTCTTCCCAGGGGATTTACATTACTATAAACCCCCTTTTCACACCAACCTTTACTTTACTCCACATAATCCCTTTAATTAATAAAATTTTTGTCCCCCTTTTCCTGCCCTAACTTTCCTTCAAAATTATTGTACTCCTTTTTAGCTCTAAATTATTTGAAGCCCCTGATTAAAACCCCTTTATTCCCCCTCATTGAAAATCTCCCCTGCCCTTAGCTTTGTTTTCCTTAAAACCAGGAAACCAGCTTCTTCTCATTCCTAACATCCACAATTTCATTTTTATCATTTTCACAACATCCCTGCACTTTTAGACTTCCCACTTTGACAATTTTTTTTTTTTTATTTTTGTAATTATTACAGGAAAAAAGGGGGGGGACTAGCCCTTGTTCCGGATTTTAGTTGACTTTTACAACACGCATGGGTTACGGAGGAAACATTTTATTCCCCTTCCCCATGGTTATAAAAAGGATAAGTAATAAGACCAAGAACTATTAAGATAAAATCAAAGAGAACTCAGATGAGTGTGTAAAAATAAACGTGTACATGTATGTGTAGTGTGACCTAAGTGTAAGTAGAAGTAGCAAGACGTACGTGTAATTTTGCATATTTATGACACAGACAAAAGACACCAGCAATCCTACCATTATGTAAAACAATTACAGGCTTTCGTTTCACACTCACTTGGCAGGATGGTAGTACCCCTTGGGTGGTTGCTGTCTACCAACCTACTACCTATTATTAACCATTTCAGGGTTTCGGCCATACTTGTACGGCTTACGCACCAGGGTTTTTGACGTACTAGTACGCCTAAATTCTAGCGCCCTCAAATCTAGTGAGAGAAAGCTGGTAGGCCTACATATGAAAGAATGGGTCTATGTGGTCAGTATAAAAAAAATCCTGCAGCACACAGTGCGTAATGAGGAAAAAAAAACTTTGACCATGTTTTTGGATTAAAACAGCGACTTTGCACTGTATTTTTGTATGGTATTTATTGTTGTATTCTAGTTTTCCTGGTCTCATTTTATAGAATGGAAGGGCATATTACAAAAAATTTAGATGATTTTGATGGTTTTACAAAGAAACTACCTTGAAATTGCGCTCAAAGTAGCAGAAATGTTCGATTTTTACCAAAATTCAAAAGTAAACAAATCATGCCACACGTCCAATACACGTCAACTGGTGAGTCTAATATTCTTTCACAAGTGCGCTGATATTATTTATACCGTTTCTACACTAATGCAGTAGTCTGCATAACAGTAAATCTTCTATTTTTTGTGAGAATAAAAATTCAAAGTGGAAAGCAAAACAGATGTAAGAGGGGCCTGGGGACATGACTAATGAATAGAGAAAATGTTGTTTTAGTGCCAGGAATGTCTGCCTTGCTTATTCTGAACTCTATTTGGAAATTGGGATCTTCTGAAATTTGTGTGAAATTGGTAAAATTGCCAATTTCTGACCACTTTACTGGATACTTGAAATCAGTAAATGGGTGGTTTCTTGTACTCATTCGATAAAAAAAAATGGAGTTCTAGCGAAATAGTTATGATTTTTGTCGACTAGTACACTGAAATTGGCCAAAAACAGGGCTCAAAGTGGGCGAAATCAACGATGCGTAAATATCGTCGAGACTCCTAACTTCACGAGAGCATAATTCCATAAGTTTTCCATCAAATTTCATACTTTTGGTGTCATTATGATCGGGAAAAGTTTCTCTATCATTTCACAAGAAAAAAAAAATTTCCGAAAAATTTTCAACCCTGAGAACGAGTTTAGGAGAGGTCCTCTCGACCCTGAAAGGGTTAAGAACTGCTATGTACAATTTTTATGTTTATCTCACTACACTACATATCTCCTGAGAGCTGTTTCTCCATCAACCATGTCAACAGCAGCTTTCCCATCTTTTCATTGACAGAGGTCCACTGCTTAGAAATTACTGTAATGCTCTTTGTTGGCACTATAACCTTTATAGACTCCTGCTTTAGTTTTGTACATATACAGTGGATCCCCGCATAGCGACTTTAATCCGTGCAAGAGGGCTCATTGTTATGCGAAATGATCGGTATGCGAATGAATTTTCCCCATAAGAAATAATGGAAATCAAATTAATCCGTGCAAGACACCCAAAAGTATGAAAAAAAAATTTTTACCACATGAAATATACATTTTCCTACACACAAAGAGAAGGATACATGCACAATAGTAGAGTAGTACATGCACAATATATATTGTGCATGTACTACTCTACTAAATGAAGAATAAATGACACTTACCTTTATTGAAGATGCAGCAATGACTGATGAGACACTGTGTCCTGGGAGTGCCTTTTCTCCTGAGTACTGTAGGTCCTGTTTGGCATTTTCTTCCAGAACAGGCCTTATCACACTGTGTATGCCACTACGATTCTTAAATCTCTCAAACCAACCTTTGCTGGCTTTAAATTCACCAATTTTGAGCACTAGTTCCAGGCATTTTTCCCTGTTCACCTGGGTGTTAGTCGACTGGTGTGGGTTGCATCCTGGGAGAGAAGATTAAGGACCCGAATGGAAATAAGTTAGACAGTCTTCGATGACACTGACTTTTTTTGGGTTATCCTGGGTGGCAAATCCTCTGGGGTTAATTGTTTCTTGGTATTCTCAATAAGCCACACCAACAACGGTGCTACAGCAGCAGCAGCAGCAGCTGACAGTGCTACAGCAGCAGCAGACGATGCTACAGCAGCAGGGAAAACGGTACTACAGCAGCAGCTGATGGTGGTACAGCAGCAGCAGCAGCTGTACCACCAATAGTAGCGATGGTTGATTGGGGTTTATTATACAACCTGGCCAGCTCGGAGACACCCCACTCCACTTTCATACTTATCAATGATCTTTTTCTTCATATCTATAGTAATTCTCACCCTTATTGCTGTAGGGTTGGCACTAGAAGCTTTCTTGGGGGCCCCTGGTCACTTATTTTACAGATAAAATCACCAAAAACACTGTAATAATACGAAATGTTCCGATTGTATGCTTGGATGTTACCGCGGAGGCTGGCTGGTAAACAATGCCACCGGAGGCACATGTGAGGCTGGCTAAGGGCGCACATTGGACGCGTCTCGGACGAACAGCGGTGAGCGGGTTTTTGAGCGGTATGTGAGGCAAAATTTTTGCGATAAAAGCGAGCGGTATGCGGATTAGACGTTATGTGATGCCGACGGTATGCGGGAGTCCACTGTATATAGTAGACGGGTTACACTTGTACTCACTCACCAAGTCCTCAACCCTCATACCTAGTCTGTGCTTATCAATGGTTTCTTGCTTTAATTCTATGCAAATCATCCTCTTTTTCTTCTCGGCACCGTCCAATGCACTTGCTTTCTTAGGACCCATGGTTAGAAGAAAGAAATCTGGCAAATTAACTGTACGAAGCATAAGGAAATCACGAGAATTCCTTGCACTGTGAGGGCAGCTCCGTAAGCACATGTGCACTGGTGAGCATTGCTTTGATTGACACTGCTACCTGGTGGTGGTGTTGTCAAACTAATTATACGCAGTATGTACACACATTTTTATTTCTAATTCTTGTTCCTGTTTATTTCCTCTTATCTCCATGGGGAAGTAGAACAGAATTCTTCCTCCGTAAGCCAGGGAGTGTTGTAAAAGGCGACTTAAAATGCCGGTAGCAAGGGCCTAAATAACCCCTTCTCGGTTTACATTACTAAATTTAAAAAGAGATACTTTCATTTTTTTTTTTTGAGCCACCCTGCCTTGGTGGGAAAACGGCCGGTTTGTTTAATAAAAAAGTACATACATGTTTCTTTTATTATTATAATAATTATTATATTATTTTTTTTATTATCACACTGGGCGATTTTCCCCCCAAGGGAGGGTGGCCCGAAAAAGAAAAACTTTCACCATCATTCACTCCATCACTGTCTTGCCAGAAGGGTGCTTTACACTACAGTTTTTAAACTGCAACATTAACACCCCTCCTTCAATGTGCGCCCTATAGCACTATATTATATTTTACGTAATTATTACGTATTATCATTATTATTAGTACGTAAGTAGTAGGTTGGTAGACAGCAACCACCCAGGGAAGTACTACAGTCCTGCCAGATGACTGTGAAACAGAAACCTGTAACTGTTTTACATGATGGTAGGATTGCTGGTGTCTTTTTCTGTCTCTTAAACACGCTAGATAACAGGGATATCTTGCTACTCCTACTTACACTTTGGTCACACTTCACAGACACGCACATGCATATATATATATATATATATATATATATATACATACATATATATATATATACACAGTTACTTTTTGCTGATGATACTGTGCTTATGGGAGATTCTAAAGAAAAATTGCAAAGGTTAGTGGATGAGTTTGGGAATGTGTGTAAACTTAGAAAGTTGAAAGTGAACATAGAAAAGAGTAAGGTGATGAGGGTGTCAAATGATTTAGATAAAGAAAAATTGGATATCAAATTGGGGTGGAGGAGTATGGAAGAAGTGAATGTTTTCAGATACTTGGGAGTTGACGTGTCGGCGGATGGATTTATGAAGGATGAGGTTAATCATAGAATTGATGAGGGAAAAAGGGTGAGGGGTTTGCGTTGAGGTATATGTGGAGTCAAAAAACGTTATCTATGGAGGCAAAGAAGGGAATGTATGAAAGTATAGTAGTACCAACACTCTTATATGGGTGTGAAGCTTGGGTGGTAAATGCAGCAGCGAGGAGACGGTTGGAGGCAGTGGAGATGTCCTGTTTAAGGGCAATGTGTGGTGTAAATATTATGCAGAAAATCGGAGTGTGGAAATTAGGAGAAGGTGTGGAGTTAATAAAGTATTAGTCAGAGGGCAGAAGAGGGGTTGTTGAGGTGGTTTGGTCATTTAGAGAGAATGGATCAAAGTAGAATGACATGGAAAGCATATAAAATCTATAGGGGAAGGAAGGCGGGGGTAGGGGTCGTCCTCGAAAGGGTTGGAGAGAGGGGGTAAAGGAGGTTTTGTGGGTAAGGGGCTTAGACTTCCAGCAAGCGTGCGTGGAGCGTGTTAGATAGGAGTGAATGGAGACGAATGGTACTTGGGACCTGACGATCTGTTGGAGTGTGAGCAGGGTAATATTTAGTGAAGGGATTCAGGGAAACCGGTTTTTTTTCATATAGTCGGACTTGAGTCCTGGAAATGGGAAGTACAATGCCTGCACTTTAAAGGAGGGGTTTGGGGGATATTGGCAGTTTGGAGGGATAGTTGTGTATCTTTATATGTTTTATGCTTCTAAACTGTTGTATTCTGAGCACCTCTGCAAAAACGTGATAATGTGCGAGTGTGGTGAAAGTGTTGAATGATGATGAAAGTATTTTCTTTTTGGGGATTTTCTTTCTTTTTTGGGTCACCCTGCCTTGGTGGGGAGACGGCCGACTTGTTGAAAAAAAAAAAAAAAAAAAAAAATACGTACATCTAGGTTTTTCTCCTTTTTCTAAATAGCTCTTGTTCTTCTTTATTTCTTCTATTGTCCATGGGAAAGTTTAAAAGAATCTTTCCTCCGTAAGCCATGCGTGTCGTATGAAGCGACTAAAATGCCGGGAGCAATGGGCTAGTAACCCCTTCTCCTGTAAATATTTACTAAAAAAGAGAAGAAAAACTTTATAAAACTGGGATGCTTGAATGTGCGTGGATGTAGTGCGGATGACAAGAAACAGATGATTGCTGATGTTATGAATGAAAAGAAGTTGGATGTCCCGGCCCTAAGCAAAACAAAGCTGAAGGGGTTAGAGGAGTTTCGATGGGGAGGAAATAAATGGTATTAAAACTGGAGTATCTGAGTGAATCAGAGCTAAAGAAACGGGTAGCAATAATGTTGAAGGATAAGTTATGGAAGGAGAAAAGAGAATATGAATGTGTAAATTCAAGGATTATGTGGATTAAAGTAAAGGTTGGATGTGAAAAGTGGGTCATAATAAGCGTGTATGCACCTGGAGAAGAGAGGAATGTAGAGGAGGAGAGAGAGATTTCGGGAGATGTTAAGTGAATGTATAGGAACCTTTGAACCAAGTGAGAGAGTAATTGTGGTGGGGGACCTGAATGCTAAAGTAGGAGAAACTTAGGGTGTGGTAGGTAAATTTGGGGGTGCCAGGTGTAAATGAATAATGGGAGCCCTTTGATTGAACTTTGTATAGAAAGGGTTTAGTTAGAGGTAATACATATTTAAGAAAAAAGGATAAATAAGTATACAAGATATGATGTAGGGCGAAATGACAGTAGTTTCTAGGATTATGTATTGGCAGATAGAACTGTTGAGTAGACTTCAGAATGTACATGTTTATAGAGGGGCCACAGATATATCAGATCACTTTTTACTTGTAGCTGCACTGAGCGTAAAAGGCAGATGGGATACAAGGAGAATAGAGCATCAGGGAAAGAGAGAGGTGAAGGTTTTAAACTAAAAGAGGAGGCAGTTAAGGTAAGACATAAACAGCTATTGGAGGACAAATGGGCTAATGAGAGCATAGGCAATGGGGTTGAAGAGGTATGGGGTAGGTTTAAAAATGTATAGTGTTAGAGTGTTCAGCAGAAGTTTGTGGTTACAGGAAAGTGAGTGCGGGAGGGAAGAGGAGCGATTGGTGGAATGATGATGTAAAGAGAGTAGTAAGGGAGAAAAAGTTAGCATATGAGAAGTTTTTACAAAGTAGAAGTGATGAAAGGAGGGAAGAGTATATGGAGAAAAAGAGAGAGGTTAAGAGAGTGGTGAAGCAATGTAAAAAGAGAGCAAAGGGAGAGAGTGGGTGAGATGTTATCAACAAATTTTTTTTGAAAATAAGAAAGTTTTGGAGTGAGATTAACCAAGTTAAGGAAGCCTAGAGAACAAATGGATTTGTCAGTTAAAAATAGGAGAGGAGAGTTATTAAATGGAGAGTTAGAGGTATTGGGAAGATGGAGGGAATATTTTGAGGAATTGTTAAATGTTGATGAAGATAGGGAAGCTGTGATTTTGTGTATAGGGCAAGGAGGAATAACATCTTGTAGGAGTGAGGAAGAGCCAGTTGCGAGTGTGGGGGAAGTTCGTGAGGCAGTAGGTAAAATGAAAGTGGGTAAAGCAGCTGGGATTGATGGGATAAAGATAGAAATGTTAAAAGCAGGTGGGGATATAGTTTTGGAGTGGTTGGTGCTATTATTTAATAAATGTATGGAAGAGGGTAAGGTACCTAGGGATTGGCAGAGAGCATGCATAGTTCCTTTGTATAAAGGCAAAGGGGACAAGAGAGAGTGCAAAAATTATAGGGGGATAAGTCTACTGAGTATACCTGGTAAAGTGTATGGTAGAGTTATTATTGAAAGAATTAAGAGTAAGACGGAGAATAGGATAGCAGATGAGCAAGGAGGCTTTAGGAAAGGTAGGGGGTGTGTGGACCAGGTGTTTACAGTGAAACTTATAAGTGAACAGTATTTAGATAAGGCTAAAGAGGTTTTTGTGGCATTTATGGATTTGGAAAAGGCGTATGACAGGGTGGATAGGGGGGTAATGTGGCAGATGCTGCAAGTGTATGGTATAGGAGGTAGGTTACTGAAAGCAGTGAAGAGTTTTTACGAGGATAGTGAGGCTCAAATTAGAGTATGTAGGAAAGAGGAAAATTATTTCCCAGTAAAAGTAGGCCTTAGACAAGGATGTGTGATGTCACCGTGGTTGTTTAATATATTTATAGATGGGGTTGTAAGAGAAGTAAATGCGAGGGTCTTGGCAAGAGGCGTGGAGTTAAAAGATAAAGAATCACACATAAAGAGGGAGTTGTCACAGTTGCTCTTTGCTGATGACACTGTGCTCTTGGGAGATTCTGAAGAGAAGCTGCAGAGGTTGGTGGATGAATTTGGTAGGGTATGTAAAAGAAGAAAATTAAAAGTGAATACAGGGAAGAGTAAGGTAATGAGGATAACAAAAAGATTAGGTGATGAAAGATTGGATATCAGATTGGAGGGAGAGAGTATGGAGGAGGTGAATGTATTCATATATTTGGGAGTGGACATGTCAGCGGATGGATCTATGAAAGATGAGGTGAATCATAGAATTGATGAGGGGAAAAGGGTGAGCGGTGCACTTAGGAGTCTGTGGAGACAATGAACTTTGTCCTTGGAGGCAAAGAGGGGAATGTATGAGAGTATAGTTTTACCAATGCTTTTATATGGGTGTGAAGGATGGGTGATAAATGTTGCAGCGAGGAGAAGGTTAGAGGCAGTGATGTCATGTCTGAGGGCAATGTGTGTGAATATAATGTAGAGAATTCGTAGTTTGGAAGTTAGGAGGAGGTGCGGGATTGCCAAAACTGTTGTCCAGAGGGCTGAGGAAGGGTTGTTGAAGTGGTTCGGACATGCAGAGAGTATGGAGCGAAACAGAATGACTTCAAGAGTGAATCAGTCTGTAGCGGAAGGAAGGCGGGGTAGGGGTCGGCCTAGGAAAGATTGGAGGGAGGGGGTAAAGGAGATTTTGTGTGTGAGGGGCTTGGACTTCCAGCGGGCATGCCTGAGCGTGTTTGATAGGAGTCAATGGAGACAAATGGTTTTTAATACTTGACGTGCTGTTGGAGTGTGAGCAAAGTAACATTTATGAAGGGGTTCAGGGAAACCGGCAGGCCGGACTTGAGTCCTGGAGATGGGAAGTACAGTGCCTGCACTCTGAAGGAGGGGTGTTAATGTTGCAGTTTAAAAACTGTAGTGTAAAACACCCTTCTGGCAAGACAGTGATGGAGTGAATGATGGTGAAAGTTTTTCTTTTTCGGGCCACCCTGCCTTGGTGGGAATTGGCCAGTGTGATAATAAAAAAGTATATAATAATAATAATAATAAAAATAATAATAGTAATAATAATAATGATAATAATAATAATTATTATTATTAATTAAGGGACCTGGAGCACAGATCCAATTCCCTAGATTAAGAGCACCTCACCACATATGTATGTACTACTACTACTAATTTTTATTTTAGTTTTATTAACACATCGGCCGATTCCCACCAAGGCAGGGTGGCCTAAAAAAGAAAAACTTTCATCATCATTCACTCCATCACTGTCTTGCCATTTCAGTAGTCCTTGTTCATCATACCTAGCAATAAGAAATATCTGACTCCCTGGCAAATCTGGGACTCTTCTCTTCCCAAGTGATGCTCTTAACACAGATGGAAGTGTCGGTGAAGATCAATTTCATGGTTTTGAGGAGTTTGTGACCAAAAGCAATGCCCAGGATACCAGAAAAATGAAGGAGAATGAAGAGTGAAGGAGAATGAGAGAGAGAACGAGAGAATGAAAGAGAGTATGAGAGAGAGAATGAGTGAGAATGAGTTAGAGAATGAAAGAGAAAGATAATTAAAAGGATGGAGGGGAAGCGAGCATCCGATCCCATAGTTTTGACGGCGATAGGGGGAGTGAGTAATGATACAATATGTCATTTTGACAGCTGTCGGAGACACACACACTCACACACAACACAAGCTTGAAGATAATAGCAGTTATATGAAAGTGTCCAGTGACAATATATGTGTATGTATATAATAGAACAATAGTAATAAAAAAAGTGTGAAGGCTTACTCAGCCCTGTAACAACTTCAGACAGTATTACCAAGGCTGGCTCCTCTTCAGGAAAATTAATGAATAGAAAAAGACATAATTCACAAAGATAAACACTTTATTATTTAGTATGCAAAGATAAAACATTGAAACATGAAGGTGTATCCTACTTGAAAGAAAAATGAAAAATTGAATGGAAAAATGACATTTGAATTCAACGCTAATATATACAGTTATACTGGGGTGTCTGGTTGAGGATGACACCGTCTTGTAGAAATTGTAGCCGTTGCTGATGATTGGGGGGGGAGGGCCACAGGTGTTTAGTGACAGCCCAACGACTAGTTCTTCACAGAGTCTATAGCCTTGAATAGTCAGTCCAGATGACAGGAATGCAGGTTCTTTACCACTGCAAAGATGAGGGGTAGTGTCCTGTGCAATTAATCAGGTAGGCAGATCTTTAAAATGACATCTCAAGACCAGTTTCAGTCCGTCTCCTTCAACACTTCTCATTGGTTGGCAGGTGACCGACGGATGCTTTCATTCCAATTGTTGGCTGGGAGCTGTGAGTTGAGTGATTACTGTTTGGCCGGAGCCCCACACGTCACCTTTTGGGGGCGGTGGGGAGAAAGTGGGGGGGATTGCGGGAGCTAGATGACCCTAATTAAACAGCCGGATATCAAACTATCGTTTACCATATACTCGCCTCGCCACTTCTTATCTGTTGAACTTTACCCTCACACCTCCCCCATACCAAGACTTATAGTCAAGGAGTATAAGAAGAAAATAGGCGAGGAAGGAAAAAGTTCTAACATGGTGGAAGTATGTAAGGTACAAATTTTTATGACTGTCACGACTTAACCCGTAGAGAAATAATTGGATGAACCAATTGATATACACAATATGAACTTAAAAGCTTGGGAGCCAATGTCCACCTAAAGAATGGAACTGTTGGTTCCCTTAAAGTTTCTAGGTTTATCCAAAGGTTTTTGATCCATTTCTAAAATACATTCTTTTCCCAGTAAATAAAATTTAAGTTTGGAGATACTCCCACACAAGGGCCAAACATTCCTCTTTCTATGGTGGAGTATCTCGTTTTCTGCAGGCGGGAAGTTTCAGAATTAATAAATATAGAGGAACTAGGAGAGTGTGTAGTTTGTGCATGAATAGCACTGAACACTATTGCAAGATAAACTATACTTCTTTGTAACCTGTAAGTACATGCTTGGCCAGAAAATATGTGTGTGCTTGAGTTTATGCCAACGTCTTACGATAGGCCAAGTTGTTTGGTCACTGGCAAATCCATGAAGCCTTTGAAGAAAGAACAGTCTCTCGACATGGTTTAGAAACAAACAATGGGAGGAATAATCTATTGTGAAGATGAGATTAAATACGATATTATAAGATACCATTAATATATTTCAAAAACTTATGAGTACGTATTCTCACGTGGATAACTTTGTTGTTAAATGCTTGTTTATGACTATCCCGAATTGAAGGCAATTGCACTTATCTTGACAAAGTTCATCCTTGGACATAAAATCTGGGGGAAAATAAAAGGACTACGGTGGGAGAAGAGGACGGTAGAGAAGCTGGGGCTTTGGTTCTGAGCCCTAGTCAAAACATTTAGAGTTGTGAGAGGCAATACCTTACTTTCGACGACGAGATGTGGAACAGGTGATCCTGCTACTCACTACACGAGAGCAGTATCATCTGTTTCCACCCCCAATTGAACGTACGAGACAATGCAGCTTCGGTTGCGGAATTGTTTAGGGTCTTATTTAACTGGCATGGAAGAGGAGCTGGATAACTTAGATCCACGGTGGGTGGTGGCGAAAGATCCGCCTCTGAAGAAGAACGGATAACCTTTAATGTTACCCACTATTATAGAACAGGTAATTGGGCTAGTACCACATTAGTCCAACCGTGTGAACCTTTTTAGTTTTCAAGTAAAAACGTTATTGTAGGGAAAGTATTTTCATGACCAAGTAATCTGAAAGTATAGAGGACACACGAGAGGTTTTAAAAGTAAGGGAACAGTTTGTCCGAAATTTGATGCATGTACTCCTGTGTCACGTAATATGTCTGAGACTTTTATACCATTTAACTGGGTCATGAACAGAAGGGTGCTTGGTGATTCCATCAACAAACATACTACCTATATACTTTCTTATTTTCTTGGAAGGACAATTGGGCGTTTATGTCCGATTCCACCACGGCCGATGAATGTTGGTATAATAGCTGGTGACTTTGTTTTACTGTAGACTTCTTAATCTTTGGTTCTAGGTGAAACCAATTGCCTTAGGGTTCGATTCCTTTAGGTCTTTATGGGAATTGTGCCTTAGCATACAAGTCTCGGCCTCAGCAACTTCTCAGCTTTTAATCAGGTTACAGTTCTCTAATGAATGTTCGGTATCTGGTGAGGGAAGAGCTGTCAGGAACTGGTCAGCCAACCTGATGTCTCTAAGGAGATTCATAATGTGATCAATTCCTGAAAACTCTCTATCCATAAAGTCGGAACAAACGAAAGAGCGTTACCTGTAATGCTGAAGAAAGTTTTGCCATGCTGTTAAGGTGGGCATAACTGAAATCTTTCCTATAAAAATTTGTGTTTTTTTATAATGAGATATAAGGATTGCCTGCTCAGTAGGTTATAATTACATTATGATATCCTGCGGACTAAGTTGCATAGGTTTAATTCCAAGCTTGTACAGATAATAACTACCTAACTGGTAGCCAGGTGTCAGCAGGCCAATCACAGAGGGTAGCGGTATTTTACAACCTGATAATGCATGAAGTAATGTCTTCACCCTCTGTGAAGGCAGGTAAATTAGGTGTTGGTATATGTGCACTAGCTGCTGATGTTCAATTACTCCTTCCTCTAATTGTTGTTGTGTAAAAGTTAACTTTTATTCTCTAATTTCAATGCAAGATTTTTCGAAGCTTGCGATCTTTTGTTCTCTCTTCGCAATTTAATTCTCTCTAGCTTTTTCCTCACTGTTCTCTAGCTTTTTCCTCCAACTTCTCTATCTTTTGATCTTTCCTCATGTTCTCTTACCTAATTGTTCCTCACGTTATTTTAGCTTGTTCCTCACGTAATTTAGCTCTCTCCTCACGACAAGTCTATCACGCTACCTTTTTGTTCTTGTCTCTCTCCCTTTCTGTCTATCTGGTTTTTCTTTCAATTTGTTCTCTCTCTTTTTCTCTCTTTCGATTCTCCTGTCTCCTTTTACTCCCTCTTTCGATTTCTCTCTGCTCCTTTTTTCCGCTCTTTCTCTTTGTAACTGTCTTTCTGAATTTCTCTTTCAATTCGATTTCTCTATTTTTCTCCTCTCTTTCAAGTTCTCTCTTCCTTTCTTTCTCTTTCCTGGATCTCAGCACTGATTGAATGCTTCTATAATCCTTCCGGTTATTACCTAACCTACTCCCAGTGTTCATCCAAAATTGGTATTCCTCCATACTTGCAAGAATAACTTAAACTTCCAGGGGAAAATGTAAGGGTATATCAAAGATAAACAGATGGGGGTCATTTCACTGCTCCGCTCAAACTGTAAATAAATCGGAGGTTCGATCCCCTGCTTCGATTAAACGGTGGGTTCTATGCCGGCCTCCGAGCAAACGTAGTAGAATGGGGTCCCTTGACCATTCCATCTTTTTCAACCAACAAAAATTATGTGTTGTCCTACAACAGTTCCTGGATAATAATAAAAGAGTCAATGAAAACAACTGGTCACTGGAAATTTTTGGGTCCCTAGAGTCTATTCCTCAAATCGTTTCAAGCTCAAAAATAAAGGTACGAATAAACTAGTATATCCTGCCTGACTTGACTTACAATAAATTTGAGATATAACATTCGCCAATCTTTTAAATACCTGTACTGTAGTCATACCTAGAGAATGATTACTCACGGTGGTGGTAACGTCTGTGGTTTTCAGCGTTGATATTTCAATGATAGATTCGATTTATGGAGTTGAATCCTGATTTAGTAGAGTTGTTCTTGGGCAAGGTCGAAATTGTGAAGGCTGACTAGCCCTGTAAACAACTTTCAGACAGTATTACCCAAGGCTGGCTTTCCTCCTCATGAAAATTTATGATTTGAAAAAAGATATAATTCACAAAGTTAAACACTTTTTTATTTATTAATGCAAAGATAAAACATTGTGAAACATGAAGGTGTATCTAATTGAAAGAAAAATGAAAAATTAAATGGAAAATGACATTGAATTCAACGCTAATTTTTACAGTTATACCTGGGGTGTTGGTTGGATGGTTGACACCGTCATGTAGAAATTGTAGGCGTTGCTGAATGATTGGGGGAGTCCAACTGGTGTTTAGTGACAGCCCAACGAATCTAGTTTTCACAGAGTCTATAGCCTTGAATAGTCAGTCCAGATGACAGGATCGCAGGTCTTCTTTACACTGCCAAAGATGAGGGGTGTGTCCTGTGCAATTAATCAGGTTAGGTAGATCTATAGTCTGTTTCAGTCCGTTTCTCCTTTCACACTTCTCGTTGGTTGGCAGGTGACCCGGAGCTGTTTCCAAGATTTCTGCTGGGAGCTGTGAGTCGAGTGATTACTGTTTGGCAGGAGACCCACACATCCACCTTTCAGGGTGGGGTGGGAAAGGGGGGGATAGCGAGCTACTCTGACCCCTACCTT
This sequence comes from Cherax quadricarinatus, assembly GCF_026875155.1. Lineage (NCBI taxonomy): Eukaryota > Metazoa > Arthropoda > Malacostraca > Decapoda > Parastacidae > Cherax > Cherax quadricarinatus. The sequence goes on along the minus strand of NC_069416.1, from coordinate 10,116,124 downwards.
ACCCCTTTTTCAGGGTCCAAGGCCCAAATCTGGAGTCACCGCACCAGTGGTCCAAGAATTGTTCAAAAAAAATTTTTTATTTGTTCTTATGAAATCGTAGAGGAATCTTTTTGATGAAGGTAATAAACAAAAGTACGAAATTTGGTGGAAAATTGACGATATTATGCTCTCGCAAAATTTTGATGTGTCAGCGTTATTACGAATCGGCGATTTTGCCGACTATGACTCCATTTTAGGCCAATTACATTTTTCCATCAACCAAATTTCTAGCTATTTCACCTAGTATTACTTCTACTCTATCGAGTGAGAACAAGAATCGCAGTCAATGCTTTTCAACTACAAAATAAAGTGGATCGGAAATTGGTTATTTGGCCAATTTAACACAAAGTTCAAAATTTCCAATTTCAACATAGGGTCCCAGAATAAAAAATGTAGCATATCCTGGCACTAAACTACCTTTCCTCTGTTTCATTGTTATGTTTTGAGCTTACAAATAAATTCCATTTTGATTTTTTTATGCACATAATGAATTTTTATTCACACCAAAAAAATAGAAAGATGTACTGTTATGCAATACTGTAATAATTGTATAAATATCATACCATATTTGTGAATGTTTATTTGACCCACCTGATGAGAGTATAGACGTGTGTGGTCCGTTTGTTTACTCTGAATATTGGCAAAAATTTAACCATTTCCGCTTACTTTGGCTCAGTTTCAAGCCATTTTCAGTGCTAAAAACCAATCAAAATCATCTCATTTCTGTAATATGTCTTCATTCTATCAAATGAGACCAGAAAATCGCAAATATAAACTATAAAAAACATAGAAAAAACACTGCAAAGGTTGCTGTTTTAATCGAAAAATCATGATTTCAGTTTTTTTTCTCTCAATACACAGTGTGTGCAGATCTGTTTAATTTGGTGCACTCATACCACTTAGATGTATTCTCTCATATCTAGGCCCAAATGTACCATCACAGTTTATCAGAGTGAGCTGAGCTCATGGCGTAGATCTTCGGTTTGGACACTCACCATAAAGCCGTTAGATTACGGGACGGACCTGAAAGGGTTAACAAGCAGCGGCAATTAAACTATTCAATAAACCATATACTCGCTCGCTACTCCTATCTGTTGAATTTTCCCTCACAAAAGTTTGTATGTATGCTTGTGTAAACAAGTTTTGTAAACAATATTTTGATAATTATGCTTGTGCGTTATTGTGTTGTATACAAGAGTGTGTATAGGACAGTATACTACTTTGGTCTCACAGGCCACATAAGTTACTTGAAAAAATTATAGTGGGAAAAGCAAGTACCTTCGAATGGGATTAAAAAATGTTTACGGGTTGAGAGCACCTCTATTGCTTACCTGCTCATTTTTGCCAACTTTACACCTCTATATCTCGGTAAGTACTGATGGCAAATTTTTTTTTTTTTTTTGGGGGGGGAGGGGGGGGCTTTAAACCATCAGAAAATAATCTTAACCATTTTCATAAGAAAAAAAATAATGGCTGGGACAGAGGGAAAGACAGTTGACGATCAAGAAAGACGAATGGGAAGGTAGAAACGATGAAGAAGAAAGAGACTGCCGTGGAAACTGTTGTGGAAACATCCAATACTATTCTCAGTGCTACCCGACACGAATGTGTGTTGACTACTGGGAACGACACGACGAAAGACATTAAGGAAGTAAGATTATTGTTGTTGTTGGGGATAGCCATTTAGGTATATGGATTATGGGCGTTCTGTTTGAAGGACAGGAGAAGTAGGAGACAGAGGTTTGCTTTCCTGGGGCTGGGATGGAGGATATTGTTAGACGTCTGGATGAATCATGAGAGGTATGGGGAGCAAATCCTATTACTGTCTCAGTGCTGGAGGCATCGGATGTTGGCAGACGTAGACGTGAGGACCTGATTAGCAGGGTATAGGTCAGCAATAAAATATTAGAAGTAAGAGTAAGGCGTGGGACCCTCTCATATGTAGTATTTAGCAAGGAGGGCAGTTAGGAAATGAATGGTTTGTCCAGGGCAATTGAGTGTCAATTGCTGCTGGACAAATACTGTAATGAAAATGCGGAAAACATTCAAAAAAACGGGCCCTTTTCTATGGCAAAATACAGATTTGGGGCGGATTACTTATTTTGGGGGGGGGGCACGGGGCAACTGCAGTGGAGGGAGCATTAGGATTTTAAAAACTAGGAAAATTGTGGAGGGGTTTTTGGGCAGAAAACAGTGAATCCCATTGTAGTAATATTACGAGTTCTGGGGGAACTAGTAATAAAAAAGAACGAATAGAATTGAAAAGCCAGGCCCTTTGGGGTGATAAGGACAGTAATAGTTTATAAAAATAGAAATAGCGGGAAAGGGGAAAAGGGGAAGGGGGAAAAGTCTTTAAATTTTTATTATCAAATTGCCGATGCTGGGAATAAGAGGGACAGTTTTGTTTGTAGTGTAGGAAAACTTGTTGTTTTTTTCCCTTAACTGAACGTGGTTTTTCAAAAAGTGGGGAATGCCTGCGGAATGTCAATTCGGGGGTTTTTAAATTGTTAAGAAGATAGAATATTGGGAGGGGGGGTGGGGGGGCATTGTTTTTCCGAGATCCTTGAAATTTTGCATAAAAAAGGGGATTAATCTGAAGTAACACATCAGAGTCTTTGGATAAATTTTCAGAGGGCGAAAAATGTTTGGGATGTTTTAAACCGTCCCCCAAATTAGATAGGGCCCAAAGGGAAACTACATGGGAGGAAATTTTAAAGGGCCCACAAGGCACATAATGTAAAAATTCTGGGAGACTTTAACTTTTCATGTTGATTGGAATTTCTTGATGGGAATTTTAAACAACATTTTTAAATATTTTGGGTTGTTTTTTTTAAGCAGTTTTTGACAGAACCTACAAGGGGGAAATACCCGCTTGACTTAGTTATGTCAAAAAATTTAATCCCTTGTTAATAAATTAAAATTCAGAGGAACGGGGGGAGCGACCACAAACAATTACATTTAGCATTGAATGGGAATACGATTTAAACGTTTAATTTAGAACAGTCCAATTTTGTTTAAAAAATTACGATGGCTTTGAAACACTTACATCTTTATGGGTTAAAGAAAAGCTTCAATATAATTTTTTTTGAACACTAACAGCGCTCAAGGAGCGTTTACCCATTAAAAAAATTTTATCAAATAGAAAAAGACCCCAAAAAAGGATGAATAATAGCCAAATATCTACTAGGGGATAAAAAAGGAATTTAAGGCGTATCAAAAGAGGTGAGGGCCTTTAATCATATATTGACATTAAAAGGGACATAAAAAAGGGGGTAAGAAAAGCTAAAAGGGACATGAAAAATTTAAAATTGCTAGGATTCTAAAACAACCCAAAATTTTTTTCCGTCTATAAAAAAAATTAAAATAAGATAGGGCCCCCAAAAAAAACTATGGGCACCTTACTGACAAAAAAGAAAGTCTTGATTTTAAATAATTTTTTTCTCTCATTTTTTACCAGGAAGCACAACAAAATTCCGTAATTAATTTTTACAGTGGGGCTAGAAAAATAAATTATGTAAATCACAGTCCAGTGGGGTTTGGAACAGATAACAGACTGAAGCAAAAAAATCGCCGGGCCCTGAGAGGTTTTTCAAAGGGTTTTTAAAGGAATGCAAAATGGAATCTGTAAACCCATTAACAATATTTTTAATTTACTTTCAAACATTTTGTAGGTCTAAATGTGGAAGATGGCTAATGTAATTCCTATTTTTAAAAAACGGGGGACAAGTTTTCCGTAAATTATCGCCCAATAACCTGCCTCAATTGTAGGCAAATTTCTAGAGTCAATTTAGCTGAATAAAGAAGCCACCCAAATAAGCATACTTGTTAAGATACTCAGCATGGATTCACAAGGGGCCCGGGCTTGTCTAACAAATTTATTAACTTTCTTCAGTAAAGTTTTTGAGGGTTGACCACAATAAAAAATTGATATTATTTCTTAGATTTTAGAAGGCTTTTGATGGGTTTCCCCGCACCAAAACGTTAAAAAAAAAGGGCAGCTCATGAGGGGGGAAAAGTCCCTCTCGGGGATCGATCATGGCCCACTGACAGGAAGCAGAGAGTGCCATAAATGGGTTAATCCGAGGGGGGATCTGAAACAAGTGGCTTCCCAGGATCATCTTGGGCCCGTTGTTGTTTTTAATTATACAATGACTTGTGAGGGGAAATTACTATGAAAATGGCAAATTCGCCGAGACACAAAAAAGGGAGGATAATTGATAAACGTAGATTTATGGAAATTCAGGAGGATTAAACAAACTCCATTCTTGGTCAGAAAAGTGGCAGTCAGTTCAATGTAGATAAATGCAAGGGTTTTGAACCCCTTGGGGGTGCCATAATCCAGTACTTATAAATTAAAGATGTAAAATTAGCCATACAGATTGCAAAAAGGGCTTGGGGGGTTTGGGGACAGCAACCCTTTAAAAAAAACAGCAAACCTAAGCGTAGTAATAAGGGAAATAGTTTTTTGGGATTTTTAAACAAGAATGTAAAAACAGAAATCAAAGGGATACTGCAGCTTTTACATCATTAGAAGGGCCCCACCAAATTCAGCTCAGTCTGGGCTGTATTCAAAAGGACAAAATTTGTTAGAAATATTCAGCGTAGGATCTAAAATTTAAAACATAGCATTAGAAATTTCCCTTTTAAGAAAGATTGAAGACTCAATTTCATTCACTTGTTAACGAAGAATGAGGGGGAGACCTGATGAAGTTTAAAAGTGGAAGATAGGTATTAAAAAAAGGGGGTATTTAAAAAGGGCTTGAGGAAGTTCCCAAGAAAAACCCGAGTAATGGGTTTAAATTAGATAAGTTTTGTTTTTGAAAGGACATAGGAAAGTTTGGTTTGGAAATAGGGTAGTTGATGAGTGAACATCTACCAGTTTGGGGTTTTGAGGGTGGGACTTTGGGAGTTTCAAATCTAGGTTTATAAGTACAGATGGGGGGGTTGGGTTTGAGTGGGACTTTACACAAGCTTATTTCTTGGGTGGGATTGAAAATGGGCAAATGTTTTGTTAGTGGGATGAATTGTAAAGGCCTGCCTATATGGGCCCGAGGCCCCCCGCATGTTTCCTTTCTTATGTTTTATGTTTTAAGATTTTTCGCACCCGGGGACACTTCGGAATTGGGTTTCACAGTCCAAAAGGGGTTAAAGGAATCTCCATTGAGGGAGAAGTTCGCATCCTAAAATTTCTTTCGTACCCTAAAGCAAAAAATCGACCGAACAACGGTTTGTATCTTGAAAAATTCGCATGGTGGGTGTGAGGGAAAAGTTCAATAGATAGGAGTAGCAAGGGAGTGTATAGTAACAATAGTTTCATTGCCGGCTACTTGTTAAGGTAGGGTAAGTCCAGCTCCCGCTATTTTCCCCCCTCCCCTTTTTTCCCATTCCCCGAAAGTGATAGTTTGATTGCCGGCTGCTTGTTAAGGTAGGGTCAGTCTAGCTCCCGCTATCCGTTCCCCCCCCCCCCTTTCCCCCCCCCTGAAAGGTGACATGGGGGGGCTCCATCAAACATAAATCCCGACCCAGCTCCCAACACTACTCTTGAAATGACAGAGAGGGTCACCTAAAACCCAAACGAAAAAAAAAGGAGACAGAAAATGTCCTGAACGTCCCAGTTTAATCTACTTACCTGTTATGTAACCCAAACACGGGGACCTAACCCCTCATCAAGCGTGGTAACAAACCGTTTTCCTGTCATTAAGAATTACACACGGCTTACCTTGAAGAACAGCCAGGGGTGGTCCCAAACTTTACTCCCCCCCACATCAGCAATGGTCGTTTTCAAAAACACTCAGTGTCACCAACACCTGAAAAACCCCATTACCACGATTACCATATTAGCGTTGATTTCAAATGTTTTTTTTTTTCATTTCATTTTTCATTTTTCTTTCAATTGGATCCCTTTTGTTTTATTTTTTTTACTTTTCCTTTCTAAAAATAAATGTTTACATTGTCTTTATTTTTTTCTTTTTCTATTCATTAATTTTCCTGAGGAGGAGCCGTTTGGAAATATGACTGAAGTTGTTACGGGGCTCATAAGCTTCACAAGGGGGCGACCTTGCCAGGATCAACCACTGAATCAAGATTTAATTCCATCTCGAATCTACCATTGGAACTTCAATGCCGAAACCCAAAGATGGTTACCACCACCAGATAATCTTCTCTATGGTAGGACTATGGTAAGGTTTTTAAAAAAAGATTGGTGACGTTTATTTAAATTTTGTAAGTCAAGTAGGCAGGATTAATTTTTAAAATTCTGCCCCCTTTTTTTCGAGCTTGAAACCTTTGGAGGGATTAGACCTAGGGACCCCGAAAATTTTCCATGACAATTTTTTTTCATTGAGCTCTTTTTTTTAAATCAAGGGAACTGTCGTAGGACCTCTTGATTTGTGGGTGAGAAATTGGAGGTCAAGTGACCCCATGCTCTTACTTTTTTGCTGGGGAGCCGATAAAACCCCTTTCTTTTAAAAATTAATACATATTGTTTAATTGAGTGGGGATCGAGCCCTCGGGTTTATTACATTTGAGCGGAGCGGAAATTGAACCCTCCTTTTCTTTGATAATCCGTTCTTTTTTTTCCCCGGTTTTTTAATTTTTCTTGCAGTATGGGGAAACCAGTTTTGGATAAACGCTGGAATAAGTTAGGAAAAAAGGGGAAAAATTTTAGAATCTTTATTAGTGCTAAGACGGAAAAGACTTAAAAAGAGAGAGAGAATCAAAAGAAAGAGAATAAGGAGAGAGAAAAAGAATAGAGAGAGAGAATAAAGAAAGACAAAAAAAAAGAGGGATAAAAAAAGAGAGATCAAATTTGAAAGGAAAAAAATAAAAAGAAAAAAAAGGAAAAAAGGGCATGATAGACTTGATCGTGGGAGAGAGAGAGTATGTAGGAAAAAGCAAAAGTACGTGGGAACAATTTAAAATTTAAGAGAACTTGAGAAAAGAGCAAAGGGATAGAGAATTGAGGAAAAAGCTAGAGAATGTGAGGAAAAAGCTAGAAACGTGAGGAAAAAGCTGGGAACTTGATTTAATAAGAGAGAAAAGGATCGCGGCTCAAAAAAGCTCACCTTGAATTAGAAAATAAAAAGTTAACTTTTACACAACAAAAATTAGGGAAGGATAATTGAACATCATGCACAATGCCCATATTCCAACCCCAAAAATTTACCCCCCTTCCAGGGGGTGAAGACATTACCATCATAACGGGTTTGAAAATACCGCTACCCCTGTGAATGGCCTGGACACCGGGGCTCCCGTTGGGAATGTTATTTTTCTGATACAGCTTTGAATACTATGCAACTTTTGCAGGATATCATATGAATTATAACCTATGAAAAAGGGGCAACCCCTTAAAGATATCAAAAAACCACTAATACTTACAGGAAAGATTTGGGTACCCCACCCTTACAGCTGGCCCAGAACTTTCAGCAGTTACGGGTAACACCTTTCGTTTGTTCGACTTTTGGATAGAGAGTTCAGGAATTGATCATAGTTATGAATCTCTTAAACTTCATGGTTGCTGACCAGTTTCCGGGCAGCTCTTCCCCCCCAAATAAAACTTTCTTAGAAAAGTAATCTGATTAAAGCTGGGGAAGTTGCTGAGGCCTGATTTTGTATGCGAGGTACAATTCCTAAAAGACCAAAAGGGATAAAACCCCCAAGGGAAAGGGTTCATAAACCCTTAAGAAATCAAAGCCTCTATGGAAAGTAAAGTGATTCTTTATTCCTTTTTTGCATTTTTGGGGGGTTTTTAAGGGACATAAACTCCAATTGCCTTCAAAGAAGTCCAAAAAATTTTTGAAATGTTTTAAAGACGTAATGCCCAAAGCACCCTTTTCAGGAACATTTTATGGATTTTAATCATCTACCATTTTACGAGACACGGGATGCCATGTATAGTCATTTCTGATAAGCTTTTCCCAAAATTTTAAAGAAACCATTCCTCTGTATATTTTAAAACTTGGGGGGTACAAAATTTTTTTCCCCTACCACCGTTGTTCATTAGGCTAAAGGGTTTCCCCGGGCGGGTCTGAAGCCATACTACCCCCATCACTTCTTACTCCGTACTAATAGGTAATTAAAAGGGCCATTCTTCCTTCTGAGGTTGACCTTTCAATCCCCAAAGGGGACATAAGTGTTTCAGATCCTTTTTCCTGTAGAGTCGAGAAGCCCCCAAAATTTTCAAAAAGGACAATGTCCGTAGTTCTGGGGGATTAAAAACCATGATGCTACTTCGAAAGCAGGTAGTGGAGCACCCGTTCACTTGTTAGATAAAAGTGAAAATACACCTCCGATACCATAAATTCTTGACTAGGGCCCGACCAAGCCAGGGTTCCCTACTGTCCATCCTTTGTTTACCCTGACTTTAAACCTTTAGAATATCAAGGAACTTTTGTCAAATTTCAAAGTAAAGCCCTTCTCTTTAGAATTGCCCTAATGCCCCAAAACAAAAAAAGTTTTTGCAGAGGAAAAATTTTCAATTTTAAATTTTTAATATAAAAAGATATCTTGTACAAGCGTATTTAAATTTAATTTTGATGAGAAGACATTCCATTTTAGTTGTTTCCCAAATAAGCAGAGAGACTGTTCTTAAAAAAGGGTCTGACCTCCGGGCCGGGCATTTCTTGCATCGTAAAACCTTAAATAAAATTGGGAAACCTTTTTGCCCAAAATGTCCCCCTGAGTCATTCCAGTAGATCGGTAAAAATTTTCCCAAATGTCACCTCCCGAGGTACCAGGGAGTACCTATGGTCAAAAAGCCAGTCTTTACAGTCCCCTTTTAAAAAGGGAGCATTTACTCGTTTGGTCCTTTATCTCCATTTCACTGGGGGACATTTATATATAGAACATTTAGTTGATTATGCTTTGAGTTTTTCCCAACCGTACCCTTAAAGACCATAACTATACAGAGGGGGGCGAAGCCCTTTTGTCCCTTCTCCAGAGTGGGTATCCCTAAGAAAATTTTTTCTGACCGTGAGACACAATTCACATCTGACTTAATGCAACTCCACCAACTTTTGGGGGTGAAGCCTACACCCCGCGTAATGAGAGGATTTGGGGCCAGCATTTGATTCTTAAGTCCATTTTTAAAGGGAAAATGTGCTCCCTAAAAAACCCAAGGAGTGGCATTTTACCCACCCGTGCTTTGTTTGCCAGAGGGAAGTTCCCTTGACTCTTGGGGTTTTTACCTTTTGAACTTTCTTGGTGCACAGAGAGCCATTGTCCATCCTTTTATGACTTAGGACTAAAGAGAGGGAAATGCGAGGGTTTTCTTCTTACCATTTCTCCTTACCTTAATCCCAAATTGGGAGACCCTCTGACATAAATTTCAAAAACCTAACTTGTCATGGACCAGTACAAAAACCATTTTTATTCCAAAAGCAGAGGAGAAATTTAAAGTAGGGGATGAAGTTTTTGGTACTTTTGCCGATCAAGTCAAATAAAATTTTTTAGTACATGGAAAGGTCAATATAAAAGTATTAAAAATTTGTGGGAAATTTTTTCTACCCCATAGAAGTCAAGGGGAAACCTAAGCTTTACACATCAAATCCTTAAGAAAAAAATTTCTGAAAAAAATTCGGTTTAAATGCCTTAATAACTTTGACTTTTTTTTTTTCCACACGAACTTGATAAGACAACTGAAAAAATGAAGGTTGCGTAACTGACACCTCTAACTTAGACTATGATGAAGAACTACATACGGGACTCTTTACCACTCGGGCGCAACCAAATTAATATTTTGACCTTTGGTGACCATAAGAGACAGAATACTTTTAAGTTAATAACTTTTCGACGTCTTTACTGATATTCCAGGTTTCCTCCACGGGATCCTAAGATTGACTTATTACGGGGAAAACCGTCAAACAGAAATTATACCCATTTCCCGTTCACCTTAGGCATCATTACGGAGGGAGACAATTATTAAAACAAAGATCAGAACCTTCAGTATCTGCATTTGCTCACCCTAGTCAGGGTTTTAAAAAGGAGGTAATTCTTTTAGACTTTCATTGACTTTAGAGGGCCCTTTAAGCTATAAATCGGGGAGCTGAACCTTGCCCCTTTAAAATATTATAGCGTCTACACAAATTTTTTTTGACGCTTTCCCTTCTTTTCAGAGATTGTATTTCGCGGGATATCAAGAATGTTAGATTCCTTCTTTTAAGCATACAAAACCCCTTTTCCTACCCACCAATGACTGACGTAAAGAAATATCCCCTTCGGTTTGGGAACTGCCTTGCAACCTACGTGAGACTGATGGAAAGGTCTTGGGGAAAAACCAAAGTTTTTTTTATTTTGATAACATTTACGTAATGACATCCACTGGGGCGAACAAATCCAAAACATTAACATCATTTTTGGGTAGGTTTCGCTCACATGGCCTCACTCCAAGCCAAGAAAAGCTTCCTTTGGGGTTAACAAAAATAGATACTTGGACGATACTTTCCCAAAAAACTCTTTGCAGCCTCTCCCCAGTAAAATCAAAAACTTTATTTTGAATTTAAAATTCCCCCAAAAACCCAAAAAGCCATGCTAGCTTGTTGGGTTGCAAATTTTTATGCACGTTTCCCAACCTTTCTTTTTACAGGATCTTACCGACTTCCTTAAAAAGTCGTGAAGGAAAAACCCCTTTAATTTTCCGATGTAGCTGGAAAAAGTTTAAAAGATTAAAAAATATCTTTTCGAAAAACCCTAACTTAAATTCCAAAATTAAAATACATTTGTTTAAGACGATGCTCCAATACTGGGTTAAAGGGGGGCACTACAAAACCATGATGGTACTCCCTTCCCCGTATGCTTCCTAACCAGAAACTCCTTCCCGCAGAAACGAATACCCACCATAGAAAGGGAATTTTGGCCCCTTTTGTGGGGTATCTCCCAAACTTAAATTTATTTGCTGGAAAAAATTCATTTTTTGAATCGGGCCACAAACCTTTTATATACCTAGAAACTTTTAAGGGAACCCAAAAGCGCCTTTGAGGTGGACATTGGGGACTCCAAGCTTTTTAAATTCCATTTGTGTATATAATGGTTCATCCAATTATTTCTCTGACTGGGTTAATCTGACAGTCGTAGAAGATTTTTGCCTCATGCGCAGTTTCCCCATGTTAGAACTTTTTCCCTTTTCCATTCTTTTATCTCCTGACTATACGTTTGGAATGGGGGGGTTTGGGGGAAAAGTTCAATGGAAAATAGCGAGGGAGTGTAAGTAACATAGTTTCATTGCCGGCTACTTGTTAAGGGATGAAGTCCCGCCCGCTACCCCCCCCCTTTTTTTTCCCCCTTCCCCCAAAGTGATAGTTTGATTGCCGGGTGCTTGTTAAGGTAGGGTCAGTCTAGCTCCCGCTATCCCTCCCCCTCCCTCTTCCCCCCCCCGGAAAGGTGACATGTGGGGCTCCGGTCAAACAGTAAATCACTCGACTCACAGCTCCCAACACTACTTTTGAAATGACAGAGAGGGTCACCTGCCAACCAACGAGAAGAATAGAAGGAGACGGACTAACGTCCTGAGACGTCCCATGTTTAGTCTACTTACCTGTTATGTAAGCCAACACAGGACCTAACCCCTCATCATAGCAGCGGTAACGAACCTGTTTTCCTGTCATCTGAAGTAATTACACACGGCTATACTCTGTGAAGAACGAGCCAGTGGTGGTCACCAACACCTGCTAACCCCCCCCCCCCCACATCAGCAATGGCTACGATTTCAACAACACTCAGTGTTACCAACACCTGACACCCCATTACCACGATATACCTATACAGTGTTGAGTTCAAATGTAATTTTTTTCATTTAATTTTTCATTTTTCTTTCAATTAGGATACCCATTCATGTTTTATTGTTTTACATTTTCCGTTTCTAAATAATAAAGTGTTTATCATTGTCTGTTATTATTTCTTTTTCTATTCATTAATTTTCCTGAGGAGTCAGCCAGCCTTGGTAATATTGACTGAAGTTGTTACAGGGCTGAGTAAGCCTTCACAGTGGGGCATTCGTAACCCGAAGTTCCACTGTACTTCTATTTTGTCGAGTGAGTACAAGAAACCGCCCATTCACTTATTTCAACTACCCAATAAAGTGGTCAGAACTTGGCAACTTGGCCAATTTCACACAAATTTTAACAGATGCCAATTTCAAAATAGGGTCCAGAATAAACACTACAGACATTCCTGGCACTAAAATAACATTTTCTCTGTTCATCAGTCATGGCTCCAGACTCCTCTATATTATTTTTGCTTACCATTTGGAATTTTTATTCACACAAAAAATAGAAGATTTACTGTTATGCAGACAGCTGCATTATTGTAATAACTGTATAAATAATGTCAACCTATTCTTGACTGTGTATTGGAATTTGGACTGGCAGGCGCACACATATTAGACAGTGACGTCATTTGTTTACTCTTGAACATCGCTTAAGAATCGAATATTTCCACTACTTTGAGCTCAATTTCAAGGTACTTTTCATCATGAACGCAATGAAAATCATATCTACTTCTGTAATATATCTTCCATTCCATCAAATGAGACCCAAAAAAATGAGACTACAACCATAAAAACCATATGAAAATATACCACTATAGGGCTTCTAATGGCTGAGAAATGAACTCCATTATTTATGGTCTGATTTCTTTCATTTTTGGTGTACATTAAGAAGCATCTTTCCATTATACATTGCCCAAGTATCAATAAGATAACCCTACAAACAAATGAGAGAAAAAATATACCAATTATAATAATAATAATATCTTTATTTACTACAAATACGTGTACATCGTATGCAGGCCTAGCTAACATCAGTGACATACTACTACATATAAAGCCCCTTGTTATGCTAAGCATTTCAGGCAAATTAGGTCAGTGTCCCAGGATAAGACCCACACCAGTCCACTAATACCCAGGTACCCATTTACTGATGGGTGAACAGACAAAAGGTGTAAAGAAGCACGCCCAATGTTTCTACCCTGGCTGGGAATCAAATATTTACCAAAAATCATATATGGCTAGCCCAAGCCAGGTACAAGAAATATGCCACTTTGTCTGACTTTTTTGGGTTATCCTAGGTTCTCTACAGATATGGTGCTATGTGTGATAATCTATGTAGAGAAAATAGCTTTTTTGTTTCAGTTTTATGGTGCAGTACGAGTGTATATCACAGTTAACCCTGTGCTATACTCTGTTTTCTCTAATATAAGCCCCCAAGACAGGGATAGGAGAATGGTACTTGTATCCCATATCCTCTTCATACCTCCATCGAACTGCTTGGCAATATGCCATATATCATTCCTTCTAGAGTATTTAACATGTTTTTATGTTATTTATATTGTTTATTATGTCATGATAGATCAATTGTGATAAGAAAATAAGCCATAGTGTTGATATTAGCATAATAATAAAGCATATTCCCCTGCATCACGAGACTGAGGTCATGGCAACCGACAGTGGCTTCAAAGCCACCTTATCTTCAACCCTTTCAGGGTTGGTGCAATACTAGTATGGCTTATGTGCCATGGTTAGTGCCGTACTAGTATGCATAAATTCTAGCGGCCAGAAATTAAGTGGGAAACAGCTGGTAGGCCTAGATATGAAAGAATGGGTCTGCGTGGTAAGTGTGTGCAGTAGGAAAAAAATCGGGCACTCAGTGGTGCACTGTGGGAATGCCATTTTAGTACACCTTGTTCACCATGCCTCACTCCTTGGCAAATTGGGACACTTTTGTTCCCCAGTGACAGTTCTAATACAGATGGAAGTGTCAGTGAAGATGAGTTTCAAGGTTTTGACGAGGTTATGACCGAAACTAATGACCATAATACTAGCAATAGTGAGGAAAATCCAGATGACCCTCAACCTTCCACCTCTGGTGCTGGGCCATCTTATTCACGTTCAGTTGTACTAGAATGTAAGAGGAAATTTGTATTTTCCCATATCCAGGACTCAGATGTGAGCAATGGTGATGATAGTGATAGTGAATATGAACTCCAAGCTCTTGAAAACAGTTCCAGTAGCGAGAGTGAAGTGGAATATTCTCCAGTGAAGCGTAAGTATATACGATGGTATATGCGCTCTGGTAGTGTGCCATATGCTATTCCAAGGTTAAGGAGAACATCCCATGGCACAGATAGTGAAAATGAAGATGATAGTGTTGCAATTGGGTTGAGAAATGTGGATGTGGCAGCAGATGGTAGTGGTTATAGTGGTGCCAGCCGTGAGGCACCAGCAGTGGGCCACACTGGTACCCACGCTGCTGAGTCAGCTCAGCTACAACAAAGGCCACCCTCACCTACCTATCCACCACACCAACCTCAAAACCACAACCTCCACAACCACCTGTCAGTATCCAGTACCCACCATCAGACCGCACCTGGGATTGGGAGGAAGCTGACAATTTTGTTCCCAATCCCCATCACTTTGATGAAAGTCAAAGTGGAATATGGCCATCTTGTACACTTGGGAACAATGCCAGTGAACTGGAATGTTTCGAGTTAGTTATTCTTTGACAAACCCCTGATGAAAATTATTGTCAGGGAAAGCAACAGATACTTTGATTACACCATGGCTAACACAATACAGTGGTCCCTCGACCAATGATGGCATTGTATAACGTTAAATCCGACTAGAGATACATTTTAACGCAAAAATTTTGCCTCGACTAGCGCTAAAAAACTCGACCAACGCGATTCGTTCTGTTCGAGACGCATCCACATGTGGCCTGAGCGCGCCTCACTTGTCCCGTGGGTGCCAGTGTTTACAAGCCAGCCACTGCGGCCGCATCCAAACATACAATCGGAACATTTCATATTATCACAGCATTTTTAGTGATTGCACCTGCAAAATAAGTCACCATGGGCCCCAAGAAAGCTTCTAATGCCAACTCTACAGCAAAAAGGGTGAGAATCACTATGGATATGAAGAAAGAGATCACTGCTAAGTATGCAAGTGGAGTGCGTGTCTCCGAGCTGGCCAGGTTGTACACAAAACCCCAATCAACCATCACTATTATCTTGGCCAACAAAATGGCAATCAAGGAAGCTGTTCTTGCCAAAGGTGCAACTATGTTTTCGAAACTGAGATCGCAAGTGATAGAAGATGTTGAGAGACTGTTATTAGTGTGGATAAACAAAAAACAGATAGGAGGAGATAGCATCTCTCAAGCGATCATATGTGAAAAGGCTAGGAAGTTGCATGACGATTTAATTAAAAAATTGCCTGCAACTAGTGGTGATGTGAGTGAATTTAAGGCCAGCAAAGGTTGGTTTGAGAGATTTAAGAATCGTAGTGGCATACATAGTGTGATAAGGCATGGTGAGGCTGCCAGTTCGGACCACAAAGCGGCTGAAAAATATGTGCAGGAATTCAAGGACTACATAGACAGTGAAGGACTGAAACCTGAACAAGTGTTTGTGATGAAACAGGCCTGTTTTGGAAGAAAATGCCAAGCAGGACCTACATTACTCAGGAGGAAAAGGCACTCCCAGGACATAAGCCTATGAAAGACAGGCTTACTCTGTTGATGTGTGCTAATGCTAATGGTGATTGCAAAAGTGAAGACTTTATTGGTGTATCACTCTGAAACTCCCAGAGTGTTCAGGAAAAACAATGTCCTCAAGGCTAATTTGTGTGTGCTGTGGAGGGCAAACAGTAAGGCATGGGTCACTAGGGACTTTTTCTATGACTGGTTACACCATGCATTTGCCCCCACTGTGAAAAATTACCTCCTGGAAAATAAATTGGACCTTAAGGGCCTCCTGGAATTAGACAATGCTCCTGGTCATCCTTCAGACTTGGCATAGCCACTTTCTGGGGAAATGAGCTTCATCAAGGTCAAGTTTTTGCCTCCTAATACCACTCCTCTCCTGCAGCCCATGGACCAGCAGGTCATTGCAAACTTCAAAAAACTCTGCTTTGTAGTGACCTCAGAAACTCAATTGACTCTAAGAGAGTCTTGGAGAGTTTTGGAGAGATCACTTTAGCATCCTCAATTGTGTAAACACTATAGGTAAGGCTTTGGAGGAAGTGACTAAGAGGACCTTGAACTCTGCTTGAAAGAAACTGTGGCCAGAATGTGTAGACAAAAGGGATTTTGAAGGCTTTGAGGCTAACCCTGAGAAGCCTATGCCAGTTGTGGAATCAACTGTGGCATTGGGGAAGTCCTTGGGGTTGGAGGTTAGTGGGGAGGATGTGGAAATGTTGGTGGAGGAGGACAATGAACTAACCACTGATGAGCTGCAAGATCATCTTCATCAGCATGAGGCCAGACCTGAGGAAACTGCTCCGGAGGAGGGGATAGAGAAATTGAAGAAGTTGTCTACTTCAAAGATTAAAGAAATGTGTGCAACGTGGCTTAAAGTGCAAACCTTTTTTGACGAAAATCACCCTCAGACAGCTACTGCAAGCCGTGTTGGCAACCTGTACAATGACACTTTTGTGAACCAATTTAGGAAAGTCATAAAGGAATGAGAGGTACAGGCCTCTATGGACAGATATGTTGTGCGACAGAAGTCCAGTGACTCTCAAGCTGGTCCTAGTGGCATTAAAAGAAGAAGGGAAGTAACCCCAGAAAAGACTTGCCACCTCAAGTCCTAATGGATGGGGATTCCCTTCTAAACACTAACCCCATCCACACTCTCCCCCTCGTCCCATCCCATCAATCATCACCAGATCTTCAATAAAGATAAGTGTCATGTAACTGTACATGACTTCTTCAGTTTGTGTGTATTAAAATTAATATTTGGGGTGTCAGGAACGGATTAATTTGATTTCCATTATTTCTTATTGGGAAAATTAACTCGACTAACGATTATTTCGACTAACGATGAGCTCTCAGGAACGGATTAATATCGTTGGTCGAGGGTCCACTGTACTTTCACCAAAATCACGGCTACACCAGTGGAAAGAGACAACTGTGGCTGAGATGTATCTTTTGTTTGCCACAATAATGCTCATGCCACATGTGTATAAACACAATGTCAAATCATACTGGTCGACAGACCGCCTGATTGCAACCACAGGTTTCAGTGATATTATACCAGTGAATTGATTTGTGATGCTGGTGCTGCTGTCACGTATGCTTCACTTCTCAGACAAAACCAGGCCTGACAGAAATGACAGGTTATATAAGATTAGGAATGTGTTTGTGTATTTGAAACAGAAATTCAATATGTATTTTTATCCCTTCAGGAAGCTTGTTACTGATGAGTCTTTGATTCTGTTCAAAGGAAGACTGTCGTTCAAGCAGTATATACCATTTAAGAGGAAACGCTTTGGTATAAATTTGTTTGTGCTTTGCAATTGCTACAGTGGTCTTTTATTGGATATACACCTACCATCCGACTTACGACCGAGTTCGGTTCCGAGAAACCGGTCGTAAGTCGAAATGGTCGTAAGTCGAACTTTACTATTGAATATCAACAAAACATTTTTGTAATGACTTTATTTTATTGTTTTATTTTGGTATTTCATGTTTTAATTTACTTTTTATGTTGTTAGTACTGTATTCTATACTGTAAGGTTTAGAATAAACACAGTGTACAACACAAATAGTTGTTTATTTCCCAGAAATTTGGCATAAAAAACACAGTCATATGTCGAGTGGTCGTAAGTCGAGCAAGTCATAAGTCGGATGGTAGGTGTAATTGTGTACACTGGAAGTAATACATTACAAGATACCAGGAAGTGCTGGGTATCTCTGGTTATGTGGTTAGTACAATGATGGAACCATATCTTGGTAAGGGGCATATATACTGATAACTGGTACACAAGCCCCTTACTCGGTGATTTCTTGCGAGAGAACATGGCAGATGTGTGTGGCACAGTCCGTGCAAATCTTAAACATATGCCCAGGTTCGACGCAGGCACTTGTAGAGATGAGGTGCAGGTGTTTGCTACCAATGACATCATGGCATTTCGGTGGCATGGCAAACGAGATGTCACACTGTTGTCATCAGTTCACCCTAACGAAATGGCAGACACTGGCAGGCAGCACAGAGAGAGCAATGAGCCCATTCTAAAACCTGCAGTTGTGATGGACTACACCCTCAATATGCATTCAGTGGACAAATGTGACATGCAGATTGGGTTTGCTGATTGTGTTTGCAAGAGTTATAAGTGGTACATAAAACTCTTTTTCCACATTCTGGACATTTCCATGCTCAATGCTTATAATATATATAAGACGAGGACCAGAAACAAACCACCATATGGGGAATTTCATTTGTCTGTCATCAGACAAATACAGTGGACCCCCAACATTCGATGGCATCAACATTCGATAAATTCGACATTCGATGCATTTTAACGCAAAAATTTCGCCTCGACATTCGATCGAAAACCTGCTATTTGATACGATTCGTATGAGACGTGTCCACATGTGGCCTGAACTGCCCCGTGTGTGCCAGTGTTTACAAGCCAGCCAGTGTGCGTGCACCTAAGGATACATTCGGTACATTCCATATTATTCATATTATCACTGTTTTTGGTGCTTGTTTCTGCAAAATAAGTAACCATGGGCCCCAAGAAAGCTTCTAGTGCCAACCCTTCGAGAAAAAAGGTGCTAATGACTATTGAAATGAAGAAAGAGATAACTGCAAAGTACGAAAGTGGAGTGCATGTGTCGGAGCTGGCCAGGTTGTACACAAAACCCCAATCAACCATCTCTACTATAGTGAGCAGGAAAATGGCAATCAAGGAAGCTGTTGTTGCAAAAGGTGCAACTTTGTTTTTGAAACAGAGATCGCTAGTGTTAGAAGATGTTGAGAGACTGTTATTGGTGTGGATAAATGAAAAACAGATAGCAGGAAATAGCATCTCTCAAGCGATCATTTCTGAAAAGGCTAGGCAGCTGCATGATGATTTGGTAAAGAAATTGCCTGCAACTAGTGGTGATGTGAGTGAATTTAAGGCCAGCAAAGGATGGTTTGAAAGATTTAAGATCGTAGTGGCATACACAGTGGGTAACATGGTGGGGCCCTGCCAGTTCGGACCACAAAGCGGCTGAAAAATATGTGCATGAATTCAAGAAGTACATAGAGGCTGAAGGATTGAAACCTGAACAAGTGTTTAATTGTGACAAAACAGGCCTGTTTTGGAAGAAATTGCCAAGCAGGACCTACATTACTCAGAAGGAAAAGGCACTCCCAGGACATAAACCTATGAAAGACAGTTTTACTCTTCTGATGTGCCAATGCTAGTGGCGATTGCAAAGTGAAGCCTTTATTGGTGTATCACCTGGAAACTCCCAGAGTGTTCAGGCAAAAGAATATCCTCAAGTCTAATTTGTGTGTGATGTGGAGGGCAAACAGTAAGGCATGGGTCACTAGGGACTTTTTCTATGACTGGTTTACACCATGCATTTGCCCTCAATGTGAAAAATTACCTAAATGAAAAGAAATTAGGCTTTAAGTGCCTCCTGGTATTAGACAATGCTCCTGGTCAGCCTTCAGACATGGCAGAGCGGCTTTCTGCGGACATGAACTTCATTAAGGTCAAGTTTTTGCCTCCTGATACCACTCCTCTCCTGCAGCCCATGGACCAACAGGTCATTTCCAACTTTAAGAAACTGTACACAAAAGCTATGTTTCAAAAGTGCTTTGTAGAGACCACAGAAATTCAACTGACTAAAAGAGTTTTGGAAGGATCACTTTAATATCCTCAATTGTATAAACCTTATAGGTACGGCTTGGGAGGGAGTGACTAAGAGGACCTTGAACCCTGCTTGGAAAAAACTGTGGCCAGAATGTGTAGACAAAAGGGATTTTGAAGGGTTTGAGGCTAACCCTGAGAAGTGTATGCCATTTGAGGAATCCATTGTCGCACTGGGGAAGTCCTTGGGTTGGAGGTTAGGGGGAGGATGTGGAAGAGTTGGTGGAGGAGGACAATGAAGAACTAACCACTGATGAGCTGCTAGATCATCTTCAACAGCAAGAGGCCACACCTGAGGAAACTGCTTCGGAGGAGGGGATAGAGAAAGTGAAGAAGTTGCCTACCTCAAAGATTAAGGAAATGTGTGCAAAGTGGCTTGAAGTGCAAACCTTTTTTGATGAAAATCACCTTCAGACAGCTACTGCAAGCTGTGTTGGCAACCTGTACAATGACACTGTTGTGAACCACTTTAGGAAAGTCATAAAGGAACGAGAGGTACAGGCCTCAATGGACAGATATGTTGTGGGACAGAAGTCCAGTGACTCTCAAGCTGGTCCTAGTGGCATTAAAAGAAGGGAAGTAACCCCAGAAAAAGACTTGATACCTCAAGTCCTAATGGAAGGGGATTCCCCTTCTAAACACTAACACCATCCACTCTCTCCCCTCCTCCCATCCGATCAATCATCACCAGATCTTCATTAAAGGTAAGTGTCAATTATTTTATTGTTATTAATCTATTGTTATTGTTGTTATTGTAATTATTCTATTGCATTAAACTTAATATTTCATGTGGTAAAATTTTTTTGTTCATACTTTTGGGTGTCTTGCATGGATTAATTTGATTTCCATTATTTCTTATGGGGAAAATTAATTCGACTTTCGATATTTTCGACATTCGATGAGCTCTCAGGAACAGATTAATATCGAATGTCGGGGGTCCACTGTAATAATCAAGAATCAAGGAACAACACCTGGAATAGAAAACTGCCCACGAAATTATCAACAACTACCTTCTTGTCTGAGGCCTGGTGATCACTTCCTACTGAAACTGCCTGCTACTGCTTTCAAGAAAAAGGCTCAGAAGAGGTGTTATGTCTGCGCATATACAAAAAAATGCCCACAACAACACAGACACACTCGTTTTATGTGTGAGGAGTGTAAAACATCATTGTGCATGACACTGTGTTTCAAAGACTTCCACTGGCTGCGGACTTCTGAGAACTTGTCCAGTGACTTTATATATGTATACAGTGGACCCCCGCATAGCGAACGCCTTGCATAGCGAACAATCCGCATAGCGAACGCTTTGTTCGCTAAAATTTTGCCCCGCATAGTGGACAAAAACCCGCTCAGCGACCTTCGTCCGAGACGCGTCCAATGTGCGGCCTCAGCCAGCCTCACATGTGCCGCCCGTCCCATTGTTTACCAGCCAGCCTCCGCGGTAACATTCAAGCATACACTCGGAATATTTCGTATTATTACAGTGTTTTCGGTGCTGTTTCTGAAATTAAGTGACCATGGCCCAAGAAAGCTTCTAGTGCCAACCCTGTGGGAAAAAGGGTGAGAAATTTGTATGGAAATTAAGAAAGATTTTGAAGGGTTTGGGGCTAACCCTGAGAAGCCTATGCCAGTTGTGGAATCCATTGTGCCTACTTCAAAAATTAAAAGGAAATGTGTGCACAGGGGGTTTTGAACTGCAAACCTTTATGGATGAAAATCAACCCTGACACAGCTGTTGCAAGCCGTGCTGGGACTTTTTCAATGACAATGTTGTGGCCCATTTTAAGAAATCGTAAAGGAAGGGGAGGTACAGAGCTCTATGGACAGATTTGTTGTGCGACAGAGGTCCAGTGACTCTCAAGCTGGTCCTAGTGGCATTAAAGAAGAAGGGAAGTAACCCCGGAAAAGGACTTGTTTACCTCAAGTCCTAAGGAAGGGGATTCCCCTTCTAAACACTAACACTCTCTCTCCCCTCCTCCCATCCCATCAATCATCACCAGATCTTCAATAAAAGTAAGTGTCATGTAATTGTGCATGCCTTTTTCAGTTTGTGTGTACTAAAATTAACATTTTTTTGTGGTAAAAAAAATTTTTTTTCATACTTTTGGGTGTCTTGCACGGATTAATTTTATTTCCATTATTTCTTATGGGGAAAATTAATTCGCATAGCGAACATTTCGCATAACGACCAGCCCTCTTGCACGGATTAAGTTCGCTATGCGGGGGTCCACTGTATATGTATAATATAGAAAAATTGTAATAAACAACATTTTATTTTGTTCGTTTGTTTTTGTAAACATGTTTTGTAAACAATATAATGACAACAGTGTTTGTGCAGTGATTGTGTAGTATAGAACGACTGAATATACATAAAATAGTCCTCATGTTGGTCTCACAGGCCATAAAAGTTACTTGAAAAGAAAAAATATTAAAAAATAATATAAAAAGGTAGAAAAAAAAATGATTACTGGGTGACCATCAGTCGGCGATGTTGCCATAAGTGGTTCAATTTCTGTCAACTTCACGTCTCCATATCTCGGTGAGCACTGACGGCAAAAAAATTTTTTTAGCCTAAAAAATTTAGAAAAAAAAAAATCTTTTCATAAGAAAAAATATTTTTGTTGTTTTTTTAATATTTTTCAACCCTGAGAACAAGTCTGGGAGAGGGCCTGTTGACCCTCAAAGGGTTAATGAACAATATACTGTGTAGGTGCTTTACATAATGAGAAGCATTTCTTTTATTCGTTGGAACCATGGCTAGGGCTAAAAGTAAGCAGGTTATAACAATACAGTAGATAGTCATTTAGCACAAGTTTGTTTGGCACGATTGAAAAATTGTGGTACAATTTTATGTAACAGGTTGTAAGATGAATTTAACACGGTTCAGTTTGCGGGAAGAAAAAAAATCTTCCCTTTCCTCAAGCAGCCGTCTTGTTGTGGATCAGTGGGGGAGACCTCCTGCCGTCCCCAGCCACCCCCCACACCACCCCACCATCCAAGCATTAGTACTTCATACATGTCCAGTCCAACTTCTCTGCTACAAGCTTGTGATTGTGGAGAAATTTTCTCCAGGAGTGGGGTATCAGCCCCCTTCAGCCCCTTCAGCCCCTTTCAGCCCTGAGGGGCCCAGCCCTCTCAGAAGGGGCAAGCGTCTTGTTTACTGCTACAGTGAGTAATTGATCACAGATGCCGTACGAGTATCTGACGTGGTCAAGTGACCGATGCTCCTTGCAGTCCAGTGTTGCAAAGTGTATTTTAATAAGAGACAGTACATCTCTTACTTTAGCAGGACAATTAAGGAAAATCCTGCTCCCACTTTATTACCATGGTAAAGAGAGTAGACATTTTTGTCTAAAGCTTAAGACAGCAAGAATCAAACATTCTGCTTTGCTTCATCGAGGAAGTGGCAAGGGGAAGCAAAAAAGTACTATGTCAGCTTTTTTTTTTTTGCTGGGGGCAGTGACGGCATGGGGCGTTGGCGTCCCTTTAGATTACTTTTGACTCTACGAGAGTGACACTGACGCCAGGATAACCAGCAAAGAACACTGATTGTGCGTTAGTGTGAACAAAGTGTCTCATAAAACCAATAAACACTTAAGAGAAGTGTATCAGCTTCTTCAGTGATAACATTGTGAACAATAAAGACAAATCTTGTGGAACATAGTGTACCAGTGGGCGTTTCCTAGACAAAGGAAGACGTGGACATCCAAGGACACTTCACTTCTATCAAGTCACCGAAAACCTGTCGAAGGTGTAAGAACACCATAGCCACGTTACAAGAGCAAGGTTTATGTTACAAATTTCTTGTGGTAGGGGGACTGCGCAGTTCTTGAGTCGCAAGGAGTTTGTAATCAGCCTATATCGGCAGTAAGGTGTGGACTTTTGAGTCCAAACAAGTAAGTTGTCAGCCATCAGTGAATGAAATATGCTGACATAACACCCCCTAGGGGTAATTTATAATCTTACAAATTATAAATCTTTACAGCCCATTGAAAGATGGCTTCGACAGCTTCTAGACCTCGTCTGCAGGGGCGGCTGTGCAGGTGATGAGTTGTCTTTAAGTTAAGTTTTCACTGTTTAAACTTAGCTGGTAATGCCATTTCTCAACAGTGATTGTGAATTGTGTTTTGATCTTTTAACTGCTATATCTTGTATCTGCCAAGCAATCATAACACCCAGTAGGCATACCAGTGTTGCTCAAAGTGGCAAGAAAAGGTGTAAGCATTTAAGTCCTAGATTAACGAAGGAAACAAAGACATTAGACAAGACATCTTGTGGCCATAATGGAGTGTTACTTTGTACACATAAAAACGAGGTAAACATAAAGTTGTGTGACTGACTGACTTACTGAATTATCGACTTCTCTGACTTACTGAATGATTTGACTGACTTACTGAATGATTTGACTGACTTACTGAATGATTTGACTGACTTACTGAATGATTTGACTGACTTACTGAATGATTTGACTGACTTACTGAATGACTTGACTGACTTACTGAATGATTTGACTGACTTACTGAATGACTTGACTTACTGAATGACTTGACTGACTTAGTGAATGACTTGACTGATTTACTGAACAACTTGACTGACTTACTGAATAACTTGACTGACTTACTGAATGACTTGACTGACTTACTGAACAACTTGACTGACTTACTGAATGACTTGACTGACTTACTGAATGAATCAACTGACTTACTGAATGACTTGAGACTTACTGAATGACTTGACTGGGTTATTGAATGACTTGACTGACTGAACAATTTGCTTGACTTACTGAATGACTTGAGATTTACTGAATGATTTGACTGATTTATTAATGACTTGACTGACTTACTGAATGACTTGACTCTTACTGAATGACTTGGCTGACTTACTGAATGACTTGACTGACTTATTGAACAACTCAACTTACTGAATAACTTGACTGGCATACTGAATGACTTGACTGACTTACTGAATGACCTGACTTACTAAATGACTTGACTAATTTACTGAACGACTTGACTGACTTACTGAATGATATGACCGACTTATTGAATGACCTGACTGACTGAATGACTTGACTGACTTACTGAATGACTTGACTGACTTACTGAATGACTTGACTGGTTTACTGAATGACTTGACGGACTTACTGAATGACTTGACTGACTTACTGAATGATTTGATTGACTTACTGAATGACTTGACTGACTTTCTGAATGACTTGACTGACTTACTGAATGATTTGTCTGACTTACTGAATGACTTGACTGGTTTACTGAATCACTTGACTGACTTACTGAATGACTTGAGACTTACTGAATCACTCAACTGATTACTGAATGACTTGACTGATTTATTGAATGATTTGACTGACTTACTGAATGCCTTGATTGGCTTACTAGTAGAATTACTTGACTGACTTACTGAATGACTTAAAGTTAGACACTTCAGTACGACCATCAACTTCAGTACCAGAACCTCTACCATCCACCTCAGCCCAGTAGGACCACAACATAACTCTCCACTCTCTTCACAATCATCCACAAACACCAGCACCCACAATTTAAGGTAAGAAATACTATTATTTCTGTTACATTTGTAGTCTTAAGCAGTAAAAAACAACATAATACATCACAAAAATGAACTACAATTATATATTCACTTTTATTTTTGTAAGATGTGGAGGCCTAAACAAAGTTGTTTGGCTTTTTTGGGGCTCTCAGGAACGTAACCCTATTTTTTGCTTAAGTTCTTCAGTTCATCTAAGATGGTTTTTACCTAATACAGTGTTTTCAGGAACGTAACTACCGAGTTAACCCTTTCAGGGTCAACAGGCCCTCTCAGAGACTTGTTCTCAGGGTCGGCCAAATTTAAAAACAAAAAAATTATTTTTTCTTATGAAAAGATAGAGAATCTTTTCCCGATCATAATGACACCAAAAGTATGAAATTTGATGGAAAACTTACGGAATTATGCTCTCGCGAAGTTAGCGGTCTCGACGATGTTTATGCATCGGCGATTTTGCCCACTTTGAGCCCTATTTTCGGCCAATTCCAGTGTACTTGTCGACAAAAATCATAACTATTTCGCTAGAACTTCATTTTTCCTATCAAATGAGTGCAAGAAACCACCCATTTACTGATTTCAACTATCCAATACAGTGGTCAGAATTTAGCAATTTAGCCAATTTCACAAAAATTTCAAAAGATGCCAATTTCCGAATATGGTCCAGAATAAACAAGAAAGACATTCCTGGCACTAAAATAATATTTCCTCTGTTCATTAGCCATGCCCCCATGCCCCTCTTACATTCTTTTGCTTTCCACTTTGAATTTTTATTCTCAAAAAAATAGAAGATTTACTGTTATGCAGACTACTGCATTGGTGTAGAAATAGTATAAATATTATCAGTGCACTTGTGAAAGAATATTAAACTCACCAGTTAGACTCACCAGTTGATGTGTATTGGACCATGATTTGTTTACTGAACTTTGGTAAAAATCGAACATTTCTGCTACTTTGAGTGCAATTTCAAGGTAGTTTTCTTTGTAAAACCCCAGTCAAAATCATCTCAATTTCTGTAATATTTCTTCCATTCTATAAAATTAGACCAGGAAAACTAGAATACAACAATAAATACCATACGAAAATACAGTGCAAAGTCACTGTTTTAATCCAAAAACATGATCAAAGTATTTTTCTCATTACGCACTGTGTGCTGCAGGATTTTTTTTATACCACGCACACTGACCACATAGACTCATTCTTTCATATGTAGGCCACCAGCTTTCTCCACTAGATTTGAGGGTGCTAGAATTTAGGCGTACTACGTCAAAAACCTTGGTGCGTAAGCCGTACTAGTATGGCCTAAACCCTGAAAGGTTAAAATGATGGCTACTGTAAATGGAAAAAAAAAAAAATTTGGGAAAAACACTTATGCAGCAAGTAGCACCACCAAACAGTACCACAGGTTGGTGTGGCAACCCTTGAAATTTGAAATGCTAGCTGAAATTAGTGCCAAATAAGATGGAAAACCGGATGTCTATTGCCGATTTGGAGGGGAGACCGTACTCACTGGGTGGGGGGAAGAACACAAAATATTACCTGGAAAGTACTCGGGGGCCGGCCCCAAAATTTGCACACTGCATAACAACAGAGTGGAGGAAAAAATGGGGGGAAAGTGCAAAATAACTCGGTAAGGAGCAGGTGTACAGGGGGGGGGACAAAAAGGGGAAACACTGTTCAACATTTGAGGCCCAGCTTTTCAATCTTACAAGAAGAATCAAAACATGGCGGGGGAAAACGGACAAATTTTTTCACCGGGTCCAGATCAACCAGGTGTGAGGGATATGGGGGGGACAGGCTCCCACAGCAACACCCTGGTTGACCGGGCAACACCAGATGACCTGGCCATTGCCCCCCCAAAGTAGTGAAACTCTCAAAACCTTAAAAGGTATTCAAAGGTTCCACATAGTGCTCACACACACCCCCATACTAGCTCATATACACCCACTAGCTCTAAGAAAATGGACACCCCTAGGTTCACTTGGGAAAGCCTCATGCATCAACATGATGGGGACACTACCAG
This sequence comes from Cherax quadricarinatus, assembly GCF_026875155.1. Lineage (NCBI taxonomy): Eukaryota > Metazoa > Arthropoda > Malacostraca > Decapoda > Parastacidae > Cherax > Cherax quadricarinatus. Next base: position 10,088,870 of record NC_069416.1, on the reverse strand, counting down.
AGAGAGAGGGAGGATGAACCGCAAGTTTGGCCCTCATGTTCACCCTTAGAGCTGGCTTTGAGGACATCACATAAAGGCCCCTTGGGCTAGGACAGGGGTTCTAGCTTTAATACGGGTTGAGTTACAAGGGGAGGGGGTACAGGAATGGGATGGGAAAAGCCAAACTAAAAAAGGGGGGTCTCACACAGGCATGAGGAATTTCCTGCAGGAGGTCAGGGGGAAAGAAAAATTTGGTAGGAAAATCTAAATGAAAATGGGGACATGTAACAAAAAAAGCAAGGAAAAAGGGAAAAGGTTTTTCCCCAAGGGGCAACGAAATAAGGGGAAACACCAGGAGGCAAAACTAAGGTTTTAGAGAAAGGAAAAATTACAGAAGAAAAAGGCCCAGAAAAATAGAGAGATTAGTTGAAGGCCAGAAAAAAAAAGACAATGAGGGAGCCCGGACGTACAAAAATGCATACTCAAAAAACAAGTCGACCTGAAGTGTTGTATGCAAAATCAGGAGGAAGACAACATCAAGTACCCGGAATCAGGCTGAGGAAAGAAGATGGGAAGCTCCAAAAAAAACCAGGAAGTATGTGAGGAGCTCAAATGAGAGATTTTTAAAAGTATTTTACAGTGGAGACAGAAAGGGGCTCCAGGGAAATCAGAACAAAGGGGTAAACCCAAAAAGGGAAAATATAAAAAGTGTTAGATAAAAAACACAAACCAAGGGGGTAAGAAGCGCTAAGTACCCGCTCCTACATGTCTCCAATGTTTAAAATAATTTTTTTCTGCAGTTTGCAAATACAGTAGGGCCCCCCCTTATACAGCAGGTTAGGTTCCAGGCTAATGCCCGGGAAAGCAAAAATCGCGGAAAACAAAAAGCCTATTTTTCCACTTATAAATGCTATAAAACCAGGTAACAAGTTTTCAAAACTAGTTTGTTAGCAATGAGCTAGGCATTAAAAAAAAAAAAGTAAAATACATTTACGCACCCCAACTTACCTTACAATATTTTTGTCTTAATGTAGGGGAGAGGGGATTTTATTTGTAGGAAGTCAGGGTTTTTAAGGGATGGAGCCACCAGGTAGCCCCCCCCACTCACACGAATACACTACTTTAATTAAAGCCCCCCGAGCGAAAAAATACATACAGTACATTCATTAATTACCTTAAAATATTTGTAGTCTTAATGTAGGGTGAGAGGTGAGTTTTATTTGTTTGTTTGAAGTCAGGTTTGGGAAGTATGGTAGCCAGCAGGGCAGCTCTCACCACCCTACCCACACATAATATACATACAACACAAAATTAAAGCTCCCCAGAGTGATAAAATACATATACATTACATTCATTAATTACCTTACAATATTTGCAGTCTTATATGCAGGGTGAAGGTGAGTTTTATTTGTAGGAAGTCAGGTTTGGGAAGTATGGGTAGTCTGCAGGGGCAGCACTTCCTGCCCCACCCCACCCACACATAATGTAAACAAACCAGGTGAACGTGTCTGGTTTTCGTTCACTTTACATTGTGTACCAATTGTCTCCCGTTGATACAACAGAATAAATAGAGTAGAAACTCTCATTCTCATGTAACACCATTTTTAGAAGAAATGACGCCATGAGTGAAGGCATACTTAGGTGCGGGTACACATACGTATAATTATCAGTTAAAATAATAATGTAGGTATGTAGTCCGCCTGGGCTACATACCTATACCTATCTACATAGCTACACGATATTTAATGTGGCCCAGAGCCATATTATTACCATTGACATACGTACCATGTTCACTGAGTTTAACCCTTTGAGGGTTTTCGTCGTACTAGTACGTCTTACGCGTAGGGGTTTTTGACGTACTAGTACTCATAAATTCTAGCGACCTCAAATCTAGTGGGAGAAAGCTGGTAGGCCTTCATATGAAAGAATGGGTCTATGTGGTCAGTGTGCACAGTCTAAAAAAAATCCTGCAGCACACGGTGCATAATGAGAAAAAAAAAACTTTTTCCATTTTTTTTTAATAAATCAGTGACTTTGCAGTGTATTTTCGTATAGTATTTATTGTTGTATTCTAGTTTTCTTGGTCTCATTTTATAGAATGGAAGACTTTATTACTGAAATTGAGATGATTTTGACTGGTTTTACAATGAAAGGTGCCTTGAAATTGAGCTCAAAGTAGCAGAAATGTTCGATTTTTACCAAACTTCAAAAGTAAACAAATCGTGCCAAGCGTGCAATACACGTCAACTGGTGAGTCTAATATTCTTTCACAAGTGCACCAATAATATTTATACCATTTTTTTACACTAATGCAGTAGTCTGCATAACAGTAAATCTTATATTTTTTGTGAGAATAAAAATTCAAAGTGGAAAGCAAAAGAATATAAGAGGGGCCTTGAGACGTGACTAATGACTAGAGGAAATGTCATTTTAGTGCCAGGAATGTCTTCTTGTTTATTCTGGACCCTATTTCGAAATTGGCATCTTTTGAAATTTGTGTGAAATTGGCAAAATTGCTAAATTCTGACCACTGTACTGGATAGTTGAATTATAAAATGGGTGGTTTCTTGCACCCATTCGATAGAAAAAATGGAGTTCTAGCGAAATATTTATGTTTTTTGTCGACTAGTACAGTGAAATTGGCCGAAAATGGGGCTCAAAGTGGGCAAAATCGCCGATCCGTAAACATCGCCGAGACCGCTAACTTTGCGAGAGCATAATTCCGTAAGTTTTCTATCAAATTTCAAACTTTTGGTGTCGTTATGATCGGGAAAAGATTCTCTATCTTTTCATAAGAGAAAATAATTTTTTTTTTTTTTAAATTTGGCCGACCCTGAGAACGAGTTTCGGAGAGGGCCTGTCGACCCTCAAAGGGTTAATCATTTATAACAACTGCCTTTAGATGTCATCATAAACAAAGGGGAAAGTAATGAATAATTCATGCTGAGAATTGTAAACAAAAGCGTTATGTATTAAGGGGAGTGACGTAATGTTTTCTCTCCGCCCGGCTACCACACCTCCATAGTATATAAACATAAAATGTTTATATGTAAAGTGTTTCTTATATAATTTTGAAGAAAATATCATAGTGGATTAATGAAAATGTCTTTATTAACATAAAATAAGACATTTAATGTGCCCAAGAGTGATTATTATTACCTAACAGAGATGTGCTCATGGAGAATGTAAACAAACCTGGTGGTGAGTGCCATATTTGAAAGACTGCTTGCCGTATAGAAAGTCTTGGTCATAATTTGAGATCGCCATATTAGCGGAATGCCATAAGGCGAAACGCTGAAAAGCTGGGCCCTATTGTATATGCCATAATTTTGCAAGCATGTTATAGTGAACACATGTTAACAGATCAAATGTTATCTGATGGTCTACTGTACTAAACAATGGATCCATCTCTGGTGAGCACATATTTTTTAAAATTCATCATTAAAAAACTCAGTTGTAATATGTAATGTAATATTATGATTGCAGTCCCTGTCTAAAGTACGGGTTGACCATCACTAATCCGGCATCATCGGGACCTGTAGGGTGCTGGATTACAGAGTGGTTAGGTTAGAATACACTTAACCCTTTCAGGGTCCCCAGGCCCTCTCAGAGACTTGTTCTCAGGGTCGCCAAATTTAAAAAAGAAAATTTTTTTTTTATGAAAAGATAGAATCTTTTCCCGATCATAATGGCACCAAAAGTATGAAATTTGATGGAAAACTTACGGAATTATGCTCTCGCGAAGTTAGCAGTCTTGATGATGTTTATGCATCGGTGATTTTGCCCACTTTGAGCCCTATTTTCGGCCAATTCCAGTGTACTAGTCAACAAAAATCATAACTATTTCACTAGAACTCCATTTTTTCTATCGAATGAGTACAAGAAACCACCCATTTACCGATTTCAACTATCCAATAAAGTGGTCAGAATTTAGCAATTTTGTCAATTTCACACAAATTTCAAAAGATGCCAATTTCCAAAAAGGGTCCAGAATAAACAAGAAAGACATTACTGCCACTAAAATAACTGGTTCTCTGTTCGTTAGTCACATCCCAGGCCCCTCTTATATTTCTTTAGCTTTCCACTTGAATTTTATTCTTACAAAAAAATAGAAGATTTACTGTTATGCAGACTCCTGCATTAGTGTAGAAATGGTATAAATAATATCAGCGCACTTGTGAAAGAATATTAGATTCACCAGTTGATGTGTATTGGACGCTTGGCATGATTTGTTTACTTTTGAACTTTGGTAAAAATCGAACATTTCTGCTACTTTGAGCTCAATTTCAAGGTACTTTTCATTGTAAAACCAGTCAAAATCATCTCAATTTCTGTAATATATCTTCCTTTCTATAAAATGAGACCAGGAAAACTAGAATACAACAACAAATGCCATAAGAAAATACAGTTCAAATTCACTGTTTTAATCCAAAAACATGGTCAAAGTTTTTTTGTCTCATTACGCACTGTGTGCTGCAGAACTTTTTTTATACTGCACACACTGACCACATAGACCCATTCTTTCATATGTAGGCCTACCAGCTTTCTCTCACTAGATGTGAGGACGCTAGAATTTAGGTGTACTAGTAGTCAAAAACCGGGCGTAAAGCCGTATAGTACGGATGAAACAATGATAAGGTCTAACCCAACAAATGTTATTTATGGCATCAATGATTTCAACCAATTTACACCCTGTTTTTGGCAAATTCCACTGTTCCAGTCTACCAAATTCATAGCTATTTGTTAGTATTCGTTCTATTCTGTCGACAGAGTACAAGAAACTGCCCATTTTTCTATTTAACTACCTAATAAAAGTGTTCAGAAATTGACAATTTGGACAATATCACCACAAATGTCAAACAGATGTCATTTCAAAATAGGGTCAGAATAAAAACAATGCGGACATTCCTGGCACTAAAATAGCATTTCTCTGTTCACTAGTCATGTCTCAGGCCCTCTTACATTATGGCTTGCATTCCGTTTTGGAATTTATTCACACACAAAATTAGAAGATTTTATGTTATACAGGACTGTGCATTATGTAATAATTGTATAATATCAACCAATTCATGACAGTGTATAGACCAGCCAGTTGGGACTGTACTGGATGGTGCTTCATTTGCTTTACTCTTGAAACATCAGCAAAACCAATTATTTCGCTACTTTGAGTCAATTTAAAGGAAACTTTCTCTCGTGACACAAATCAAAATCATATCTATTCTGAATATATCTACACATTCTATCAAATGAGGACCAAAAATACAACAATACAACCATTTGAAAAATACACTGCAAAGTCGCTGTTTTACAGCAAAAAATAAGATCGAGTTCTTTTCTCAGTATGCAATGCGTGCTGCAGGATTTTTTTATAGTGTGCACTTAACAACAGAATTATTCTTTTAATATATAGGCCGAAAATTTACTGGTCACAGCTTCTCTGAGTGAAATGCTGTGCTATGGCAGACCAACAGTGGCTTCAACCGCCTTTCATGTACGGACAATGTGGTGTATGTGCGTTACAAATGAGAGCAGTTATTTTTATTCATTGGAATCATACCAAGGGCTAAAAGTGAGCAGGTTATCACATAATGGAGTATAATGAAACTGAATGGCTTATGAGCAAATGTTGCAAATGTATGGTTATAGGAGGTAGGTTATTGGAAAGCAGTGATTAGAGTTGTTAAAAAATTTTGTGTGGACTCAGGTTAGTGTGTGTAGGAGAGAGGGAGATATTTCCCAGTAAAAGTAGGCCTAGACAAGGATGTGTGATGGTCACCATGGTTTTTTAAATATATTTATAGATGGGTTGTAAGGAGTAGTGAATTGCTCAGGTGGTGCAGAGATAAACGGGGATAACAGAGTGGGAGATTGTCACAGTTGCTCTTTGCTGAGACACTGTGCATTGGAAATTCTGAAGAGAAGTTGGCAGAGGATGGTGGAAGGAGTTTGGTAGGGTATGTAAAGAAGAAAATTAACCAGTGAATAGAGGAAAGGTAAGGTGATGAGGATAACACAAATTAAGTAATGCAAAGAACTGGATATAGATTGGAGGGTGAGAGTATGGAGAGGTGAATGTATTCAGATTATTTAGGAGTGGACGTGTCAGCAGATGGGTGTCAATAATGTTGGTAGAATTACCGACAATATGTAAAGTAAAAGGACACAAGTGCAACTAATGTGATATTTATTGTGGCAATGTTTCGCTCTCCAGGAGCTTTTATCAAGCCGTTACAAACAGTACATGGGAGACCACAGAGTGTATATACAGGTCTCCCTCAACATTCCGTTTTTCACTTTCACGGGCTTCACACTCATTCGAGAATTCCCAAACGCAAATTCCCAGCCACAAATTCCCAGCCACCAATTTCCCAGCCGCAATATAATATAAGTTTCCGCCCAACCTGCGAGTCCCTACTACCTCCTCGACCCCGCAACTGGCAGCCAGCCCTCCCACGTCAGTGTGGTGAGTGGGTTTTGTTTTATTCATATTTGCTATTAAAACACAGTATAAATAATGTAAACCCAATCATGACTGAATATTGGAATGCTATCGAACAGGTATTAGACGGTGACATCATGGTTTACTCTTATAACACAGCAAAAGTATTAAAATTTCTGCTACAGCTAATAATAACAATAGTAGCAGTATTAGTAGTAGTATAATAATAATAATAATAATTAATAATTAATAATAAAATAATAAATAATAATAATAAATATGATATAATTGAAGAAGAAATTGTTCAAAAATACGAGAGAGAGGTTGAAGACATCATCAGTGTGACTTTGTTTATGCGGGAGTGGTTAAACATTAGTCTCCCTGCTCTTCCAAACATTTCACTTAATTCATTGTGTTTGGTGCATGTAGTGTGAGTGTGATGGAGTGGTAGAGGCAGTGATTGAAGAGTAATGGTGTTTAATAACATACATGTTAATAACAATATGGTATAATAATAAATGTACTATTATTATTTATAACATATATGTTAATAAATACCACTGCCTCTAACCGCTGAATTATGTGAATTGTTTTGGAAGAGCAGGAGGAGACTAATCGTTACTCCAGCATAAACAAAGTCACACTGACGATGTGTCATCAACTCCTCGAATTTTTGTATAACAATTTATTCTGCATTTATATCGTATTTAATTTATTATTATTATTATTATTATTATGATTATTATTATTTCTAGATTTTCTTTCTTTCTTTAAACACACGGCCGTATCCCACCGAGGCGGGGTGGCCCTAAAGGGAAAACGAAAGTTTCTCCTTTAACATTTAGTAAATATATACAGAGAAGAGGTTACTAGCCCCTTGCTCCCGGCATTTTTAGTGCCTCTTACAACACGCATGGCTTACGGAGGAAGAATTCTGTTCCACTTCCCATGGGATAAGAGGAAATATAACAAGAATAAGAACTAGAAAGAAAAATAGAAGAAAACCCAGAGGGGTGTGTATATATGTGCTTGTACAGTGGACCCCCGCATAACGATGGCATCGCATAGCGATTTTTCGCATAACGATTACTTATATCGCATATTTTTGCCCCGCATACCGATTAAAAACCGCATACGTTTCGTCCGAGACGGTCCAATGTGCTCAGCCAGCTCACATGTCCGTTCCGTCCATTGTTTACCAGCAGCCTCGCCGTAACATCCAAGCATACACTCGGATATTTCGTATTATTACAGTATTTTTCGGTGCTGTTTCTGTAAAATAAGTTGACCATGGGCCCCAGAAAGCTTCTAGTGAACCCTACACTCAATGGCGTAAGAATGACTATAGAGATGAAGAAGAGATAATTGATAAGTATGAAAGTGGAGTGCGTATAGCCGTCTAGTCAAGCTGTACAAGAAACCCCAATCAACCATCGCTACTATTGTGGGCTCAGAAAAGCAATCAAGGAAGCGTTCTTGCCAAGGTTAACTGTGTTTTCGAAACAAAGATCGCAAATTGATGAGAAGATGTAGAGAGACCTCATATTGGTGTGGATAAAATGAAACAGATAAGCAGGAGATAGCGTCTCTCAAGCGATCATATGTGAAAGGCTAGAAGTTGCATGGCGGATTTAATTAAAAAAATGCCTGCAAACTAGTGATGATGTGAGGTGAATTTAAGGCCAGCAACAGGTTGGTTTGGAGAGAATTTAAGAGCGTAGTGGCATCCATAGTGTGATAAGGCATGGTGAGGCTTCCAGTTCGGCACAAAGCGGCTGAAAAATATGGTGCAGGAATTCAAGGAGTACATAGAAAACTGAAGGACTGAAACTGAAACAAGTGTTTAATTGTGATGAAAACAGCCTGTTCTGGAAGAAACTGCCAAGCAGGACCTACATTATCAAGAAGGAAAAGGCACTCCCAGGAATAAGCCTATGAAAGACAGGCTTACTTTGTTGATGTGTGCAATGCTACTGGTGATTGCAAGTGAAGCCTTTATTAGTGTATCACTCTGAAACTCCCAGAGCGTCAGGGCAAAAGAATGTCCTCAAGGTTATTTGTGTGTGCTGTGGAGGGCAAACAGAAGGCATGGGTCATTAGGGATTTTTCTATAAATGGTTCACCATGCATTAGCCCCCAATGTGAAAAATTACCTAACTGAAAAGAAATAGAATTAAAGAAAAAAAAATGAATGCTCCTGGTGTTAGACAATGCCCTGTCATCTCAGACGTGCTGAGCGACTTTTATGGGACATGAGCTTCATTAAGGTGAGTTTTTGCTCTAATACCGCTCCTCTCCTGCAGCCATGGACCAGAGGTTATTTCCAACTTCAGAAAACTGTAACAAAGCTCTGTTTGGAAAGGTGCTTGTAATGACATCAGAAACTCAACTGGACTTAAGAGAGTTTTGAGAGATCACTTTAATATCCTCAATTTGTGTAAAACCTTATAGGTAATGCTTGGGAGGAAGTGGACAAAGAGACTGAACTCTGTTGGAAGAAACTGTGGCCAGAATGTGTAGACAAAAGGGATTTGAAGGGTTTGATGCTAACCTGAGAATCCTGTGCCAGATGAGGAATCCATTGTGGCATTGGAAAGTCCTTGGGGTTGGAGGTTAAGTGCACTTCTGCGGCCAGCCGACCTCGCCTCGTACCCCGCTGTCCCTGCCGAGGCGAGACTGACGCCTAGAGAATCCGAAGAGAACTAACACTGATGAGCTGCTAGATCCCTCATCTGCACATCCTGCAAGCACGGCCACACCAGACGGCTAATTGCTTAGGTCGGAGGGGAGAGAGAAATTGAGTAGAAGTGTGCCTATTCAAGGATTATGGAAATCTGTGCAAAGTTGGCTTGAAGTGCAAACCTTAATGGATGAAAATCACCCTCACACAGGCTTAGTGCAAGCCGTGTGGTGTGATTATTACACTGACAATGTTGTGAAAACACTTTAGGCAAGTAATAAAGGAACGAGAGGTACAGGCCTATGGACGATTTCTTGTGCGAAAGATAGTCCAGTGACTCTGAAGCTGGCCCTAGTGCATTAAATGAAGAAGGGGAAGTAACCCGAGAAAAGGGACTTTACTACCTCAAGTCCTAATTGGAAGGGGATTCCCTTCTAAACACTAACACACTCTCTCCCTCCTCCCATCCCATCAGTCATCACCAGATCTTCAATAAAAGTAAGTGTATTTAATTGTGCATTCCTTTTTTTCGTTTGTGTGTATTTAAAAATTAACATTTCATGTGTAAAAAAAATTTTTTTCATACTTTTGGGCGTCTTGCACGGACTATTTTATTTCCATTATTTATTATGGGGAAAATTCATTCGCATAACGGGGGGGGGGATTTTATTTTTTTTCCGCATAACGATGAGCCCTTTGCACGGGATTAAAATCGTTAAACGGGGGTCAATGTACATGTATGTGTAGTGTGACTAAGTGTAAGTAGAAGTAGCAAGACGTACCTGAAATCTTGCATGTTCATGAGACAGGAAAAAAGGAACAGCAATTCTACCCATCAGGTAAAACAAATTACAGGCTTTGTTTTACCACTACTTGGGCAGGACGGTAGTACCTCCTGGGCGAGCTTGCTGTATACCAACCTACTACCTATATTTAGTATTAATATTATTATTATTATTATTATTGATACTATTAGCAATTAGCAGAAATGTGTTCGATTCTTTGCAGTGTTCAAGAGTAACACATGATGTCCACGTTCTTAAACCTTCCTTATAAGCCGATCCAATATTGCAGTCCTGGATGAGTTTTACATTATTTATTTGTGTTTTAATAGCAAATAAATGAACAACAAAAACACTCACCACACTGAGTGGATGGGAGGGCTGGCTGCCAGTTGTGGGGGTCTGAGGAGGGTTTTAGGGACTAGCAGTGGTGAGGCAGTGGTGGACTTTGTGTTATTTAATAAACATACATGTTGTTAACATACATGTTATTAAATAACATACGTTATTAAAGCATAACATGTATATATTTAGTACAATTTACGACGTTTTCATGTATTTTATGATTATTCATGGTTCAACAAGTTAAGGAAGCAGTATTGTAATATATTTCCCTACAATATATTGGGGCACCAAACATTCACGGTTTTTCAACATTCGCGAGGCTCTTGATCCCCTAACCCTCGTGAATGTTGAGGGAGACCTGTACATAGGCTAGAGAGTGAGGTGCAATACTAGTGGTAGTAGTACAGGTCCTCCATCACAAATCCAGCATTATTGGGACCTGTAGTGTGCCAGATTACTGAGTTTGCCGAATTACAGAGTGGTTAAGTTAGAATACACTTAACCCTTTGACTGTCGTGGCCGTATATATGTGTCTTACGAGGTACAGTGTTTGACGTACATGTATATATACTCATAAATTCTAGCGGCTTCAAATCAAGCAGGAGAAAGCTGGTAGGCCCACATGTGAGAGAATGGGTCTGTGTGGCCAGTGTGCACCATATAAAAAAAATCCTGGAGCACACAGTGCATAGTGAGAAAAAAAACTCACACCGTTTTTTTTAATTAAAATGCCGACTTTGTGGTCTATTTTCGTATAGTATTTATGGTTGTATTCTCGTTTTCTTGGTCTCATTTGATAGAATGGAAAACATATCTGGAGCTCAAAAGTAGGGGAATATGTTTGATTTTTTGCCATTGTTAATAGTTAAACAAATGATGCCATTGTTCCAATAAATGTCCAACTAGGCCTTTCAATATGCAGTATGAATGGGTTGATGTTATTTATAACAATTAATTACAGTTATTGACAGTAGTCTGCATTAATTGGTAAGTCTTCTATTTTTTTTTTGAATAAAAATTCAAAATAGGAAAGCAAGAGTAATATCAGCAGGGGCCTGGAGACATGATTGATGAGCAAGAAAAATGTTATTTTAGGAGTCAGGAAATGTCTGCATTGTTCATTATGGACCTTATTTGAAATGTCATATTTTTTTTTAGTTTTCATGAAATTGGCCAAATTGCAAATTTCTTGACCACATTATTAGGTAGTTGAAATCGGGTAAATGGGCAGTTTCTTGTACTCAATCGATAGAAAAAATGGAGTTCTAAAGAAAATAGCTATGAGTTTGGGGACTGGAACATGGAATTAGCCGAAAAAATTAGGCTTCAAGTGGGCGAAATCGCCGATCGATTTGTCAACAGCGCCAAGGTTCGCTAACTTGCGAGAGCTAATTCCGGCAGTTTTCATCAAATTTTGTTTTTTTTGGTTTGTCATTAAATCGGGAGAATAAGATTCTCTATCAGTTCATAAGTAAATTTTTTGTTTTTTTTAAATTTTGCGACACCAGGAGACACCTCAGGATTGGGGGTTGCGACAGTCCAAAGGGTTAATAAAATCAACCAACATGACTTACACAGTTCACTGAAAACTGCGGCAAAATCAAACATTTCTGCACTTTCTAGCTCATTTCAAGGTTACTTTTCGTCATGAACGCAATCAAAAACATGGTTCTAATTCTGTAATATATCTTCATTATATCCAATTGAGTCCAAAAAATGAATTAAACCATAAAAACCATACGAAAATATACTGCAAAAGAAGGCGGCTAATGGCTGAGAAGTGAACTCCTTATTTTATCGTCCGTTTCTTTTTTATTATTGTTGTACGTTAAGGAAGCATCTTTCCATCATCATTGCCCAAGTATCACTGAGTTAACCCAACAAACAACCGAGAAAAAAAAATATTTTACCAAATAATCATATATGGCAAGCCCAAGCCAGGTACTGGAAATAGTCACCTTTGTCTGACTTTTCTGGGTTTATCCTAGGTTCTCTCTACATTACTCTGCTATGTATGATAATCTATGTAACTTATTTGTGTACACCTGAATAAACTTATTTATTCTAGTCTGTCGACTGAGTACAGAAACCGCCCATTCACTTATTTCAACTACCAATAAATGTCAGAAATTGGCAATTGGCAATTTCACACAAATTTTCAACAGGATGCACAATTTCAAAATTAGGATCCAGAATAAACAATGCAGACATTCTGGCACTAAATAACATTTTCTCTGTTCATTAGTCACAAGCTACAGGCCCTCTTAATATTACTCGTGCTTACCATTTGATTTTAATCACAAAGAAATAAAAGATTTAAAGTTACGCAGACTACTGTATTATTTTAATAATTGTAATAAATAATGTCAATCCATTCTTGACTCGTATGGAATTTGGGACTGGCAGGTGGACAGGTAATTGGACGGTGACCTCACTTGTTTACTCTTGAGCTTCGCTAAAGAATAGAACATTTTAGATACTGTGAGCGCAATTTCAAGGTACTTTTGGTCATGAAAGCAATCAAAAAAATCATATCTAGTTTATGTAATATATCTTTCATTCTATCAATGAGACCGAAAAAAAGAGAATATAACCATAACAACCATACAAAAATATACCGCTAAGCCGGCCCGGTAATGGCTGAGAAGTGAAAACTCGCTAATTTATGGTTCAGATTTCTTATTTTTGGGTTCGTGAAGAAATATCTTTCCATCATACATTGCCCAAGTTTGAATAAGATAACCAACAAACTACTGAGAAAATTAAGACAATATTAATTAAATATACTAATAATAACAATTAATAATTATACAGTGGACCCGCTTACCGTACGAATCCACCATTAACGTTAATCCGCATACCGCTCGATTTTATCGCACAAAATTTGCCTATCCGCATTACGCTCAAAAAATCCCGCTCACCGCTCTTCATGAGACGCGTCCAATGTGCGCCCTTAGCCAGCCTCACATGTGCCGCGGTGCATTGTTTACAGCCAGCCTCCGCGGTAACATCAAGAAAACAATCGAGAACATTTCGTTATTATTTACAGTGTTTTTGGTGATTTTTAATCTGCAAAATAAAGTGACCATGGGGCCCCAAGAAAGCTTCTGAGATGCCAACCCTCAGCAATAAGGGTGAGAAAGTACTATAGATATGAAGAAAAAGATCATTGATAAGTCTGAAAGATGGAGTGCGTTTGTCTCCGGCTGGCCTGGTTGGTATAATAAACCCCATTCAACCAGCGCTACTATGGTGTGGTACGCTGCTGCGGATGCTGTACCACAGTCAGCTTGCTGCCTGCCTCTGTCAGCTTTTCAATCTGCTGCTGCTGCTGTACCACCGTCAGCGCTGCTGCTGACACTGTTAGCTGCTGCTGCTGCTGTTTACCACCGTCAGCTGCTGCTTGTAGTACCGTCTGCTGCTGCTGTCGCATCGTCTGCTGACTGCTTGTAGCTCTGTCAGCCTGCTGCTGCTGCTGTAAGCACTTTCAGGCTGCGGCGGCTGCTGCTGTAGCACGGTGTGGTGTGGCTTATTGAGGAATACAAGAAACAATAACCCCAGTGGATTTGCGCCAGGATAACCCAAAAAAGTCTGACCAGGGTATCGAAGACTGTCAACATTATTTCCATTGGGGTCCTTAATCTTGTTCTCCCAGGGATGCAACCCAACCACGTCGACTAACAACCCGGGTGAACAGGGAAAAATGCCTGGAAACTAGTGCTCATATTGGGGAATTTAAAGCCAGCAAAGGTTGGTTTGAGAGATTTAAGAATCGTTATTGTGGAACACAGTGGTGATATGGCCTGTTCTGGAAGAAAATGCCAAACAGGACCTACAGTACTCAGGAGAAAAGGGGGGGGGAGGGACACTCCAGGACACTGTTTGTGTGGATGTGTTGGGGTGGGCAGTCTCATCAGTCATTGCTGCATCTTCAATAAAGGTAAGGTCATTTATTCTTCATTTAGTAGAGTAGTACATGCAAATATTTACTGTGCATGTACTACTCTACTATTGTGCATGTTATCCTTCTCTTTGTGTGTAGAGGAAAATTGTAATTTATGTGGAAAAATTTTGTTTTTATCTTTTGGGTGTCTTGCATGGATTAATTAGATTTCCTTATTTCTTATGGGAAAATATTCATTCGCATATTCCGATCATTTCACATAACATTGAGCTTCTCTTGCATGGATTAATTTGATTTCAATATTTCTTATGGGGAAAAGTCATTCGCATACCGATCATTACGCATAACAATGAGCTCCCTTGCACGGATTAATTTGATTTCAGTAGTTCTATGGGGAAAATTCATTCGCATACCGTCATTCACATAACAATGAGCTCTCTTGCACGGGATTTAAGTCGCTATGCGGGGGGGTCTACACTGTTTAATAATAATATTTATATTTATACACGTACATGTAAATGGTCTACAGGCCTGCTGACATCAGTTGTTATGTAAGTTTATTCAGGTATACACAAATACAGTTATATAGAATAATCATACATAGCAGCATATGTGTAAGAGAACCTGGGAATACCCAAAAAAGTCAGAGTGACTTATTTCCATTGGGGTCCTTCTACCTTATTATTATAATATAATTGTTTTAAATATTTTTCTTATTATTCTATAATGAAGATAACATCTTATTATCATACTAAAAAGACTATCTACAAACTAAAAAAGAGGGTCATTAAGACTATCACGATTCGAGGGTCACCTATCTACAATACGAGTGACATGACTACTGTGTTAGAAGGAACTTGTTATGCTGAGTATTTCAAGAAAATTAGGTCAGTGCCAGGATAACACCCAAACTAGTCGGACTAAACACCCAGGTACCCCATTTACTGACGGTTAATTAGAAAAACAGGGTGTAAAGAAACACGCATAATGTTTGTTAATTGGGATGGGGAATCGAATATTTACCAAATAATCATATCTGGCTTAATCCAAGCCAGTGACTAAACATAAGCCACGGATGACTTTTTTGGGGTTTTCTCCTAGGGTATCTCTACACAATGCTGCTATGTGTGATATCTATAGAGAATAACTTTTTTGTTAGGCCTGGGGACAGTTGAGTCCCATGGATGAAGGGGTACTTGAACGCCTTCCAGGGAGACTTAGGGTCTCGAGACATTCCCTGATAGGGAGCCAAGGCCGGGTCACCACTACTTGGAGAAGGACCCGGGCAGGTGAGAATACCGGTGAATAAAAAAAAAACTTTTTTGTTTCATGTTTATGGTGGAGTATGAGTGTATATCATAGTTAGCCCTGTGCTATACTCCGTTTTCTCTAATATAAGCCACCAAGGACAAGGATAGGAGAATGTATTTATTAACCATATCTCTTCTTAACTCTGTCGAACTGCTTGGTGTTATGCCAATTATTCATTCTGGAGTATTTAACATGTTTTATGTTATTTATATTGTTTATTATGTATATTAGATCAATTGTGTTAGCAAATTAAGCTGTATTGTTGATTATTAGCGTAATAATAGAGCATATTCTCCTGCTTCCATGAGACTGCGTTCATGACAACCGACAGTGGCTTTCAAAACCACCTTATCTTTAATGGATTATGTACTGTGTAGGTGATTTACATAATGAGAAGCATTTTTTTATTTCATTGGAACCATGAGGTAGGGCTAAAAGTAAGCAGGTTAAACAATAAATGGAGAAAAGGAAAAAGAAATTGTAATAACTTATACAGCAAGTAGAACACCAAACAGTACCCGCAGGTTGGTGTGATGACTGGAAAATTTGAAATTATGCTAGCCAAAATTCGTTACGAATAAACTGAAGGTACCGAATACATAACTGTTGCCGGATTTTGATGACGGACCTGTAGTAAGTATTAGTAGTAGTAGTAGTAATACCAATTTGTGACAATTAATTGCACAAGAGTAAACGATTAATAAAGGCTATACTTGGGAAACCTAAATTATTTGGTTAGACCAAATATTTCTATTGGAGGCAGGATAGAGAAGGCCCTGTTTCAATGTTCATTCTCTGGGTATGTGCTTGTGTAGTATTAACAGGAGAGTATGTGATTTACTGGTTTTCAAGAGGGATTCTTGCTAAGATTAGAGATGGTGAGCTTGCTTCGTATTTGTTTTAATTGTATTTGAAACGCTATTAGTGAAGATTCAAGGCACTGCATCTGCGGAAATAAAATTAGTTCTTTGACTCACTAGCTGGGCTTCCCTTGACTTCTGTGTGATTGAGTGGAATTTTTGTGTTGTAACAGGCAATGTTCAAGTTGAACACGGCTGTGTACAACACCGAAATTCCACCAATCATCTTGAAGTTCAGGGAAGCCAAGCTATTGATCAAAGAAACTAATTTCCACAGGCACAAGTGCCTTGAATCTTCACTAATACAATTAAACAAAACAAAGGCAGCTTCATCATCTCTGAAGTCTTAGCAAAGAATCCTCATGAAAAAGTAAATCCGGCCATCACTCGTCTCTCTCGCTTAATACTACACAAAGCACTTACAGAGAATGAACATTGAAACAAAGGCCTTCTCTATCCAGCCTCCAATAGAAATATTTGTCTAACCAAATTTTTATGTTTCCCAAGTAATAGCCTTTATATAGTTTACTCTTGTGCAAGTTAATTGTTTCTACATATTGTTTATTTCTACTAATACTACTACTACTACCACTAGTATTGCATCTCACTCTGAGCATATATATACCCTCTGTGTCCATGTACTGTTGTAACGGCTTGGACAAGCTCCTGGAGAGCGAAAACATTGCCACATAAATGTCACTAGTTGCACCTTGTGTCTTTTACTTTACAACAGATGGGTCAATGAAAAGCTGAGGTGAATCATAGAATGACAAGGGGAAATGGTGAGTGGTGCACTGAGGAGTTCTGTGGAGACAAAGAAACTTTATCTATGGAGCAAATAGGGGAATGTATGAGAGTATAGTTATACCAATGCTCTTATGTGGGGTGCGAGCATGGGTGGAGAATACGCAACAAGGAAAAGGTAGAGGCAGGGGTCAATGTCGGCCTGAGGGCAATGTGTGGCGTGGCTATATATTGCAGAGAATTACATAGTTGGGCTGAGGGGGTTGTGAGGTGGTTCGCGACATGTAGAGGATGGAACAATAGAATGGACTTCAGAAGTGTATAAATAGTAGTGGAGGGAAGGAGGGTAGGTTTGCCTAGGATAGGTTGGAGGTAAGGGGGTTAAAGCTAGGTTTTCTGTGTGAGGGGTTGGATTTCAGCAAGCATGTGTGAGTGCTGTTATATGGAGCGAATACAGACATATGGTTTTTAGGGACTTGATGTAGCTGTTGGCGCTTGTGACAGGGTTATTATTTATTGAAGGGATTCGGGGGAACAGCAGGGCGGGACTTGAGTCCTGGAGGGTGGGAAGATACAGTGCCTGCACTCTGAAG
Organism: Cherax quadricarinatus; assembly: GCF_026875155.1. Taxonomy (NCBI): domain Eukaryota; kingdom Metazoa; phylum Arthropoda; class Malacostraca; order Decapoda; family Parastacidae; genus Cherax; species Cherax quadricarinatus. The sequence goes on along the minus strand of NC_069416.1, from coordinate 10,071,233 downwards.
GAAGGAGGGGTGTTAATGTTGCAGTATTTATAACTGTAGTGTAAGTGCCACTCTGGAAAGACAGTGATGGAGTGGATGATGATGAAAGTTTTTTTTTCTTTTTTAGGCCACCTTGCCTTGGTGGGAAAAATATGATGTGTTAATAAAAAAAATTAAACCAATAAATATGCAGCAAGTAGTGCACCAAAAGTAGCTGCAAGTTGGTGTAGTGATACCAGAAAATTTGAAATTATGCTAGTGAAATTAGTGCAGATTACTGATAGAACTGATTACTGAGGCAGGATAAGTGGTGGCCAACCTGTAATAACATGTGCTGTTATGGGGAAGTATAAATCTCTAACAAAATATTTCTTTGCTCGCTATCTAGGTCAATGGCAGAACTTCGCTGTATTAGCTTAGTAAATGAGTATAAAAATTCCATGTGTACATGAAGTACAAAATAATTATTGTATACATTTTATAAGGTCAGAGCCCTTATAATAAGTCACTTTATCAACATAAACTAAATTTGATTTTTAAATTGAAGTATTGAATGATCGATTCTATTAAGTTGTAATGTGAAAGCATATACGAGATGAGCGAGATATTTGCTATAAAATCAGGTTTCTGCCAATTATTGAACTTACTTGCACTTTGAACAGATGTAAAAAAATGGTTTGTCCTTATCTGCTGATCTTAACTGCATTGTAGTGTAGTACTGCCGAGGTTAACACACTTACTTACATTCTCGATCATTATCCATCTGACCCAGCTTCACCTTTTTAAGATCCATCTTCTGTGCAAGTAAGCTCTCTGGGTGTTATATCCATAGAGTACTCTGTACTCGACCAATTAAATCTAAAAGAGAAAAAAATTTTACAAGTTATCAGAATCGATTAGATCATGAAATAACACAATTAAGACATAACATCATGAAGTAGAAAGACAAAACATGCTAGATTAATTAGAGTAGGAATAACCATTGAAAGGAAAATTCCAAAGACAAATACCCAATAAAGGGAATTCTAAGAGCACTTTACCATTAAAGGGAATTCCTAAGAGCACTTATACCATTTAAAGGGAATTCCCTAAGCGCACTATACCATTAAAAGGAGAGTTCCTAAGAAGATTATCTGTTCAAAGGGAAAGTGCCAGGAAGGATAACTGTTGAAAGGAAATTCCAAAGAAGGATAATGTATCAAAGAGAATTCCACAGGAAGGTACTGTGCAAGGTATTCCAAAGAGGATAATTTGTTCAAAGAAAAATTCCAAAGAAGGAAAACTGTTCTCTGGTAATTCCCAAGAAGGATAACTTTCAAAGAGAATTCCAAAGACAGGATACTGTTCAAAGGAAATTCCAAAAGAAGGATAAACTGGTTTCAAAGGTACTTCCAAAGAAGGATACTGTTCAAAGAGAATTCCAAGGAATGAACAAACTGTTCAAAGGTAATTCCTAAGAGGAACAAAGTAGTAAAAGAAAACACTCAGAAAATACGTTTTTTATTACTTTATCACCTATAGAATAAATGAAAATGAAGAAGTGTCATTAATTAAAACATGTAAATGTAGTGGGATGCTCAGTAAATGGAGGGTGCAAGAAATCCAGTTGCGAGAGTGAAACCTTGAAGGGATGAGAGAACTCCTATAAAAAAATCTTTGGCAGTGCAGTGAGAAGACAGCCTAGAAGTAAAGTCAGACAAATGCAATGATAGAAATCACCTAACTGGCATGTCTGGGAAGGTAGAGAAACTTCATATCAAGAAAAAGTGGACACAGCAAAACAAAGAGCCCTGGTTCAACTAGAGACAACTGAGAGGAAAAAATAATGGGAAAAAAAACTACAGAAAGTGAAGGAACAGATGGAACAGAGAAGCAGATCAGCG